>OX442415.1:14496985-14816985 GCA_949361645.1 Spongilla lacustris
GGGAAAGAACAGACACCAACCATAAGCAGTAAACAATAATTCATATCACATACACATGGGGAGCTTACAGCGCTCCCTCCTGCTCCACCCCCCACTCTTAATCAGTTCCACCTTATTGTTTTCCCGAACCCCCCCCCCCCCCCCCCCCCCCCGTCTCCCAACCAGCCTACGGGCCTGATGTAAATGTACTTTTTCTGCATGTCTGATAACTTGTTATTATGCATACTAACACTACAGTGAAATCTGCATTAGTGGTCACCTGAGTTGGCTGGTTAGTTTTTGTTGATATTGTATGTATATGATATTCATTAGGCACAAAACAAGCTTCTGCAAACTAAAGTCACATGACTGTTAAACATGAGTATGGTTTCATAGGTGATGAATATCATATCAAGTTTTAGCCATACATTGTATGGACATGCTTCATTTCAAGACTAGACCAATCAATTATAGAGATGATGAGGGGAAACCCCAGCCCAACTAATGCGTGAGAGGGACCAGAGGAGTCGTCTGTATCTACTGCTACCAACTTTGCAACACACTGTGATTAAGAAACAAGCAAAGCTAACTGAATCAAGATTTGGGCTACAGTAAGGAACTTTGAAGTTGGGGATACAGTAGTAGTTTGGGGACCATCGTGGTACAGCAGAAGCTAGATGGGTACAAGGAGTTTATTATGAGGCTTAAAAATTGCAAAAGTGGTTTGATGGGGGAGCTTACAGCGCTTCCTCCTGCTCCCACCCCCACTCTTAATCAGTTCCACCTTATTGTTTCCCGAACCCCCCCCCCGTCTCCCGACCAGCCTACGGGCCTGATGTAAATGTAAAAGTCCACCATAGACCCCCAAGGGGGTTGATGGGGGAGCTTACAGCGCTCCCTCCTGCTCCCACCTCCACTCTTAATCAGTTCCACCTTATTGTTTTCCCAACCCCCCCCCCCCCCCCCCCCCCGTCTCCCAACCAGCCTATGGGCCTGATGTAAATGTACTTTTTCTGCATGTCTGATAACTTGTTATTATGCATACTAAATATAATACTACAGTGAAGTCTGCATTAGTGGTCACCAGAGTTGGCTGGGTAGTTTTTGTTGATATTGTATGTATATGATATTCATTAGGGACAAAACCAGCTACTGCAAACTTAAAATCATGTGACTGTTAAAAAGATTGACATGAGTATGGTTTCATAGCTGATGAATATCATATCAAGTTTTAGCCATACATTGTATGGACATTGACTATAGTCAATCTCAAGCGAAGACGATTCCAATTACAGCACAGTAAAGACTTTAATGTTTCCCTTTCGCAGGCAACGCTTCATTTCAAGACTAGACCAATCAAAGCACACCTCAGACATGGTATTTCTAAACCTAATTACAGAGACTAGGGTCAGGGTATTGTAATATAATTGTGCCTTCCACATTTATACATGTGTATGATGGTTGCACACAGTCTTTACATTTTGATTGTTTGAAGCTCTCAACATGATGAGTTCACCGTGCCCATGTCACCCCACTCATGGCAAGCTGTGCAAAGGTAATTTTAACACTCTCATTACGTGCATGAGTCACAACACACACAACACGCACACAACACGTGCACACAACACACACACAACACGTGCACACAACACACACACAACACGTGCACACAACACACACACAACACATGCACACTACACACACACAACACGTGCACACTACACACACACAACACACACACAAGTGAACACACACAACACACACACAAGCGAACACACACAACACACACACAAGTGAATGTTCACACACAACACACACACAAGCGAACACACACAACACACACACAAGCGAACACACACAAACAAATACTTTGCCCTTCAGAAGAAAGTTATTTCAAACCAGCACGGATCACGTGCCTATCAGCCATTCCACCTTGTTTCAACAGTTAACAGGTTCATAATGTCACATGCATCACTTCATATATATTCATTCTGCACCAGTGCTTGCCTTTAAAATACAGTTTGCTCAAGGATGTATCAATTGGTGAGCATCATGTATACTGTTTTGTACAGTGTTTGCGGGAATGCAGATTTGCTTGCACATGATCATGTTGCTTAGGAGTGCCAGTATTATTTAACGCCATCAAGGTTGGTGTGCCCACAATGTGACATTGAAATAATTGTACCAACCAAGCACAGGTTAGTATCAGTAATGATGGAAGGTGTACAGCAGGCTCAACACATGGACCTGCAGATACTCATATCACGATGCAGGGCAGTGTACCACTACATGTTCATGATCAAGCATGCATGCTCACATGAGCTACTGTATGAAATATACTGTGTGTGCATGTTTTGCAGGCATACTGCACCATCTATAGCCCTGAGAGATCAAAGAAAGGGCATTGCTGAAAGTTGACTCTTAATATTGAATTCCCCTTAAATATTGCACCACATTGGCTTGGGGAATGTAATTAGAGGTAAATATGAATGTCATAGGGTTTAGACAGCTTATGGCTAAGTACACTGACAGTTTTCCTAACACCCAATGCATGTGCCTTATTTTCCATATAATGATGGAGCACTGTATTGTTACATGTACTGCCAATGTAAATCTTATCAACACAGCCATGTATTGTTTTGTTTGGTGTAAGGAATGCAATTTGGCCTCAATTAAAGTACACATTGGAACCAAGACATGACAAGCCTGTGTTGGTAGCCCACCCCAATCCTCCCTCTGCTAGCCAAATCCTCCCTAAGCAGTGATGCCCCATACTCTGTAGGTGGATACATACATGTATACATGCATCAGTTCTAGCTGTACTGATTACCCATGATACTGTATTTTCCATACAACAGGTACCATTACCACCAGCTTCAGCCTCTGCACTTTATCCATTTACTGACATGGACATGTATGACCTCAGTGCCTTGTTCCTCCATTAACCAAACCATACAGTGATCATTAACAACTTATATGTGAGCATCTCATTAAAATGTGTACTTGTGTGTGTTCCAGCCTGCACCAAACATCACCAGATGGGGCTGTACCTTTGGGCCTCACACATGATGCCACAACCATGTTTTAAATAAGCACTGAGTATCCATGCCCATGGGTACCCTAAAACATGTTTGTGGCATCATGTGAGGCCCAAAGGTGTATAGCTCCATCTTCTTCTGTTTGACACTGGCTCAAACACACAATGCAGGACACAGTAGGCATTTTAAAGAGATGATGAGGGGAATCCCCAGCCCAACTAATGCCAGAGGAGTCGTCTGTATCTACTGCTACCAACTTTCCAACACACAGTGATTAAGAACCAAGCAAAGCTAACTGAATCAAGATTTGGGCTACAGTAAGGAACTTTGAAGTTGGGGATACAGTAGTAGTTTTGGACCATCGTGGTACAGCAGAAGCTAGATGGGTACAATAAGTGGTGGAGACCTACAGTGGCGTAGTGAGGGTGTTAGGTGCCCGGGGGTATAATGCAATAATGGCACCCCCCGCCCCCATAGCCCAAGAGCACCCCTTGTGCTTGGCCAAATCTGAATACGGAGGGGGGGGGGGGATGGTGGTGGTGGTGCCCTTTCTTTTGACGAAGTACGAATATGGACACAGAGGGACTCCTCCCCTCTCCACCCCACAGCCGGCCCTGCCCACATTACATATACATGTACATGCTTGTACCTCCACAGAATAATTTCAACATTGATAACCATGTAATCAGGCCTCCCAAGGTTTTAACAAGTATCCCTCCTCCCCCACCCCTCTTCTGAATCCCTTTGGATAGTCACATACACAATAAAACTTACTTCAGCACTTGGAGGTTAGTCCAATGACAAGCAGCTTTAGACATTGCTATCATTCCTTCATCACCAATCTTATTACCCCATAGGCTGTGGGAAAGAACAGACACCAACCATAAGCAGTACACTCCCCTCATATGGGTCAATGCTTTAATAACAATAATTCATATCACATATACATGAGGTGGTTTCGACAAATGAAATCCTAATCTGGGGACCAGATGACTGACATTCAGCAGTCATGTACAGGCCTGTAGGCTGGGGGGGGGGGGGGGGATCAACGGGTTTGGTCGACCCCCCCCCCACCCCCCAAGCTCGCCAAAACTAGTTCCGCTTGCCATCAAAATAATATTTGTGAATTATAGCGTACATGGGTCCCTCAAAATGAAATGAATATGGGTAAAATTTCCGCAAGCCATCAGAATTGCGGAACTTTTACCATGCATAGTCATTTGAGTTGCAATGCATACGACAAATTGCCCGGACGTTGCCCCGTGTATGCCAGCCTCTAGACTCGCAACTCGCAAGCCAGACCTACATGTACATGTACTTCATTACTGGACAGGAACACAAACTGGGCTATCTATATTTTTAGCATGTTTCTACGGAATTATGAGGCTTAAATATTGCAAAAGTCCACCCTAGACCCCCAAGGGGGTTGATGGGGGAGCTTACAGCGCTCCTTACTGCTCCCACCCCCACTCTTAATCAGTTCCACCTTATGGTTTCCCCCCCCCCCCCCCCCCCCCCCCCGTCTCCCAACCAGCCTATGGGCCTGATGTAAATGTACTTTTTCTGCATGTCTGATAACTTGTTATTATGCATACTAACACTACAGTGAAATCTGCATTAGTGGTCACCTGAGTTGGCTGGTTAGTTTTTGTAGATATTGTATGTATATGATATTCATTAGGCACAAAACCAGCTTCTGCAAACTTAAAATCATGTGACTGTTAAAAAGATTGACATGAGTATGGTTTCATAGCTGATGAATATCATATCAAGTTTTAGCCATACATTGTATGTACATTGACTATAGTCAATCTCAAGCGAAGACGATTCCAATTACAGCACAGTAAACTCTTTAATGTTTCCCTTTCACAGACAACACTTCATTTCAAGACTAGACCAATCAAAGCACACCTCAGACATGGTACTTCTAAACCTGATTACAGAGACTAGGGTCATGGTATTGTAATATAATTGTGCCTTCCACATTTACATGTACATGTATACACGTGTTTGATGGTTGCACACAGTCTTTACATTTTGATTGTTTGAAGCTCTCAACACGATGAGTTCACCATGCCCATACACCCCATTCATGGCAAGCTGTGCAAAAAAATTATAAACACTCTCATTACGCGCATGAGTCACAACACACACACAACACACACACACACAACACGTGCACACAACACACACATGTGAGCAAACACAAGCGAACACACACAACACGTGCACACAACATACACACAACACACACACACACACAACGTGCACACAACACACACACACAAGTGAACACACACAAACAAATACATTGCCCTTCAGAAGGAAGTTATTTCAAACCAGCACGGATCAAGTGCCTATCAGCCATTCCACCTTGTTTCAACAGTTAACAGGTTCATAATGTCACATGCATCACTTCATATATATTCATTCTGCACCAGTGCTTGCCTTTAAAATACAGTTTGCTCAAGGATGTATCAATTGGTGAGCATCATGTATACTGTTTTGTACAGTGTTTGCGGGAATGCAGATTTGCTTACACATGATCACGTTGCTATGGAGAGCCAGTATTATTTAACGCCATCAAGGTTGGTGTGCCCACAATGTGACATTGAGATAATTGTACCAACCAAGCACAGGTTAGTATCAGTAATGATGGAAGGTGTACAGCAGGCTCAACACATGGACCTGCAGATACACATAACACCATGCAGGGCAGTGTACCACTACATGTTCATGATCAAGCATGCATGCTCACATGAGCTACTGTATGAAATACATTGTGTGTGCATGTTTTGCAGGCATACTGCACCATCTATAGCCCTGAGAGATCAAAGAATGAGCATTGCTGAAAGCTGTCTCTTAATATTCAATTCCCTTTAAAGACTACACAATATTGGCTTGGGGAATGTAATTAGAGGTAAATATGAATGTCATTAATGGTATAGACAGCTTATGGTTACAGTTCTCCTAACACCCAATGAATGTGTCTTATTTTCCATACAATGATGGAACACTGCATTGTTACATGTACTGCCAATGTAAATCTTATCAAACAGCCATGTGATGTTTCCTTGGTGTAAGGAATGCAATTTGGCCTCAATTAAAGTACACATTGAAACCAAGACATGACAAGCCTGTGTTAGTAGCCTACCCCAATCCTCCCTCTGCTAGCCAAATCCTCCCTGTGCAGTGATGCCCCATACACTGTATGAGGAACAGTTACCATTACCACCAGCTTCAGCCATTAACCAAACCATACAGTGATCAGTAACAACTTATATGTGAGCATCTCATTAAAATGTGTACTTGTGTGTGTTCCAGCCTGCACCAAACATCACCAGATGGGGCTGTACCTTTGGGCCTCACACATGATGCCACAACCATGTTTTAAATAAGCACTGAGTATCCATGCCCATGGGTACCCTAAAACATGTTTGTGGCATCATGTGAGGCCCAAAGGTGTATAGCTCCATCTTCTTCTGTTTGACACTGGCTCAAACACACAATGCAGGACACAGTAGGCATTTTATAGAGATGATGAGGGGAAACCCCAGCCCAACTAATGCGTGAGAGGGACCTGAGGATTCGTCTGTATCTACTGCTACCAACTTTGCAACACACAGTGATTAAGAAACAAGCAAAGCTAACTGAATCAAGATTTGGGCTACAGTAAGGAACTTTGAAGTTGGGGATACAGTAGTAGTTTTGGACCATCGTGATACTACTGATCTCAAGTAGCTTGTATACAGGGGGTGGGGGGAGAGGGGGGCATCACTCAGGGGTGGGGCATCACTCAGGGGGTGGGGCATCACTCAGGAGTGGGGCATCACTCAGGGGGTGTTGGCATCACTCAGGGGTGGGGCATCACTCAGGGAGTGGGGGGCATAATTCAAGGGATGTTGTGCGCCCAGGGGCATAATGCAATAATGGCACCCCCCTAGCCCAAAACCACCCCTTGCACTTGG
This sequence comes from Spongilla lacustris, assembly GCA_949361645.1. Lineage (NCBI taxonomy): Eukaryota > Metazoa > Porifera > Demospongiae > Spongillida > Spongillidae > Spongilla > Spongilla lacustris. The sequence goes on from OX442415.1 coordinate 14,503,971, forward strand.
CCAAATCTGAATACGGGAGGGGGGGGGATGGTGTTCAAAGTTTCTGAAGGATGGTGTCTAGTGAATGTATTAGCGAAAAACTCAAGACGATATACCCTGAGCATCACTAAATGAGCCATTCCATGGCATTCTAAAAGCGCGCACATTCACACCTACGCAGGCAAATGGATAGGATGGTAGATTCCAGGAAGCAATAGTGCTCTTCTTCTCACATAAAAAGTATTCGTGACAAGCTACCACTGTAACAAGGAACTGAAAAAACGCACTCGGCGGATGTACTCCGGATGTAACGTCCCTTCTAATTATGACGCCACGTTGACACGCAAACATTCCAGGGCCTTAATGAAAAGGTCCATTGGTGAGCATCATGTATACTGTTTTGTACAGTGTTTGCAGGCATACTGCACCATCTATAGCCCTGAGAGATCAAAGAATGAGCATTGCTGAAAGCTGTCTCTTAATATTCAATTCCCTTTAAAGACTACACCACATTGGCTTGGGGAAAGTAATTAGAGGTTAATATGATGTCATAGGGTTTAGACAGCTTATGGCTAAGTACACTGACAGTTTTCCTAACACCCAATGAATGTGCCTTTTTTCTCTCCATATACCATAATGATGGAGCACTGTATTGTTACATGTATTGCCAATGTAAATTGTATCAACACAGCCATGTGATGTTTGCTTGGCATAAGGAATGCAATACTATTGATCTCAAGTAACTTGTATACAGGCAGGGGGTGGGGGTGAGGCATCACTCAGGGGGTGGGGACATAACTCAAGGGGTGTTGGGCACCCCCGGAGGTATAATGCAATAATGGCACCCGCTGCCCCCCTAGCCCAAGACCACCCCTTGTGCTTGGCCAAATCTGATATGAGGGGGGGGTGCGCAGTGGGGAGTCACCTTGCATTTGCCCAAGTCCGAATATGGACGGATAGGGCCTTGCTGCATTGTGCACTGCTGAATTTCTTGTAGCAAAATTGAGCTTCAATTATACAAAATAAAAATCAGAGCATTAATATAAGCCTTTCCTAGGCTTATTATTACGCATTGCAATGCTATATAAAGCAAACATCTAGGCATTTTGGCACCCCCCTTAGGTCAGCACCCACGGGCAATTGCCACTCCCCCCCCCCCCCCCCCCCCCCCAGGCTATGCCACTGGAGACATAATGTGTACCTGGCGCAGATGAAAGATGCAGACAATCGGACAGACAAGGCTCGCACACCCCTTCCTACTAGCTATGGCGATGTGCCTTACAGTATCTTAAGAGGAACATGTACTTGAGTGATGTTCAGGTCTCATGAATGGTAAGAAAAGATCACATCATTGTAAGATTTTATCTTTCCCCAACAACACCATGATGTGACCTTTGAGAACTAGTGTACCACCCAAGTAATGTACCTGACACCTCTGTGGTGGGAACGTGTTACCATTACCTCACAATGGAATAATTTTTTCACCATTGGGCCCCAGTTAAAGTACATGTTGTATGTATCTGCACCAGGGACATTTTATGGCTGATCACCTAGTAAATAACACTGCACCCTCTCAGATTTATGTTTTATAAAGTTATCACACCAATTATCACCCTTTGCCAATAATTTTAATTTTTATTAACCATTCTGACCTCATTTCTATTTAATAAAGTGTCCAAACATGGCATGCAAGGTATCATTTTAAAGCTCAGGGTGTGCCAAATCACACAGTGTTCAGATTTTAGGGGCCTTGTCAAAATAATGTTTAGACAAAATTAGCATCATTGTTACGTTGACATTTTCACCACCTCCTACCCCATCCTTAAAGTCATAGAGTTTTAGTTAAATTGTAGCATGGAACATGACTCAATGTAAATGTCTGACTATGAGAGTCAGTGGAGATTTGTGATCATTGTGGTCTTATACACAGTACATCGTATAGCCTTCAAACCCCTCCTCCCCCCTAAAGTCACAATGACGCTAATTTCCAAAAGCTGTTTGGACAAGTTTCCTTAATAAACGTGACTGTTATTGTGCAATGAAATATTTAACTTTGTATTGCTAAAAAGGGACAGGTAGTTATTAAAAATGACACTAAATTAGAGGTCATTGGGTGATCTGCTATAGAAATGATCCACCAAAACATGACAGGTACTGTATTTTGCAATCACCACATTTCAAACTAATTGTCCTTATTTGGCTGACAAACTTTAACCCAGAGCTTCCTGCAAGTGCCTATGGTGTGTGGGCTGTGCTACCACATATAATGCAGGATGGCACAGCGCCCAGCAATCAACAGCACAGAAGAACTATGCAAAGATAGAAGCCCTGGCTGTGATACACCACTGCATGTATGGATACAACTTCACTCTGATTAGGGAACACCAACCCCCAACCACCATCCTCAACCCTCAACTAGTAATACTAGTAGCACGCTTCATCACCTTAGGTCCATTTGATTGCTGGCAAGTTACATGATCCTGTACTTCTCAGTGTGCATGCATGCCCAAGTCAAAGCCACACTGCAAGCTAAACATTCTCAAAGCTAATTACTAGTATAGGCAGCATACTCCTACATTGTTGTTTATCAGCTCCAATTAAAGCCACTTGTGGTTATTCCCATTTACAACCATTTAAGGTAAGCTGCCATATTAGCACGGGTTTTTTTTAACGGGACTGTACAAGTCAAACGCATCGTCTGGAGTACGTTTTAACGCTACCAAGTGTCAGTACTGATGGATGCGCACCATACCATCATTTTAAAAGTTTTGCAGCACCTTCTGTTTTGTATATCCACTCGCACCTCAGAGGGAGAGGGTACGCGATGAGTGCCAAATTAGCACAGGGGGTGTGTCGTAGCTTTTCAAATAGTTTCAATCGAACAGACAACCAGCAAAGCCGCCAACGTATCTGGAAGTATCCAAAGTGAAGTTCTAAACATACAAAAAATACATTAGCGTTCTCTGTCTGCCGCTAGGTGATTTTCTGTTTGTTCAAGGGGTAGTGATAAAAAAATTGCCGCGCATTGCAGGAGCTCGCAAGAGCCCCCCTTTCCCCCTTTTTCTATTCATCACTCATGAGAGGTACTTTTCAAGCTTAGAACTTGGCTATAAGTGGTTACGCAGAAGAGCTACTTCAAGCCAAAGAGAGGCTTCGTGACCTCCATTGAAAACGACCGGAAGTCCCCCCCCCCCCCCCCCCCCCCAATGCTAATAAAGCCAACCCATGATAATATGGCAGTTTACCTTACAGACTTATTTGTGAGCACCTACTGTATTGTATTTTTGTGATATTCATTAGCCACAAAACCAGCTACTGCAAGCTAATATCATGTGACTGTTAAAGATGTGACATGAGTATGGTTTCATAGCTTATGAATATCATATAAACAACCATATCAACAAAAACTCATCAGAACAACTTCAGTGTAGACAGTTCCCAGACCCCACTCCTTGCAGGGTCCCCAGACTACTCTGCATAGTGGACACATAACCAATGCCTTGAATATGTGTCATTTATCTTTGGATCCAAGGTGACCATTATAAACAGGCTCCAAACCAGATACATTTACTATGACCAGTTTGTAGAACTTCATACCAGCATACAAGATTCACAGTGCAGATTATAATTTTCTCCACAGGTCAGACAAATGTCAGACCAACAACAATTTTGTTCGGACATGACATTAACAAACTATATTTAAGTAGTGTATGCAGGGGCGGATTTAGGGGGGGGGGGGGGGGGGGGGGGGGGGGTCCAGGAGGTCCGGACCCCCCCTTTCCTATATGAAGAATGACGTAATGCTTAAGAATGACGTAGTGCATACTGTAATCTATGCAGCGTTCTGCATGTTACCATCCTTGGATTTGCAGGCTTGCACATTGTTCTAGCCAAGCGGATCGATCTAACTAAATCCTCCTATTATATTAACGAAATTTAATTTTGCATTTGTGGTTAATAGTATTTAATCGCGCGATCGATCGAATGGTGCGTGTGAGCAGGAATTGAGGTACATGTAAGCGATCAAAAGACGTGAATGGGATTTGGATCTCAGATTCTTTTCCTCAGAAAACGGTTATTACCGTAGCTATAGAGCTAAGCAAACTAAAAGTACTACTACTACATGTATAGTAAAACATACATGAGTCGTTTATAGACCGACATGTACATGTAGCTGGTGCATGGCCACATCGTCAGTGTCACAGCGTAGCCATGACATCGTCTGATATTCTCGCTTATACTGCGTTTGCCACTTCCTGAAGGTGGTGAGGCTAACTTTGCGTCGTTTTGGCGCTGTATCAGCAGAATCCTTGCCTGATGCACGTTTCATTGCCTTCGCGCACGAAAAAGTAGGTGTGGTTACTTAGTTTATGCACGCGATATATATAAACTACTGTACCACCCTAAGTAAGGTACCTGACACCTCTGTGGTGTGCATCAAATAGGAACATGTTAATCTCTATGTGAAGTACAATGTAAGAATTCTGCAATCATTTGGCCCCAATTAAAGCACATTGATAACCATGTAATCAGGCCTCCAAAGGTTATAACAAGTATCACTCCTCCCCCTCCCCTCCTCTGTATAGCCACATACACAATAAAACTTACTCCAGCTTTTGCTAACCAATAACACCTACGTCAGTAATTCATATATCTACCTACCCACCTACTGTACCTACTCATACCCACTTCCCACATTGTGGCCAATATGTACGGACTTCAGGGTAAGCCCAGGTAAGCTGCTAAACCCACGTTCAGACCAGGTTGACTGTGCAGAAGGGCGGGGGCTTGGCTACGTGCAAGGCAGCAGTTCAGGCTTACATACATATTAGTCTAGGTTGGCGTACGGAGGAGCTAGTGCTGAGAGGATATTACATACCGTAAAAGCTCGAATACAAACCGCAGTTAGTAATAGTGACATAATCGGTACCCACGCGTTAATTTTTACTGTGTAATAAAACATGTTTTATCTTTTTATATTTTATCTTCTTAACACAACATGCAAATGAAGAATCCTTTGTAACATGAGTTACTCTATCATCTACGAACATGAACATATTTTATTAAAATGTATAACTTGCGTTCTTCATGCAGTCATTCATGGCATTGAGTTCACAACCCGCTTATTTCTTGTTCGGCCGACGATTACTGAAAAGTGAGCGTGTCAAGAGATACACACAACATATTTCGATGCCACGCATGAGTGATGGATTTTTTGTACAAAGCTTTCTTGTGAAATAACTGTGTTCTCGGAGCACTGTTTTTCGCACTTGTTTGGGCGCGAAAAGGAGGATGCTGTAATTAACATTAAATAATCTTTTTCACTAAATATCTGTAAAATCACGGTACTGGTCCGCATGTGCATGCATCGCGCATATAGCAGTCTGAGATTTGTGTGAGGTTGTTTTTCTGCTCTTAGTATAAAAATATAGTCCTGTGTACAAGGTACATGCACTCTACAATTAGCTGTGTAAACTAAATGAATGGGATTGGACTCCCCCCAAAACATAATTTAATCAATATCAATGTCACAGTCACTAAAATCATCATATGCACTGTCTGAGTCTACACATCTTGGAAGAGCATCTCAGCAGAAGAGATTCGTAGATCTTTTGCCGCTTTTCGCGCCCATTTGCCTAAATACTTTACTTTTGGATACTTATATTATAGGCTAAATACCGATTTAGACAGCGTTGCTTATGTGCCGATGTATCGTGGAATGCACCCTTTAAGAGCGCCTATAGGCTACACTACGATAGTTGGTTGGCATGGGATGACAGGTCAGTGACACCCGCAGCCGGGGAATCCTTGTGCACCTCCTAAAGTACTCATGGTACAATGGGTCGTAGCATCTTGGAAGAGCATCTCAGCAGAAGAGATTCGTAGATCTTTTGCCGCTTGTGGCATTGCCGCTTCAAACCCAGATGCTATTCATTGCCCGAGAGACTCTGGGGTGGCAAGTGGTGCATATACTGCAATCCACCAACTACACCATACTGATGCCGGAGGAAGACCAGCATGATGTACATGTAGACTCAGACAGTGCATATGATGATTTGACATTGATATTGATTAAATTACATTTTGGGGGGAGTCCAATCCCATTCATATAGTTTACACAGCTAATTGTAGAGTGCATGTACCTTGTACACAGGACTATATCTAAGAACAGAAAAACAACCTCACACAAATCTCAGACTGCTATATGCGCGATGCATGCGGACCCATACCGTCAGATGGTTAGTGAAAAAGATTATTTAATGTTAATTACAGCATCCTCCGTTTCGCACCCAAACAGGCGCAAAAAACGGTGCTCCGAGAACACAGTTATTTCACAAGAAAGCTTTGTACAAAAAATCCATCACTCATGCGTGGCATCGAAATATGTTGTGTGTATCTCTTGACGCGCTTACTTTTCAGTAATCATTGGCCGAACAAGAAATGAGCGGGTTGTGAACTTAATGCAATGAATGACAGCAGGAAGAACGCAGAAATAAAGGTATACATTTTTAAAAAATATGTTCACGTTCGTAGATGATAGAGTAACTCATGTTACAAAGGATTCTTCGTTTGCATGTTGCATTACGAAGATAAAACACGTTTTATTACACAGTCAAAATTAACGCGCGGGTACCGATTATGTCTCTCTATTACTAACCGCGGTTTATATTCGAGCTTTTACGGTACCTACATTATTTAGCAAAAATATACCTGCCGTGCTACATGTAGGCATAATATATTAATTAATTAATTAATGCTATCCATAATTCATTTTTTTCCTTACTCAATTGTTGTCTACAAATCCTAGATTGGCATCAATTTTATTTTTATATCTTGTCAATATGTGGGCATATTTCATCAGGGGATTTGACACAAGCACTGCAGACAGTTCAATTGTTCAATGGCAAAGCTTTTAACCCCTGACCAACTCTGTACCCATGACAGGTGGCCTGTATACAACCAGGCAATAATGAAAGGACTGTGGTACTTACTTCAGTGCCTGTAGATGTGGGATCTCCTTAAGAATGTCCCCTAGCAATGACCAGTCACTGCATCCTCTGTCATCGAAGCAGAATGACAAACTGTGTGCAGGATAAGAGGTCAGTTAAGTACCATGAAAACACAACATATTAAGATAAACTAGATCAAGGGGTGTGCCCAGCCACACCCCTCAAGTACCATGTTGTATACACTCTTCATAGTACAATAATGAACCTGCACACTGGTATATACATTAACCAGCATTGGCACAATCTGTAACTATTGAATAGTTACATTGTATGTGGTGCAGATTCAGGGTCATGCAATGACCACACCCACCACTATATTCTCCACATGCTTTAGCCAACTACCCTACACATAACACATTCATGCAGACTTGTCCCCAGACCAAAATGTAACACATTCTCTGAATAATTTGCTAAATAATTTTAGATTCAGGGTCATGCAATGACCACACCCACCACTAAATTCTCCGCATGCTTTAGACAACTACCCTAGACTTGTCCCCAGACCAAAATGTAACACATTCTCTTTCCCTTGCTGAATAATTTCAACTTCAGCAAATACATATATAGTGTATTTTCAACACTGCAGCTGTAATACATTAATCAAATGTGCATCTTGATTTGCTTCCTCTCATCCATTCCACCGCTTACAATTCATACATGACATTAAAACGTCCAAAAATCAACCTGTTAATGTCTAATGTCCTGGATGTCGGTACTACTCTACTCCCTGGTGTTAACCAAATAAAGGTTTGGTCACTGAAGGGACCGAGTTGCACTTAATGCAGTACAAGTCCTTTTAGGATCAGGCCGAGATATGGAACCTGGCGTTCTTCTTTACTTTACCCCCCCCCCCCCCCCCCCCCCCCCTCATCCCAATTATAGCAACTTATTAACATATACAATCGTATATACTGCGGAACCTAAGCTAAACTAAGCCGCCGAGCCTAACTGTCAGTGTGGACCCAAAAATGACTTCCCTGAGTCGCTGCAACTCAATCGTACTTATTTTACCTCTCGGACACGTAACAGAGTTAAACAAACCATTTGCGGCGGCTAGCCTATACACGGTTGGTTCTACACGTGTTATTTTATGACAGCTGAAAGCTCTCTCGAATCCATCGCCATTTGTCACAGACATTAGCCCATCAAAGGACATCATTGCCGTTCAACTCTCCAAACCTTAGCATACTTCTACCTTCCATAGCACCGCGTGGTACATAATGGATAGGTCCGCTAGCACCTTACAACGCTTGCGCTGATCGTTTTTATTTTAAATATGAGATGTAACAGATTTTTGTCTTACAGCAAGGGACCTACCGCGCTATACACAGGACTGATCCACTGATCCCACCGTCTGGTCCATTCACCAACCAAAACCAGCGATCAAACACACGTGCAGCTGGCCGACCACTACAAGTCACGCGATTAACGAATATTTCTTATCAACGCATCACGTACATGTACCAATTAGAAGCCGCGGCCGCTAGTAATATGTACGAGAAAGTTCAAACGCTTGCTCGGGCGTTTGTAATACCCTACACGGAAATAGTCGTAAAGGCATGCAATTGTGCTGTCATGTTTTGGAAATGCAATCCTCACTCAGCGGCGGAGGATCACGTGCCCCCCCCTCCCCCAATTTTTTTTTTTTTCTTCATGCCACTTAGCTTAGCTAGCTAGCTAGCTCATACAGCGTGTGCGCGTAATTACGATCCGTTATAGATCATTTACCCGTTCGATAGTTTAATAATTATATGCAAGGCGGCACGAATGTGACGGCATACAGGCACTTTATCTTGTAAACGTACTGAGAAAAAAATATTGCCAGTTTTTTGCTTTTGCGTTTATTTAGCATGAAATTCACAGTGATATCCAATACAAACATCATGCGATATCCGGATTACTTGAGCCTGCATGGACAGCGACGAGAAAACTCTTCATCCTTCACAATGCTTAGGTTCCTACTGCTACTTGGCGACGCAAAGCTTTTGTGAATTTGTGACCGAAGCGTGCACGTGGCCATGGCCATGCACCAGCTACATGTCGGTCTATAAACGACTCATGTATGTTTTACTATAGTATTAGTACTTTTAGTTTGTTTAGCTCTATAGCTGCGGTAATAACCTGTTTTCTGAGGAACAGAATCTGAGATCCATCCCATTCACATCTTTTGATCGCTTATCTCTCACACGCACCATTCGACAATTAAGTACTAATTTTAATTAACCACACATGCAAAATTAAATTTCACTAATAGGAGGATTTAGTTAGATGATCGATATAGATCCCGCTTGGCCACGGGTGTTTCAATCCATGTGGACATTCAGACCTACGCCCCGAAATTCAATTATCTCACCTAGCAACGGTTGTAACGGTTGGAATTCGCTGTACAGTTACTGAATGGAACACGTGGTGACCTTTTAGACGAGGTATTGTTGAAGATGAAACTGTGCTCTACTGAACAAGGTGTGTTTGGGCATCAAGAAATGTTACGCTCTGGAGAAGTGTCGTTCAAAAGCGGCCTACTTACGCGGAGGTAGGTTTTCAAAACTAGTTAGTCCCCAACGTGCGCACTTCCAGTTGAGAAACGACTTTTACAAAGGTATTGTACATAGATCGAGCTTTCGTTTTATGGTATTTATTTTCTGAGACGCGATTTGTATGCTTCAAAAAGTAACGTGCAAACATTGTCAAGTGTGTGCTGCGCGCATGTATGGAGGGAGTGTAAGCCTACATGTACGTGAATACCGGCCCGGTATAAAGCCACTATGCTATGAAGCAGCAACGTGTTTTGGCTGGCGTACGTTTTGCTCTCTTTGTGGGTGGTGGCTGAGCACGGATTGAGTCAGGAGCAATACTTATCAAGTGCTCTTTACCCCGTACTGTAGATGGTGTTCAGTGCATTGAAACGCTAATTGAACTGTAGTTGGTGTTCAGTGCGTTGAATCACCGGTGAATTGATTCAGCACCTTGTTCACCCATCATGCCAAATCATAAGTTGTATCTTCTCACCCACCCAACTGTGTGCTCCTCTAATAGGTGTGTTTTGGGTGACATATTTTCATTGGCCATGGGGAAATTGATTCTAAAGTAGTTCAGAATGGAAACAGTAGCGAAAAATAATCACATAGTTAATACCCCATCCACAGCTATGACATCATGTTGCTATATCCTAACTATCTCTCCACATTTTCTCATCTGTCAGTTACAAAGCATTGGTCATGGATGGAGTGGCATGCTCCAAGCCTAGCAAATGCCCCTTCAGATGTGTCTGCAGCCTTCTGAGCATCCATGAGTAGAACAGGATACTGCTGGGCCACATTTTGTATACACCAATCATCATTCCGTATGTGCCTCACTTGTTGAAGGTCTTTGTGGTAATGACTCAAAGTTCTTTTGTAATCCTTACAAGAGTTATTGGCTGGAATGATGGTGAGTACTAGTTCATGTAATTATTATTTCTGTACAAATTTACTTTCTCTTCCACCCCCCCACCCCCCCCCACCCCCCAGATGGAATCTGCAAAGCATTTGGGCTCTGAGCTTTCAGACAGCATTCTTTGAATTTTGAATTACAGATGCTACGTTTACCTCAGTACCACATGGAGGAGATGGTGTTGCAAACATGTGAGAGGTACGCTCTTGCTGGAAGGTCTGTTTTACATGAGTTGCATTGAAGCAATAGATCACTTAGGAGGGACAAGAAGACATCAGGAGCTGCATTTATGCTGGCAGCAGTTAAAGGTGAGTTGTCATGGCAATAGTAACGGTTGTTTGACGACAATGTCATTCTGCACAGACAAGATTTTGGCACGGTATCTCTACTGGTCTGTGCAGAATACAAAGGCAGAGTGGACACTTCAGATAGTTGATGGCAGAAACTGATTGTATAGCAGCTGGCTGGACACTGGTTGAAATCGAAACTGGTGCAATGTACCCAATATGTGTAAATAATGACTGTAGTGATTCACTTGACATTTGGCAGTATGTTTTGTCACTTTTTTTTTCTTCGTACCACCTTTCACCAGCACCTCAAAATGCTGGCAAACCTAAATGTGATCATGCAGTTAAATTCAGTTATCATTTGCTCCTCACTCACTTCCCACTTGTCTGCAGTATGGGCTTTCCACTTGCAGGGCACGACCAAACTTTTAAATGGTATTAGCTTTTCTGCCTCAAAGCATTTAAAACCCTCCCCTTAGCTTACACGGTTTGCAGAACGATTATGGGTGGATCTCGATATGATCATTGATACCAAAAGCTAGTTTAAGCTCCTTTTTGTAAAATATGGAGGTGTATATGCTTCTTTTTGACTTATTTACCACCACCAACCTCCCACCACACACCCTGCAATGTTTTGTAAGCTAACTGTTATGGAACTCCATCGCAAAGCATATATAAAAACCTGATAATTATTCATAGATTTCAGCCGCGATTTTATATGCCCTAGATATCGCGTCTCGAGACATGACCCAGCTTAAATTTTTTTACAATGCCCCTAGATTCTGTATTTTATCGTCACAACTCACCTGGAAGTTCGAGAGCCTCACAAATAGCCCACCAAAAGATGCACTCGTAACGAATTAAGGGGCACGTGATTACTAGAAACGTTGCGCCGTATGTTGAAATGCTGTAAACATGTGAGCAGTTGATTTGTTTTTGTGCTTAGACTAATACTATGCTTGGAATTATCAATAGAGAGGCGTAGTGAAACCGGGTTGTAACGGAAACAGGCCTTAAAAATGTTAGCCCGTTAATGAGCTACCAAAATCATTATTACGTAAATGTGCAATTGGACATCTAAATATCCGTAAATGTCCGCTGTGAAACACCCGTGTGGCTAGAAGAATTTGCAAGCTTGCAAATCCAAGGACGGTAACATGCAGAATGCTGCATAGATGACAGTATGCATTACGTCATTCTTATGCATTGCGTCATTCTTCATATAGGAAATGGGAGGGTACGGACCCCCAACGTTATATGATTGACACGGTGTCGGAGGAATGGCTGTCCCCCTGGAAAAAGTGTCGTCCCGGACATTCCTAGATACAAGTGTCCCCCCGGACACCTAGGAAAAAATGTCCCATCTGGAAAAAGTGTCCCCTCCCCTCAATGACTTATACTTTTATAGAAACATTCCTAGAACTTTTTAATTAAGTACTAGTGTTTAGGCCAAAGCTTTGAGGCTAATTTTCTATGTTAGACGCGCGTAAAATGCAGGTGGGAAAAGGTTGGTTCGCAGCAGAACTAGATAATTGGTACAACTATACGCGCGTACGCCTGGATGGTGCACTCTTTGCATATCGAACTGCGATTTTCTAACTGGACTAACGGATCATGAAGTGATGGAAGGCCAATATTGGGTAAGCATAATGCATCAGTTTTCACGAATGTCAAGTCACATATCTATAAAGCAGTGCTGATGCCTATTAAAGTAGTATGCATAACTCTGTCACCATGAATGTAAAATAAAGAGCTACTGTACAAGGAAATCAAAAACTTCTCCATTGAGGATTGGTGGTACAAAAAGCAAGGACACAACTAGAGTATGTTTGTATATAGGATCCTACAACTCACAGTCATGTCCTGAATTTGCAAATGAAGAAGCTTATTTGCAAATGTTGGGCTGTTATAGTTGTATATAGGATAATACCAAAACTTGTTTCTTGTAACTGGTTTCCTTGCGTTTTGCAACACCAATCCTTTTCTCAACAAGAGCACTAGTTCCCCTAATTTTTTTCTGTCAGGAGTGGCTTAGTGTATTCCACACTACCTCTAACACACATGCTACGGGACGTCTTTTTAATACCACCACTTTTACTGGTGACCACTGATTTCTGCATATGAGTTTGATACCCCCCCCCCCTCCCCATCCCCCTTAAGAACATAACACAGTATGTATTCTTTGCACATGTCAGTACATGCAAGTGAAGTTGTGTCCAGTACAGAGACAATTAGAAACTTGGGACTGTGGGCTGACATGAGGACGGTGAAATGGCCGCGTCTGGCTACAGAACTGATCAAACATGGTATTGTGGTGACTGCTGCATTGCGTTGATGACTTAAATTTGCTTGCCTTTTGACCTCACATGCATGGATTATGCATCCCAGTTAGCAAATCTTGACTTGTCATCTTTGGAATATTGTCGTGTTTATTTCGACCTTGCAATGTGTTATAAAATTTTGAAAAAGCTTCTGAATATCAGTTCAAACGTTCATTCCATCAAGGAAATGCTCTATCGTCATGATTTTCAGCTATACTTCTTTACTTCTTGGGTTGTTCCTTTTTGGAATTCCTTGCCTCAACATGTTGTATCTGCATATAATATCATCACTTTTATGTCTCGTCTTAAAACTGTCGATCTATCTCTTTATTGCAAACTGTATCCATTTATATAAGTGCTTTTCATCATGTCATTGCATTATCTGTACAATGCATTGAGAAAAAATACTATTAATGTTTGCAAATAGCATAAGAAAGATGGATGTCCATATTGCTGGATTGCAGAAGGCATTATTCAATAGAGGTTTGGACAGATATAATTCAGTTAATATATCCGGCCTCAACACTGAATTCACATTGAGGCATTGCAGACTGTAGTATTCATAAGTTGATTACTGATTAATTAATTGAAAAGAATAGACAGGTAGCATGCAGGTATAATGTGATTCTTGAGTTTGAAATATAGTGTGCCTTGATCCGCTCCCCCACACACATACATGGATACGTAGAGTGATCCTTTACACATCAATATGGTATTATCACAAAATTGCAAGACACAAGACACGAACTATAAATGCCCCCTCCCCCCCCCCCCCCCCACCTTGCAACTATTGCAAACAAAATACAATTGCATGGTCTACTATTTCAATTGCAGTATCCAGTTATTAACGGGATAGTCACAAAGAGATCATGTATAAAATGAAATGAATGCAGCTAGCGACTGTACGGAGGCAGTGACATATTTTCGCCTACAGTTTTTAAAAAATCCAGGCACCTAGAAAATCTAGAGAATGCCTCCACTACAAGCACAGATACAACCTGTACAGTGACAATCCAAGATTAGGAATGCACATAACCTTGATGCCAAATTCTGCAGACCAAGATAGATACCGTAAATGTCGGCAGGGGAGGGGGGTGGGGGGGGGGTGGGGGAGGGGGGGTCCTGGACTAATGCCACAACCATGCTCCTAAAGAGGGGGGTAATATTCGACAATACAATCACATGGCATAAGGATTAGTTAAGGCATGATTGATCTCACAGCTGGCTAGAACAATATGAGCACTTTCTTTCTGAATTAATTAAGGCGCAACTACCATTTTAGAGGAGAATGTTGACTTTAGTCAGGCTCAAATGCTAAACCAAGGCCTGGGGATGGCACATCAATGGGCCTGTGGGACTGACACTGCTAGTAGTGGAGCTATAGTTGCTATTGTTGTAATAGTCTACAATAAAACTGTGTTGGATCAAATGGTCCACACGCTTGAATGGATTCAGGGGCAGACCCTTAGTAGTACCATATACAATGTAGGCAGCTGCAGTGTCACAGCAGATGTGGTGTATGTACCAGCAGTTTAAACCCATGAAATTGCAATGTACATCCTCCACAAAAGATTTAAGAACAGAATACAGGACTAAGGAGAACACTAATGGGCCTAAAGGGTCTCCCTGCTGGACACCAAAGGCAGAGTGCAGCATTTCCGATGGTGGATGCCATAGTGTAGGGTGCTGGGGGTAGCACCACAAAAAGTTCAGGAAAGTTAGCCTAACACTCAATGATGATGGCTTAGTGGAATATAAAGTTAAAAATGCTGTGTCAGGTTTGAGTAGTCGAGTCAAAGGCCAAATCTGATTGCATGAGATAACACATAACACAATGCCAAAGAAAATAAGTGATCTTTTCAGATCCTCCTGGACAAGCAACAGCATTGCGGACCAAATGTTACAGGCATGTAAATAAAACGTAAACTTTAAAACTTTGCCATCAATTCAGTGCATAATGAATGACACAAACTATGCATAATTACAGCTCTAAGAAAGTTGTTCATACACACTGTACATGTATGCATACAGAACATTTTTACTATTTACTGAATCAAATGTGCACATGATCAACTCTTACAAACCTCTACATGCACATGCCTTTACAGTTCCCTGGGGGTGTGATCCAAATAATTTACATGTACTCCTAAGACTGCTAATGTATGTGTCAATCACTTTACTGAGATAGGGGCAAGGGCAGAGCTAATATTAACCTTGCAATGTAGCAGATACAAACACATTGTAAGTGTGCAATTGACAGCAATGTGTAACTAACCCACTAAGATCCATCAAACGTTGCATAACAAACTATTCAGTCTCAATAATTACATCTCCTATTTTCAGTGTGGCAAATATAGAATTTGAAGTATGTACATGGGCTCTATATTAAAGAAGACACATTTACAGTTCATACATGTACTAGTAGTGCAGCAAAACAACCCATTGCATAATTGGCCTAAACAGAAACTACAATTGGTAGATCTTCTACATGATGGAAATTATTTGGATTATTCAACCAATTGATGATAGTATTGTAACATAATTTTTTATGCTAAGCCTATACAACATTCGCCAACAATCGAAGTATTTGCACAAAAAAGGACAACTCAAGGGAAATTAATTACTTAACACTCCATTAACAATAAATAATCATATTAAATGCCTTTATTATTATTAATAATAATAATAAATATAGTGTTTTGTGCAAAGTTTGTAGCCCAAAAGTGGTCTGAGGCTTGCAAGTTACTTAAGCAATTGGGAGCTGTGGGATCCATTGACCCCTAAGTAGCCCGGCTTGCTTCTTCTTAGACAATGTGGGAGCTTTTGTAGACTAGTGCATCTATCTAGAAATACTCCACCTCCCCTAGTTAAGGAGGCCTTTGCCATGTTTGATGATTGTGTATAGCGATGCTTCTCAGAATGTACTGCAGTGGATGCTTCTGCCTCCACCTGGCAGCAGGCACAACTGAGCTTAAAGAGGGGGGGGCGTAGGGCTTCGGCACCTATCTTGCCATTCCCCTGCAGCATACATAGCTTCATTTCAGTCTTCAGGCCTCTCCTCGTTGTCAGGTATGTATCTGTCCTCTTCAGTCGATCTTTATAACAGTCTTGTGGACCCCCATGATTTCCTTACCCTTGAGTTGGTACAAAATTCCCATCTCTCACAGAAGGTCTTATCTTCCAAGCTTGAAGACCAACAGTTCAATAACCTTTTTCAAAGTGCAACCTTGACTGACAGGGCTCGTTTTTTGTCCATCTCTTCCCCTCATGCCTCTGCTTGGCTGTCAGTTACTCCCTCCCCTCGACTAACCTCCACTTAGATCCGGTAGAATTTCAAGTAGCACTGAAGTAGTGGTTGGGTATCCCGGTTGTCCGGCCAAGGCCAAAGTTGCCCTCACTGTCCTTCCTTTGCATTGGATGACTTTGGCCATCATGCCCTCAGTTGTAAGGATGGAGGGGATGTGGTATTGCGCCATAATAAGCTCCGGGACATTTTTTCAGACTTCAGCCAACGTGCTTGCCTGGGTCCACGTCTAGAGATGGATGCGGGGCTGGGTTTACCAATACACAATCCCGCCCAGCAGATGTACTTGTCCCTAACTGGGACCTTGGCAAACCTGCTGCCTTTGAATTGTCCGTCACGTCCACACTACGTTCAAGTGTCTTGCTAGAAGCGAGTGTGACGGCAGGTTCGGCAGCCCTTGCAGCTGAGAACAGAAAGCACAACAGCAATGACAGGAAGTGTGAGGAACTGGGTTGGGTCTGCATCCCACTTGTGGTCGAGACCTATGGGTGTTGGGGTGCTGCAGCAGTGGCGGCTTTTTCTAAGCTTGCTGGTCGTCTTTCCACCAGGCTAAACCAACCCAAGTCCAGGACCATCTCTTTGGAATACACAGCCGCCTAGGCCTAGCCTTAGTGAGAGCCAATTGCAGAACCATCCTGTCCAGGGTAGCTTGACTGTAAGGCCTGAAGTGCCTCTCTTTTAGGTTTCCAATGTTTTATGCATTTAGTAACAATATTAGTAATGCAATGTTATATTCATTCGTTCATGTATTCTATATATATAATCATTAAAAAAAATTGTAACTTTAAAAAAAAAAATATATAATAATTATAATCATATATAATTAAAATACTAAATAATAATAATAATAGATAAATAAATAAATACACCCTATTATTACTACTGGTCTGGGACAAAACATCGAGAGGATGGCTGCAGCATTGGCTCTAACTAAGCAGAGGTTCAGCCTGCCATATAGCTCAGCTAGGACCACAGCCTTAGCCCTGTTGGAGCTGGTCGCAAGGCGAGAGGCCAGAAGTGCCAAAGACTCCATTGCTTCTGTTCCCCAAGCACCATATGCCTCATCCACCATGGGGACATAAACCCACCCTAGCTCCTTGCATTTGGCATCGTTTTCTTCATGCTTTCTCAGCTCAGTAGCTCTGGCAGCCTGACCTGCTGCTAGTCCCGCTTCAAGTAAAACATTGGAGTTAAGCGGTGACGACACAGACAAGTCAAAGGCTGCCGGCTTACCCAAAGATCAGTTGGGTACTAGGATGTCTGCAGGGCGAGTGTGGCTATGGTCATGAGTTAGGCTATTTCCTGCCTCCACCTTAACACTCAGGTGAGCCCTGCGACAGGTCCCAGCAAGGGTGTCACGTAGTTTATTATGGCGGGTTACAACATCTCCACCATGCGTGCAGGTGAGTGCATGATGGCCAAGGGGGTCCAGCACTTTTCCAGGACACAAGGGACAAATTATGTGGCTGTCTATTTTGTTGGAAAGCACCTTCTGATGGATAGGGGATGTCAACACTTTTTCAATGCTGATCGCCTCAGATGAAGGAACAAGTGAGTTAAATAACTCTACTGCATGGATAAGGTGTTCCTGGGACAATGGACCAGCACCAGAGGAGCTCAGAGAGGCAATGTATGCTGCTGGTGAATGCCAACTCAGGGAGCGCATGCCCAGGCCACCCCATGCCTAAGCTGAGCTCTGCCTGTTGCCAGGCCTGATTGGAGGTGTCAACTGCTGTGCACCTGGTAAAGGCTGTCCGCATGTAATAATCAAAGGCCTCGAGGGCTGACAAGGCTTGGGAGGGTGGTGTGCCGCGAGCAAGTTGGGCCACCTTGCAGAATCCCGCACATTGACGTAGAAGGGAAAAGGCCACATGCGGGTCGACTGCACCTACTTCCTCTAGTTTGAGCAGGAGAGCTTTGGCCTCTTCATGTTTCTTCAGAATAAAGGAGGAGCAAAATGCCTTGTCACCAATGGGGATGCCCAGGATGATGATATTAGGGGTTTGGGATCGTTTCATTTCTGGTGGAAATGGGCTGACATTATGTGTGCTAAAAATTTCACATTTTGGAACATTCACAATGAGACCAAGACTAGGACCTAGCTTTTGTATGATGGAGAGAGCTTCAAGAAGAACAGACCTGGGACCGGCCAGCACGCCATCATCCAGGTACCAGGCATGGTAGGACAAATCAGCACATGCAGTATTGGTGGTGATTTCGGACACTAACTTATTTAAAACCAGGGAGAAAATCAGGGTGCCAAGAGGATCACCCTGCTGAACCTATGTTCCGAATGTAAGGTGCCCAAAGGATGACACAGAAAGGGGTGCTGACTGTAACACTAGGTGGCCCAAGGAAGCAGCTCAGGGAAGTGTTTGCTACACTCTGATAGGATAGCCCCCCGTGAGACCATATTGAAGGCGTTCTTCATATCCACCTTTAGGACAACAAAGTCATCATCAAGCCAATGTTTGTTAACACAAGCTCTCAGATCATGGGCAATCTTCGCTGCTCCATTGCTGCAAACAACTCCAAACTGGTATGGTTTGAAAAACTCTGCTGCCTTCCCTTTCACTACAGCACAAAGGCATTTGCTGGTCAGGTGACTTAGGCTTTCACCTACAGCAATAGGTCTGACATCAAGAAGACTACCAGGTTTAGACTTGTTAAGGGCAGTTATACTACCACCAGCAAGGAAAGTGAAAACCTCAGATGGAGCTCTGCCAGCTGCAAGGAGGTTGATGACAGCCCTCAAAGATTGGAGGATGGGTGTCTGAAGGGGCACCTCTGATGCATCAAAGATGTGTTGAATGCGAAGCCCTGACGGTCCAGCTGATGTTAGCTTTGGAAATGACCTAAGGACAGCCATGAGATCAAGGTCATGAGGGATCACAGTATAACGGATGGTAAGTTGGGAACAGAAAGACAAGGACACTCAGGATGTTTAGCAACTAAAAGTTTCCATGTTTCAGCATTGTTAGGTGCTAACCCAGGTGACACAAGTAGGGGAGGAGTGGGTTAGTTGAGCCACTTTTTAGGTTTAGGTTTATACTGCCTCTGAGGTTTGGTATTAAGCAGAGGTTAATACTCTGATGTAAAGGGGCATCACTTGGGTACATGTCATAGGAATGTTAGAGACTGGGGATGTACGTGAGAATAGGGACATTATTAAAAATCAACAGGTGTCAAATGGCACAACTAACCCAGCCAAGTGGGTTAGTTGTGCCAGGTACATGGGTCAGTTCAGCCATATGCTGTCTTCTGCCAAAGTTAGTTGCATTGCACAATAATTGCTAACATAAGTAGGTCTAGGCCTTATGTTGTCAAATCATTGATAAAAGCAAATTCATACACTAATGCATGACACTTTTTCAATGAGAGCTCTTGAAATTGATCGGCAAGTGTTTTTAATGTTATTCAAAGTCATTTTTCTATATAGAAATTAAAACAGAATACTTCTGAGATTGCTGCATAGCCAAATAAGCATAGCTCACTATTTCTATTACGTCAATCAATAAATCATTTTAATGCCATACAATTGCAGCTAAAGCGTATGGCTCAACTAACCCCCTTTGCAAATGGCTCAACTAACCCCACTACTAACTTTTCCTGTAACTACCTAAGTTGTATAAAAAGGAAGCAAAGTATAGAATTCATTATAAACATATATATAGCTGCATACATGTACTTTCAAACACCCAAGACTGAAACAAGAATATAGTCATTGTGTAGAAATTATGAGGGCACAAACCGTAAAAACAGAATTTCACTTTGATCGTCAAAATTCTTATTTTTGAATTTCATATTCTGATGAATACTAAAACAAAATCCTAAAGTAGGACAAAAAGCTAGTCATAACACTTAATGCCAATATATGTTAACATAATTCAATTATGTTTCTTCATGGAGCTAAAACAGGGGGTGGCTCAACTAACCCAGTGGCTCAACTAACCCACTCCTCCCCTACTTGGCATGCCTTACCAAAGAGACCATCCTGTACTAAGGATATTGTTGAGTTAACCCTCTTCTTAACTGTGTCATCTAAGGGCACTCGTTGCTTTTTGGAGCAAGGAGCACTGGCTTTTGCCAAATGCCATAGCTCCCTAAATTCACCCTCCCCCCACATTGCACAGATACTCTCAATGGAAACAGGCTTGTTGTGACGCCCACCACATTTAGCACTGGGGAGAACACACTTGCATGGGAAGCAAAAAAAGCTTCAACCAAGCTGTCACTGTGTTTTCAGAGATGACAGCCATGAGAGCAGCTGAGAAGGCTCGTGCAAAAGCCGGCCTTGCTTTGTAGGGTACAAAGCGTATTGTTGGGCACTTGAGGCTGCATACCTCATCAGAAGAGCACAGGCTGGGTGAAACATCTAACACAGGTGCCAGTGGGGTGGAACGTTGTGCCAAACACTTCTGCTGATGTGAAGGAAGGTGGGAGGTTGAAACTAGTTTCACGCAAGTATGGCAAACAGACAAACCCTGATCCAAGAGCCATGAATCAGGAACTGCACCCGGAAGAAGCCCTCTCAAGTGGCTATCTATATGGAGGCGCCACATGGTAGGTGCAACTAATTCTGGACACAGCATTGCTTCCTTCTTTCTGCAGCTGGCTGTGCAACAGGACCTCTCACAGGGATTGGAAAGTCCACAGACAGTAGCAAGATGTAATGGTCTTGAGTGAGGGATTCACCAGTAGGACATGGGAGGTCAGGTGTTGATGATGGGAGTGTGGATAACAACTGCTGCACTACAGCTGGTGCCAAAGGTGGAATTGAAGTGGATGATTGTGATGGCGTTGCAGACAGCTCCAAAGTTGAAATGGGCAGCTGCGGATGAAAATTTAGCTGCTGCAGGGAGACTTGTGAGCCTAACTGCGGAAGTGACTGGGAATTATTGTTTTTGCCCCATATGTCTAAATGTATTATGTATTCTTTGTGACAATTGAAACCGGCCCTTAATATCAAGGCAGTAGTGAGTCTTAAATAATACACCCACATGTAGGGTGTGTAACCTTTTTCATAAATCAAAATCGATTATTTCGACTATGACAAAAAGTCCAATCGATTTTTCAGGTTAATAGCAACTTGAAAATCGGTTATTGGAAACATTAAATCGATTTTGGCGATCAGTGCACCATTAATTTGCCACCGATTACCTACGTTTTTCGAGGTTTTTCCGATTTTTGATATTGGCCAGGTAAATCACAGTTTCTCAAGTCTATACACGTATAGCCAGTTTTATTACTTATCAACCAACATTAAAACAACAGTTACACGTCCCTTATAAGATAGCATCCGTAGGGACTGGGAACGAGGTGCATTCCAATGTGACGCCACATCCAGGTGGATGGGAATTATAAGTGCTTCAAATATTTTTTCACCAAAGAACACGTTCTTGCATGTTGGGTACCTTTCCACGCATATGCCAAAGCCGCCAATCAAGACATGTACGATTTCATAATATTATGGCATAGATATTAAATATCTATGGTTATAGCTGAACGTCTGGACAAGAGCCAGTCACCTGTGCTGCTGTGCAAAAGAGTACATATAGCACATTCGATTAACGCACATGTACTATATCTACTGCAGAGAGCGCGAACGTATTTAAATCGCCGTCCCCACTGACTGCGCGTATTTACGTTGATTAGACTGCACTGATGGCAGAGATAGTATATTATCTCTGCTGATGGTAATTCAGCCGGGTCCCCAGACTTATGTTCATTACATCATTTCAAACATGTTTCTGTTTATCGATTAATTAATCCTTTGTACTACAGGCGGGAAAAGCGAAGGGCATATAAAAAGGGTAATCGATTTCGTACCGATTTCTTCATATGAAGGAAACGAATATCGACTAATCGCGACTAAAATATTTCGACTGAAGGAAATTCTGAAATCGGTAACCTGCTATTCTACTAAATGCATAGTCGACCGAATAGGTAATCGCGAATAATCGATTAACCTGCAAAACCTGAAAATCGGTTACACACCCTACCCACATGTACACCATCACACCCACATATACACCACTGCACACACCCGCATGTACACCACTGCACACACCCACATGTACACCATCATTAAGTACTAGGTTTTAATTAGTAAGAAAAACTATCATTTTCACTTTGCTCAACTTGGATTTGATGGAGTGATACCAATTACAAACATATTTTCATTATTCTATTAAAACGTAAACGACATCCTAATAGTGTCTCTATCATAAACTTACTCCAATGATTCCACTTGTGGGTGTTTCGATATAAACCTGTTCAAAGCCACCAATATATCCTTGTCATATAAATCACCACTAATCCTGAAATTGGAATTATTAAATATAAAGAACATTGTAGCACTTATAACACACTCACATTAATCTTCGAACACTATCCATTGTATTGCTCAGCTTCTCTGTAATAATGTCCAGTCCTTCAGCAGTTAGTTGACACCTCAATTCAATCTCCTTCACAAAATGATTTGCTGCTCCCATACAATATCCAATAGCACAGCAATCAAGAAGTGTGAGGGTTTCATTCAAAATTACTAATTTTCCATCAGCTTTGTTAAACAGCTCTCTACATTTCTGATCATTCTGTGACTCGAAAACACAATGCAATGCTCTGAGGTTCACCTTCTTGTCACCTTCATCTATCAGTGAACTGTTCATTATCACAGACCAGTGGTCATAATTCTGTAGCTTTGTTAGACCGCAGAAGAACTTTAAGACCACACCCATATGAGGTTGGACAACATGTTCCCTGATGGCTTTAAGCTGCTCATCAGGAGGCAGTCTGCTGACATGGTAGGCAGCAAGGAACTCCTGGTTGGTTAGGTGAGCAAAGGAGAAGATGGGTTCCGCACCTGACTCACCCTCTTTTTCATCCATCACAAGGATACCTAGATTGGCTACATCAGTTGTTGACCATTCCCCTCCTATTAACTGCATTAGCTCATCTGATAAAAAGGAAGTCTTTGAGCCAGCAGTGGTGGTGTATGCAAGTTTCAAAATTCCTCTGAACAACACTAACTCTGGTTGAGGTAGTAACTCAAGGTCATTGATTTGAATTTTTATCTCCTTTTTTCTGAAGTATCTAACTAGAGACATTCTGGTAAAGATATGGTACACATCTGTTTCTGTCTTAGGAAGAGATATTGTTTTCTCCTGACGGTTGTTATAGATGAAGATGATCATGACAAGATGTAATGGTATATAGCACATATGTCTTATGTTTTGGTGATCATGGAGGTATGCTTTCACATCAGTAGCCTTGGAGGGATCGGTTGGATAGCTGGTGTCAATGTACTGATCAATCTGTTCCTTTAAGAAACCAAGAACTTCACCTCGTGTGTGGACACTTTCTCTCAACTCCAGAGAAGCATTTGGTCTGGAAGTTATTATTACTGTTGAAGAGGTAAGAATATTTCCTCGCAAAAACTCTTCAAACCACGAGTGGCCATTTTTAGTGTACTTTCTAGAATACTCATCTAGACCATCAAAAACAAAACATGTATTTTCACCTTCATTTCCATTTAATACATCTTCCAAATCAGTCAGGTGAAAATACTTCAGTATACAGCTTAATCCCTCAATTGGTGTCGCATAAAATTGTCGAAGAGGAACAAGGAACAGATACTTTACAAATGTCAAAATTGCTCCTTCCCCCCAATCTTTGCTCAGTTTCCTCATCAACGTAGTCTTGCCACAGCCTGGTCTTCCTTCTAGCAGAACTATTCTTTTCTCTGATGTAATACTATCCATTAGGTCTTTATAGGATATAGTGACCTTTGTTTCAATGACATCATCCAGTGATCCTTGAATGGTATTATAGTAAAAGTCACCTTTATGTGTTTCTGTTGTGTCCTTGACCAGTGCAAGATTTGTGAAGGAGAATGTTTGAACAGGAGGGAAATCCATTTGAGCAGGTTTGTAGTTGTGATATCTACCTTTTAGCTTTCTAGTGAAAGGACTTTCCGCTATGGTAGAAATATATTTGCATGTATAAGTATGCTTGCAACTGATAAATACTCTAATAGGAGTTATGCCACATGAGGGACATTTGAGATAAACATGTACATGCATGTAATGGAGACCATGAGATATGAGCTAGCTTGCATTGTAAGCATGGCAATGGAGACATGGGAAATGTGCATGCAGTGGAAGCCATGGTACCTGACCATGCAGTGGAAGCTGAAGTCTCACCCATGCTCAATGGCAATAAATCCCCATTATAACACACCAGTCAATCAACCTGCATGCGCAACCCCACATAACCCTCTACCTCAGATCTTCACATATCCGACATGAGCATGTACATGTAGTGGCAGCCATGTGACATGAGCATGTAGTGGAGGCCATGGGACATGAACATGTAGTGGAGGCCATGGGACATGAGCATGCAGTGGAGGCCATGGGACATGAGCATGTAGTGGAGGCCATGGGACATGATAATGTAGTGGAGGCCATGGGACATGAGCATGTAGTGGAGGCCATGGGACATGAGCATGTAGTGGAGGCCATGGGACATGAGCATGTAGTGGAGGCCATGGGACATGAGAATGTAATGGAGGCCATGGGACATGAGCATGTAGTGGATGCCATTGGACATGAGAATGTAGTGGAGGCCATGGGACATGAAGGCCATGGGACATCATGGGACGTGAGCATGAAGTGGAGGCCATGGGACATGAGCATGTAGTGGAGACCATGGGACATGAGCATGTAGTGGAGGCCATGGAACATGAGCATGTAATGGAGGCCATGGGACGTGAGCATGTAGTGGAGGCCATGGGACACGAGCATGTAGTGGAGGCCATGGGACATGAGCATGTAGTGGAGGCCATGGGACATGAGCATGTAGTGGAGGTAGTAGAGGATGTGGGACATGGGCATGTAGTGGACATGCATGAGCAGGGCTGGCCTTTCCGCTAGGGCTGCTGGTCAGTGAGGCTGCAAAACTTAATTATTCATATCTCTGAATTAAAATGGACCTGACTTGCCACCGAATGTACAGTAACAACAGCACTGCACATCTTATTAACAGCTCCCATTACAGTTGCTGAGCAGAAAAGAGCTTTTCAAAATTGATGCTTATAAAGTCTGTACAATCATGCGAGATACCTAGTACACAGGGGGGGGGGGGGGGGGGGGGGAGGGGGCAAGCTGGGGTTCCTCTGCCAAGACTACAGGAAAGTCTGGAAGCAAGTTGTTCATGTTGTATTAATATGCTATACTTTGTGACTTAAAAAGTGGTCAGTGGGCTCAATCGACCCAGGTATCCTACCCCATATCACATACCCACCGCTGCAGTACTAGGGCATTTATTGATTCATTTTCAGCCGTTAAAAAAGCTAGAAATAAGTATAATCTTTAGCACATTACATGATTACATTATGTGCAGTGTTCGAAAGATCATGCATGTAAAGCTACAAATGTGCATGTGGTGGAATGATATTACAGAAGGCATCTTTTCCCCCAGAGCATGCACCCTCGAGCGAGAACAGAAGGAAGAAATGACCATTTTTGCCTAGCTAGGGTGACCAAACATAAAAGACCAGCACCAACATGAGCATGTAGTTGGAGGCTAAATATATGGGACATAAGCATGTAGTGGAGGTCACATTATTTATTACATGTTATTAAAAACTATACTATTGGGACGATATAATGATCGAAACATAAGGTAGTATATTAACATTTTGCACATAATTGTGCAATTGCTGAGTTTACTTAATCGATTAATCGCCAGACTATAGAATTTTGTGCAGATTGAACATATATGCACATGTTCCAGCTAACATACCAACAAGTGATATTCTGTCTCCATCAGGTCTATTCTGCATTGAGTCATAGGTGCAAATAGTATCCATTTCCTACCCCATTTTACGTATTACCGCGAGTGAATTTTGTCTGATTAAATAACTGCACAAATTCTAAGCTAAGGACATTGAAGCTAGGGCAATCTGGTGAAGGATTGTGTTCAGAAGCCCATCAATTACTTACTTGAGTAATTCATTCTACCTGTAAAAGGAGAAAGCACAGGGCCAATGACCCCAACTTGCATGCATGTATGGTAACTGGGTAAACCGGGGTGATGGGCATACCACTTTTTCGACTGATATTAATATTTCTTTAGTCTCCCAGCCGCCGCTTATTGCGTTGTTTTTTGGGGCCTGCAGCCCTGCCCCAGGCCCCCTAGGGGAAACTTACAGCACCCCCTCTACACCTTCCCCAGGGCACCACCGTCAACTGTGCCATGCACAGTTGTGTTATTTGCTAATTTATTATTCATTGGCTGCACAACTTTTTATTAGCTTCCGGCGCCGCTGATCAAGGAAACATGCTCATGTATTTGGTGGTCTTTTCTTTCCACTAGCTCATTGAATGAAATTCTGCACATGGTAGGTTCAACTTCACAATTAACCAAGTTTTGAATATTCTCCTACATGTATGCCCAATCTTTGGTGCATAATGTTTGACACTGATGCTATTTGTATGCAATTTAGATAGTCACTTACATGTAAATCAAACATCAATACCCAAATATATGCACACCCGATTAAGTGAGGTCATCATGGACCATTTGCATTGGACGTTACATATACCAATAATAAAGTTTATAAGAAAATGTGTTATTTGTACTGCAGCTATTATATCCTATATTAATTTGATAACTTGGAGTCATCATCATTATTATAAGCCAAAACTCATTATTTTATAGATTACAGTATCAATACAACATTCAGTTATTGCATCACTGCATGATTGGGGTCCTACAACAATTGACAACAGTTGTTAAAAACCATCTAGTTCTGAAAACGCAAGTGTTGCGTATCTCCAACCACACACTACATAAAGGTCAACAAATATGCTAGGCACAAAACACTTGAAAGTTAAATTGCTGATTTGCAGCATGCGACATTGTATCTTGCCAAAGTTGTAAACAATATGACTCATACACGTGTGCAAGTACAGTGTACATGCACAAGAATTTGTACTAAATGGAACCAATGGAACATACATGTACATGTAGAATTGAGAAAACAATGAATTAAAAATTCTTTTTAAAAGTGATATCACAAACCTGAAACAGGTATGGCAACTGCCGCTGAGTCATTTAATGTCATTCTTGGTGAATCTATGATAGAAAACATACTGTTAATTGTTGCAATTAATACAATACAATGTAAAAGTAGGTAAAGCTAATAGACCATTCAATTTGAACAACTGTTGTCAACACCAAACGCCATCCTCCCTCTCCCACTCTTGATCCATTAGCACTAAATAAGGTTGTCTTAAATCTGCAGGTGGTGTCTTCACACAGGCAGTTTACCACAGCAAAGACTAAAGTAAAGTGTACTGCTGCCTGACTAGGGAGAGCGTCTGTCAGAAAATGATGTACATGTAGAGCGCAAAAGGGCAATAGCCATTTTCTGTCCTATTAAAATACTACCATGTGCCGCATGAAATTTAGTACCGCTGGACATAGGCATCTCAGGTGGATTGGTGCACATCTAAATAGTAAAGTAAAGTGGTCACAAGAGAGCATTTGCAAGATGACGCTACTTTTGTACTAACTTTTTCACCTTTGTAAAAATACCCAGCATGCCTGCATTGTTCCCACATTATCATAACCATATCACCCATTACTGCCAGCAGAACAATAATGCATGTATTACTGAATCAATCAGGATTGCTAAAATGTCTGTTGCAGACTGCACTCGAACAAACTACACGTTTGTACAATGTGATGTGGATCATGTACATGTAGTCTTGGAATGCCTCGATAGTGACAGGGATTTATTTTCTAACATCCATTGCTCACTTGTTATCACATTAACACCTACATTAAAATAAATGTCAATTGCAGAAGCAGAACAGTATCAATGTCATGTTGCATGCAGTTTTCGTGTAGTTTGCTGAGCTATACATGCATGTATGCAAAAATGCTGTCTTCTGGAGCTCCGGTCCTTACACTGATGGAGGGTGGGGCCTTACAATGTTCACCAATCCCTCTTGTTGGGTGAGGAACTCCTCTCCTACACCCTGACTGAAGCACAGCGCCATTATTCATCATTTTTTACCAGCTCCCCCTTTGAAAAAATCATGGATCTGCTGCAACATTGAACCTGAATCTTCCTACATGTCAGTCACTTTCATACATGTACATATGTATGCGCCTGAACTATCGAATTTTTAAGAGCGTGTAATATAACAGTTCGTATGTAGGCGAAATTTAATCTTAAATTATTTATTAGCTACAAAAAAATTGTGCTATAAAGTACAAGTCTAGCCATGTTTCAGGGTATATGCCCGATATAATTATATTGATGCAATAATGAACATTTTAAAGCAAACAAATAATCATTAATATACTATACTTCATACGCTACATGTAGAGGATCCTTTTTGTGTGTCTCAATGTGTGATGTGCTCAGCTATTCGTGCACCATTGTTAAGTAATAAAACAGCTAGTTTTATAAAAACTTACATGTACACCTATTTTTCCAAATGACAGTCAAACACTTATATGTGCATAATTTTTGAAAGTTTCAAGGCAGCCTACAAAGAGTGCACCTAGAAAACTAACATGTACACATGTATGAATTGCGTACTCTAATACATGTAACATATAACGTTAAACCACCAATAGATGAAAAACTTCCAGGCACTGTCATAACCAAAGCCTGAATGCTTGCTGCAGATTAATATGATGTATCGTAGTTCTAGACAACATGCATACAAATCATGAGCTCTTATACAGTGTACACTTGTATTACAGATATAAGGAATTGCAAATACCTATATGCATTTTAATCAGCTGACCTTGGTACATTGGACAGTACGTAACTCGTATCTCTTCAGCTAATACTGACTGCTTAGTAGAGATGAGGGCACCAATCAACTTCTGCCAGGAACATGATATATCTGACTGCAACCAAAACTGAATCATATCACGTCTGCAATGTGACACCTGTCCACGATTGTTAACATCAATCTCTTCTATTTTTGTCCCACTCAATTCCAATTGAATTGCCAGTGATTTCCAATCCACCAAGTCCTTTAAGGCACTATGTACGTTTTTATCTGTGAAGGATGAATCTGCAGCCAGACAGACAGAGATTGCAATGACCTGATGTTGTTACACAGCCTAGTGTCATACACACTGTACAAAACAACATGCAGTTCTGCCATGGCAACATAAAAACAAGATCCAGGGTTTAAAATACATGTATGTAACTTTTTTTTTATTCATAGAACTGGTGTTGATCAGTACATATAACTGCCACATGGATAAATTGTCACTTTAAAAGATCACCTTTGACAGAAGCAATGAAGAACGGAGGAGCTGTAGATTGTTCAGTGTGTTCCGTTGGATCTGTTTTAGTGTTTGTGCTGTCACTGTCTGGTCCTAAGAACAATTGATTTCACTCCAATGTATCATGTTAATGTATGCACGCCTAATATTAGGGGCTATCAAACTTCATTCAAATACAACACATATGAAAATTTTATTACAAAATACATACATACACTGAATATTATGTACACAACATATAATATATAGGTATACAAATATTGATTTCACCATCAGTAATGCACACACTGACACCTTTGCAGGACCACATGTCTCATTCATATCATTGTGGATTCATATATGTACATGTATTCAGTTGTAAATGTATTTACAAATGGACATGGTAGATATGACAAGAACACCATAGTATAAGTAATTCTATATATATACATAGTGTTGATGTAATCTACATATTATAAGACCTCATAAGAGCAACTGATGTAAGATTATACATCTATCAGGTGTTAAGTTACAATACACATGCATTAATAGTGGAACACTCTGTATGTGGACGTGCCCTTTGGGACCCACCAATCTTGCTTATGTTCCTACGCTTCTGATGTGCCACTTGGAAAAATTGCCACTTAAGAAACAGTTCCTCACCTTTGTCAGAAACAGCCGTAAACGATGAAGGAGCTCTAGATGGTTCAATGTGTTCCTTTGAATCTATTTTAGTGTTTGTGCTGTCACTGCCTGGTCCTAAGAACAATTCATACAGAAATGAAACTATGGTACTACCTTAATGCAAAGAGCTATTCATTAATTAATCGATCAACAACCTAGTACACATGTATGTAGTAATAGAATCACTGATGGATTTAGTGATGGATTTACAATGTATAATCGATTGAAGTTGTAAATGTGTTTGAAGGGAAACTATCACCAGGACTAAATGTCAATATTCCCTCATCTACTTCAAATATGAAGAGAGATATTATTGCTTTATTTTATTTAATCTAAATCTGCAATTTGAATTGCCTTTAAAAATAAATAAATTAAAAAACCCAGATCACATTTGCAAATACATCTTATTCACATTCAGCACTTCATGCTCAGCACACTATAAGTCAATCAGCACTTCCTGGCAATAAACCCCAGATCTGACTGCACTAAGAAGAAGCTGTGCTTTAAGATTAATAAAACACTCAGTACTTACTATGGTTGTGCACTCATTCACTCACCAGAACAATATGATAAGCTGGCTTAAAAAGTAAGGTGTGTGTGCCAGGTGCAACGACAAAAACTTAAGAATCAAAAGAAAGTGGATAGTTTTATGAGCAGTATTGAAAATATTACAATGTGTTATAAAAAATTAAGGTGTGAAATGAACTTTCTGAGGTTCAGAAAACCACAATGTTTTGTGAGCTATATCCTTCTCTACTTTGACATCAAGGTATTCACATGCCCATAATATCATAGCCCAATACTATTTGGACCAAATGAACCTAATCCATGAATGTGCTTTAACCCCTATTCACTCAAACTTTTGTCCTGTTTACAGGACACTTTTGCCTGTATACAGGACAAATTTTCATTAAATTATTTCATATCCTAAAAATGTTCAATTGAAGATTTTATAGAAAGAATGGTTCAAGAATTGGTCCAAGATATTTGTAATGTGGCATGTGTAGTCTTTACAGTCATATGTTTTTAATGAAAATTATTTGTGTTGAATTTTGGCATGTTGCAATATGTATTGTAGAAAATTTTTGCTGCTTTTTATAACTAGTAGTAATTTATCTGAGGTTTGGGACCGGTTCCGTACCTGAAACTTTTCATATTGCACATATCATCACTGCACAACATGTGTATAAAAAGGTGAGAAAGGTGACCTTTCCTTTCTTCACCTTTTCATTTTGTTTCATTGATACAGGAATACCGGAAATAGACTTCTTTACATTCAAGACCCTTAATTGATATTCGTGGATGCAAGGCATGAAAAATGGTATCACCATATGACTGCCATGTACTTTATGATGATTTCCATGTGCCATTGATTCATGACATTTTTATCTATGTTGCCATCTCAATTATATATGCATTTAATCACATACAGACAGTGTTTATTAAACGATCTACCACTGGCTTATTGAACCAGTCACTTCACTGTTCCCTCAAAACTTTCCGCAAAGCTGAAACTGCAATGCATGTTGGGCAGCACACTGTCTTCCAGTTCCTGGCCCACACATATAAAACAAAGTTGCTTTTTTCCCTAAACAGGAGCACTTTTTGCAAAAGAAATAAGCCTTCTTACCACAAACTCCATCACTGTCATCAACCACCACTTTGCACCTACCCATCACTGATGCTGTCCCATAACCTGAGCCACGTATTAGTACTGGGCAGTGGTCTGGTACTGAGGGTTCTACCAATTTCTTTGCAGACTCATTCAAACATCTCAAGATCTGTCTGGGCGGAGATACAGCTGGCCTACATAAGGATATTGATAATGTGTTCACAAATTCTTTCAGTGCTATGTTTGATTCCTCAAAATAGACAAATGCACGGAAAGAATTTACAACTGCCATGCCCAATAATGTCTGGAATAAACGAATCCACCAGTCTTTTGTTTGCCATATCTCTTCCAGGCCAAGCAAATGCTGCCAAAGTTGGTTATGAACATCGATGCAATTTGCACTCTGATAGTATGACTTAACTATATTTGACTGAGACACTTCCATATATTCTTCACATACCTGACCAGCATCATTCCTGATTCTCCTCAGCCTCCTCCATGGTTCAGTAGGCAGTGATGTTCCAAAAGTTGAAATTTCATTTCTTTGATGATTTTGACTGACTTATCATTTAACTTCTTACCAGGTTCTTTTTATGCATGTGCTATCAATCGTCTTCCATATTGATCTAATGAGTGTAAAGAAAGCACATCACCACGCTTAGAATCAGAGTTAAATGCATTATCTTGAAGCCATTTTTTGGGGTAATTAGCAGTAGAATTTTTAATAACTCCAACAAAATTCATTCCCATTCTTTGCATAGCTTCTGCTGTCTTAACACTTGCAAATCATCCATCACCAGCAATACTTCTCTTGGTTCCATGATAGTGTTCAGATAGACGTTGTGTTACAGCAGTAGTTTTCATTTTTGTGTCAGCAAAATATTTTTTTGGGACATATTTTCTGGCTTCTCTTGCAGTTCAATGTTCCGCAGCACTATCCTGCTTTTTGCATCACAAATATTCTTTATCATGAATCCAACTCCTTCTGGTTTCAGCTTCATTTTTGTCACTTGAGGAACATGATGTTCACTACCCAACCACCGGCTCATGGATTCATCTACGGCTAGTGAGTCTCCCGCAACAAATACTGACTCCATATTCTCATTGAATAGCTGGAACAAACGTCTTATTCGGTACCATTCATCGGTTCTCTGCCTTTTCTGCATTCCCTTCCCAAAATGCCAGTGCACCACGAATTTGCTCCCATCTATGCTTACTCATTCCAGTTTTTTCACCAAATCGATTTGCAGTCCTTTACTTTCCAGTAATCTTGTATTGTAGTAAGAGGTTCTACAGACATGCCAAGCAAACAGCCAATGAACTGATCCATTTCATTTACATCCAAATTACCATTTTCACCCAGGAAAGTGTTTGCGTTCTGAATTATGAAGTTTTGCATCTGCTGAGAATACATCAAATGAAAGTAATCAATAACATTCTTACCAAACACTTCTAATCTGCCTTTGGAAGACGATTGCCAGTTGAGACGAGGCTTAACAGTCACAATATCCTCTATGCTTCTCGGATCGACAGAGTCTAGCGAGGGATCCAATTTCCACACGCGATCGCCTACCTTTATAGAGTTGCCTTCACAAACTTCCTGAGGGGCATCCGGTGGTTCCTCGTCATCAGTGGAGACCTCTTCTGATGAACTAACTCCATCAGAATCGTCAGTCTCTTCGATTCAACACGGTATTTACGCTTTTTCCCGAGTCCACTCTTCCAATTCCGTCCAAAAATCTTTTCCAGTTCACCCTTTTTTGCTACAATTGTACCTTTCGCGTGGATGGCCTGTCCTACCTTCATTCGCGTTCCATTGATTGTTATACACGACTCACTACGAGAAGGTCCAACTCCATCTTCATCACAACCTGCCATTTTTAGTTCAAGGTTTAACTAGAATAAATGGCTTCACGCGTTCAAAAATTGTCTCACATAAAGGACAATTGTCCTTTATACAGGACATTGAGTGAATAGGGGTTAAGGTTTTGCATTGAACATTGTACTAGTAGTTCAATCTGTGTGAATTTCTAACTTTTGGTGTTTATTAGAACATAATTCTTATCAGTTACAGTTGTACAGTTATACTATTTGGCAGCATGATCTTCTATCTTATCATGACCAACAATAAGAGTGATTTACTTACTGAAGTACAATTATTGGTATATATTAGTGAGACTATGTGTTTTTAATGCTACACAATTATCTATATACTGATTATAAACTCAACAAGGATAGTATAATGAAGCATAGTGTTAGCGGTTATGCTGAAGCAAAACTTACTGACATGTTGGATTTGTTGTAGTATATTCGTAAGGGGAGTTATGCAGCTTATGCTTTACAAATTTCAATCTTTTGGCATTAAAAGCTACATGTTCCTAGTTTTCTTCGAGTACTAATAGTAGCTAACAACAGACTTCATTGGCTTAGGAATACAAGTGGGGATCTTAATAGCTTGTCGATGCAGCCAGACACTACTGGAGCACTCTTCAGTGAGTAAACAGCCCCCCCCCCCCCTAAACTGTTGCCCAACGCACCTATATACACGTGGCTAGCCCCAACATGGCCCATGCTTATGTTATCACAGACAGACACACTAAGGTTAGATTTTAAAAAAAAGAGTGAAGGAAGATATACAAATAAATCCGTTTTGTAGGATTACACATGCATAAATTATATAATGTACTTACATTTAGCATACATGCAATTTATGGCAGGTAGATATGCTAAATGATGCCATTCTGTAACACCAGAATTTATAATTTATGAATGCATCCTTGTTTCCTTACTTTTAATTCTATTCAGTGGTGTCTATACAAATCCTTTATGTACTTACCAGTGCTGTCACTCTTAGCATAAGATGTGGTCAACTTTCTAACACCTTGGGCAGCTTCCATGTGTTGCAGTTTTTCAAATATGTTAACCAGTTCCCTGTATGTGGCCTTGGGTCCCTTCATTTCCAGCCACTTCTCAAACACTTCATCTCTTTTATTTTGTTCACTAAGCCCTTCATTGCCAATGATGTCTTTGGTTAGCTGGGGACCTATCAGACGCCTAGCTACTGCCCTCAAATCGAAGCATTGAAATGATGCTATTTCATACAAGTGATCATGACTGCATAGCAAGTCCAGAGGGTCTAACGGTGCATACATGTACATTATTAAACTAGCTGGTTAGGGTATAGAGGTCACCTTACCTTCACCATGCTGTGCTAAAGGTCCGGGGTTCACTTCTACATCTCCGGACAATATCAGAAGCTGCCTTATCGTCGACATTAATGACGTAACCACTAACGACAGTACATGTAGAAACTTCCCAACTGCTCTGTACATCTGTTATGAGGAGAAATCAGAATAAAGGCGAAAAACGTATGCATTTGAACACACACCTCGCTTGACCTCGATCGAATTTTGCTACCAACTGCAAATTCTAAACTGATGGACCACTTCTCTAAGCACATCGATATCCTCGCTATTACGTATTTGAGGTTGTCCTGGTAACAACCTCTATCGGATACTTTGCAGACATCCTTTCCTCTCCACCTTCGCGTCACGTTGGCTGGACTATGATTCTTGTCCCCACAGCTAACGTTTCTACGGCTAACAAACGTCCCGATCCTTGCCCTGTACGTCGCAAGGTCGACTCCCATCTTAATTGCGGCTTGTCTACTCCCTCGCAAAATACCTCTTCACCACAACAATATTATACAATCGCGCCGCGCCTTCCTCGATCGCTCAAGGTCAGAAATAACACTTGCACGTGATTAGGTATGAGAATAATGAGAGCTATGATGTCATTTTGTATTGGGTCATCTCAGCCTGTGACCGTGAGTCTGGTCAGTAAACTGATGATGCCCGGACTTTGTGCTGATTGTATTGCGGTTTTATGGAGATCTGTCCACCATCTAGAGGCTGTCCTAATATTTACAACTTTGTTGTTATCATGTTACAATACTTGTACTACATACCCTCACACCTTATGGCATATTATAGACTGTACAACACATGTACATGTACTCTTGATAGTTGCTTCTTGCTACATCGATTCCTGTCTGAAATCACTAACACAGCAGATGGATTACAGGTTTGGGTAACGCCATGTAGTTAGAACTGTGCTGTAATACAATATATATGTAATGACTTATTCTTCACATTAAAATACTACATAACTTCACATACATGTATATGTAATCAGGTCTTTTATACATATTTGACAAATTATAGTAAGTTTGCCCTAATACACTTAGATCAATGGAGGTCCATGGAGTTGTAACAAACATATTACATTCACATATTCACAGTGTGCTTCAATTGGAGGAAAATATGCATAAAAGTATAAGGATTTGGTTTGCAAATCAGTGTTCAGCCAGAAGATTGGTCACAGACTGACCACAGGAGGAGGCCCATCCCTAAGCTCCGCCTACTTAACAGTCCTCTTGGTACACCTGATGCACTCGTCCTGGACCACCACAGGCCTCATCTTGATGCGTCTTGGGACAGTTCTCCTTGTTCAGAGGGGAGTGGACCACTTTGGTGCGAGACTGGATACCTCCCCCATCCTAACACAGGACAACTATAGCTCACCATAACATATGTGGTACACAGGTGTACAATGTGCAGCATAACATATGTGGTACACAGGTGTACAATGTGCAGCATAACATATGTGGTACACAGGTGTACAATGTGCAGCTTAACATATGTGGTACACAGGTGTACAATGTGCAGCATAACATATGTGGTACACAGGTGTACAATGTGTAGCATAACATATGTGGTACACAGGTGTACAATGTGCAGCATAACATATGTGGTACACAGATGTACAATAACGTACCATATCCATGTCAAGATGCTGAAAGTTGTGTAGGAGAGAAAACAAAAAGGATACTTGTAAACAGAAGTACAAGGTCTCAAGGGAATAAGTTCATAAACATGGAGGTACCCAGAGCACATGGAGGTACCCAGAGCACATGGAGGTACCCAGAGCACATGGAGGTACTCAGAGCACATGGAGGTACCCAGAGCACATGGAGGTACCCAGAGCACATGGAGGTACCCAGAGCACATGGAGGTACCCAGAGCACATGGAGGTACCCAGAGCACATGAAGGTACCCAGAGCACATGGAGGTACCCAGAGCACATGGAGGTACCCAGAGCACACACATGGAGGTACCCAGAGCACATGGAGGTACCCAGAGCACATGGAGGTACCCAGAGCACATGGAGGTACCCAGAGCACATGAAGGTACCCAGAGCACATGGAGGTACCCAGAGCACATGGAGGTACCCAGACATATGGAGGTACCCTGAGCACATGGAGGTACCCAGGGCACAAACATGGAGGTACCCAGAGCACATGGAGGTACCCAGGGCACACACCTCAGCCTTTCCTGTCTGGTCTGCTGCTGACCAAACATGCGGCCATTTCTTGGCTTAAGGAGACCACCAAGCCTAGACTTTGGGTTCAGCTGCAGTTTGGTTGGCATGACTTTCCCTGTGGGGGGAGGTGGCCTCTCGGCAACAGGACTACAAGGATCTGTATTATGATGGTGCGCCTGAGAAGAGGGAGGAAAGGGAGGGAGGGTGGAGAAGAGTTGAATAACATCAGCATATGCACACATCACACCATACATTTTACACACACAGTACCACCCACAAGTTTGTTTCAACTTACTGGTGGGCAGCACTGCTCACACATCATCCCATCCTACAAACCATCACATCACACACATGTACACACCATCACACCCTAGCACACACTTAATTGGAGGGAACACACCAACAGGCAAGAGAGAACATACATGTACTACTACTGTAGCTCTCCATACCTTGACAATAACCCACATCCCCCCCCCCCCCACCTTACCCTGCCACCAGGTGTGGGAATAAATGAACGACGCTTGTGAGCTGAACCAGGTGTGTGTCCCTCTGCCCCTCCTCTCTCCACATCAATGGTGGGAGGCAGCTGGTCGTCTATGGAGCTGAGGCACAGTGGTGGAGACACGCCCTTGACAGGGGTGGTGACCAGCTCCCCTGATGGGACAAAGGGGAGGGACTTGGCCGAAGTAGATTGCTTGGCAGAGGGTGTGGCCACACACATGATGGAGGTGCTGAAGGAGCTGTCAGCAGCAGCCACAGGGATGTTCTCTTTGGGGGGAGGGAGGCCGGCTTTGGGGGACCTGCTGGTGGTGGTACCATTGGCCACACCCTCTGTGGGAGGAGCCCTGACCTGTTGCCTAGGAGTTGGTGCTTTTCTTGATTGTTTGGGAGGTGTGGTCAGCTTGCTACGCAAATCTTGCTTGGACAGATTTGAGGACAGTACTTTGGTGAGTGTCTTGATCGA
This sequence comes from Spongilla lacustris, assembly GCA_949361645.1. Lineage (NCBI taxonomy): Eukaryota > Metazoa > Porifera > Demospongiae > Spongillida > Spongillidae > Spongilla > Spongilla lacustris. Next base: position 14,542,245 of record OX442415.1, read on the forward strand.
CCTGGGAACCTGGTTGTTCTCATCCCCAGCCTTAGCAAGCTTTGGGTCACTCTTAAAGCCTGTTGGAGGCTTCAGTTTCAATGGCACTGAGGTCAGCCTTGAGGCAACATCAATATCACAATCCACAGGGTCAGCAGACCTAAGTGGTACCACTTTAGTAACAGGCTTGCAAAATACGAGGTGAGAGGAGGGAGGGGGGAGGAGGGAGTTATTAGGCCACCACTATGTCATAAATCTACTGCATACACGTACATGCGGGGTTCATCATCAACAAATAAACACATTGTATGGCATAAATGACCTAACATAAATGATCCTATTTAATAAAATGTTAGTACAATGTACTACTGTGTGTTTATATGCCATGTGTTACTTCAATAGCTAACCTTGGCCTTAGAGGTAGGTGGCTGCAGTTTCCCAGGGAGACCAGGCATGGCAGGAGCAACACTCCTTGGAAGGCAGCTCCTGTAGTAATAGGGAGAGGGAGGAGGGTTAGTCCAGTGTGCAATGGTCCATGGAGGTTCAATGCATCAATGGTCCAGGGGCACATGCTGGCTTATAAGTTTGGTCACTCACTTCACAAGATGAGGCTTTAGTTTCAAAGGATGTCCAGGAGCTTTGGCATTCATAGCCCCAACAGAAGGAGGTTCAGGTGGAGGCTCCACAGAACTGCTTGTGCTACAGCTGGAGATGGCAGACTGCCATGACTCATCCAGGTCCAGCCTGGGGGTGGGCCTGACCACACCCACCACCTGTACCCCACTGCAGCTCCTGGGTACAGTGGGGAGCGAGGGTGTGGCCGCAAAGGAGGAGACAGAGGTGTCATGTCTATCCCTGACCTCCCTCAGCTGCTTCAGCTCACTGCAGAGCACAGGCTGTAGAAGTGGGGTTAGGAATATCAACAATCACTAAAAAAAAATCTCCATATAATGCCCACCATGTTACCCCAGTGGCCTACCGATTTATCAAAAGGGCTGCACTTCTTCAGTTGCCTCTTGGGTGTGGGCAGTCTGGAGGGATGGTCCGTGGCATTCATGGAGTTTGATCGACCGATGTGGGGAGTGCCACTATCCACACCCTGGTGATCAGGAGGCTCCGCCCCCAGCTGCACATCACGTTGGAGGACTGTTACAGTGGGTGTGGGACCAACCACGTTCACATCTCCGCCAACACTGCCTTCCTCCTCCTCAAACCTCAGCTTCCCTTCAAAGCAAGCAGAGGTGGGTCTAGAGATGCCAGATGAGTCAGACTCGATGATGGACAGATCCTTGCCCCCCTCCCCTCTCTCCCTCATGTCCTCCTGCCACTCCTCTGGCTTTGGGGTGAAGGCCATCAGACAACCCTCAGTGGTGTGGTGGGCAGACTGCACCCTCCATGGCATGCATGTGATGAGGTCCACCTCACCCCCCTCCTCCCCCTTCCCCTCCTGCTTGCCAAACATATGGGACGCGTGATGGGCAGTAGAGGACGGGTGCCCAGTCCCAATATCTCCCTCCATGCTACTGTGCCATCCCAAACATGCAAATACTGAAATAGTACATACAGTTATGAAATGCTGACCTTGATCAATACATTGGGCAATCGTTGCTAACTGACTTGAGGGCATCAATAAAAAAGCTTCTTCCTCCACGTTGACGTTGATTGGCGCACGCTTCTCGTAACGTTTCTACGGCTACGGCTAACAAACGTCCCGATCCCTGTTCTCCATTCCAAATCGATCGCTCCTTCAAATCACTGAATCACGTGCACAATAATGCATATATTATAGTACTTCAATCTACTACATGTATAGTATAGCAATAATACATGTAGGTTGTAACTAGTTGGGCGTAGCCCGACCTTCGCGTATTGGCGCTACGCCCAACTAGGTTGTAACATACACTGTATGGCGGTTTAGGTGGCTGGTATGGGTCTACGTCTCACTTAAGCGGTTTATCCATTTCTATCGTCGGTGTGGTGGCTGGTCTTCCGCACGCATCAGTTAAGACACGCATGTCTGAAGGAGAAGAAAGGGTTACCCAACGTCAGGGGATGGAACCGCGCAAGGAAATAATGCGATACGTAACTTGAGGCGCTAATTGGAAGCTAATTGTGTACTCACAAGTAGTACGTCACAGAGGGGTATTACACAGGGCGTGTACCGGAGCGAGTAGCGTGGAGCGGTAGACAGACACACTCGAGGGGTGAGAAAATGGAGAGGAAAGAGCTAACGTCCTGTCGAGGAGCGAGCGAGCGATGAGAGCTAACGTCTTGTCGATGAGTGACAAGGTATGTTTGCTCACACAAGCTTCATGTGCCATTTGGTGTATGGGTAGACTGTTTAAGAGTATAGTGGTATGTAATGTGTGGATGCGTATAAGTATAGTGGATGGAGGTATGATGTTGTGATGGAGGGTAGTGGTGTTGTGATGAAAGGTGGATAGAGGAGTATAGTGGGTACAGTGGTGATGGAGTTTAGTGGTGATGGAGGGAGGAATAGTCATTTAAGGTACAGGGGTGAATGGTGATGTAGGATACAGTGGTGAATGGTGATGTAGGGTACAGTGGTGAATGGTGATGTAGGGTACAGTTGTGATAGAGGGTACAGTGGTGATGGGTGCAGTGGGGATGGGTACAGTGGTGATAGTGATATGCAGTGGTGATGTAGGGGCAATGGTGATGTACATGTGATGTACATGCACAGTGGGGGTGGTGCACCATTATATGACACACATGTCCATGGACATGGTCTTGAACGCAGCTAGGAAGCCCTAGGTCAGAAGTATTGGTTCATAGACATTGAATCCATTCATGTTGAAAACTCCAAGATCTACATGTACATGATCTCCACATGTCAGTGAGCATGTTTACTTACATATGTACCATGGTTACAGTGAAATTAAATAGATTAAAAAAAATTAATTTTATTAACAGTTGTCAGACCACCTATAGCTAGTGTGATCCTGCCAAACACCAGATACTGCAACTCACCATTTGTCCCTGATCGAGTATTGGAAAACTTTCACTCTTTCATTGTTAAGGTACTGTTTAGGGAGGTAAACAGGTTTTAATGGGCACTAGCAATTCATGTGTACATGCATAACCACATCATTATCTTTGTGATACAGGGTAGGCTAGCCTTACTTTTGTCATATGGCGTCTGGCGATGGCCTCTTTGTTTACTTATTGTTGTATAATCGCATGTCATCCTCCACCATCATGGAGCTCGGCCGCTGACACAGTGCTGCCTTCCACTCCTGCGTCCACCATCATCCGGCCCACCCCTCCACTGCTGCTCAGATGGCAAAGGCTCACTAACTGAACTTGTTTGCACACATTTGTCTCCTCAATTGTATTCCCTCGTGTACATGTATGGCCCAAAAACCAATTTACCCAGAGTCTGGCCAGTTTGCACCATCTTGGGGGGCTGAAGGGCGTGTATTTGGGGGCTAATTTGGGCAGAGCCCTGCAGGCTTGTCCCTGCATAGCCGGCTAGCCAAGCCTGGATCAGCTTCCTGCTTTGGTACACAGGTCACCCGATTGTGGTCAGCGGCACTAGTTGGTGCCACTACTGTCGGGGAATTTGGGTACAGGGACACAAGCTCGTGCCCCTTGCCCCCATTTGCTGCCAATCAGTCAACCTATGAACATCACACTAGCATTGCGTTTGGGTGTATCCAGCTAGGAATTATTAGTTTGGTAATTAAATGGATTTATAGTGGCACAGTGAGATGCTCCCCCTAAAGCTAACATTGGCATCCTAGAACAAGACCAGATAGTCCATGGTTGAGTCATTTTTAGCAGTACAGCCTGTTGTTAGTTTAAGTTGGCATGTGCCCCTCCCACTAAAGCTGTTGATACCTTGCCAGTTCAGAACATCTGTGTGTGCATGAGAGGGCTAACAGTCTATCACATATCTATTGCAACTTAGTCAACATTGATAAATCATGTCTAATACAACTGTATAAACGAGTGTGTTACATCACAAGAAGGCAAACTACACTTATCAGGATAGTTTCACAATGGACGTGCTCCTATACCTTCTAATGACAGCTGCACAGGAGTTCTCATTTTGAAAAGGGCATGTTAGACAATAATCTATTGAGAGGAGGAGAAGGAGAGGGTAAATAAAATCACACAAATGTCAATAACACAACATGTATATTGTCAATGGGTTGGTTCTCAGCGGCAGGCACCACACAAGTACACACATGCATACCAGAGTCAGAAATAACATCTCCATATTGACCAGGGAAATGCCCAGTCAAAGGAACAGTACAGTTGACTGGACATTTTGTTAAAATGGGCGGTCAAAGCATTGTGTAGTTATTATTGGAAGTATTGTGAAACATTATGGTTCAGAAAAATTCATGCTTCTCCATCTATCACTATTTGGTTCCAATTCCATCAGAATGGCAGATGGATTGTGCAAGCAGTAGATTGTCAGTGATAACAAAAGCCATTATGTAAGCACTAAGCCATGATCACAGCCAATGTGGTGTAGCTTGTCCACTATAGCTAGCTTGCCTTCTGCAGCAGGAGAGCACATAGTGCAGTCCAATCTTGTCCTGTGTAAGGTAACAAGTCATCATGTACAATTTTGATTTTGCTTCTTTTTAAACACATTATATGGAGTGAGGGAGGAGAATGAAGAGATTCCCTGGCTTATAGGGAGGAGACACAAGTGTGCAGTTGTTGGCATGATACTCTTTGGTTAGAATGTTCACCTATGATGTCATGTAAGCTTCATATAGGTTTTATTTATGGACCTCTGCAGATAAAAGTACATACATGTGTAGAGCTGCAACAGACAAACCACAAACCACATGTGTACATAGTTTACAATATGAATGCTTGGCATCAAGTAGAGAATGACTAATCCCTGCAGACTCTGGCCTCCATACCCTTGCACTAATCCCTGCAGACCCTGGCCTCCATACCCTTGCACTAATCCCTGCAGACCCTGGCCTCCATACCCTTGCACTAATCCCTGCAGACCCTGGCCTCCATACCCTTGCACTAATCCCTGCAGACCCTGGCCTCCATACCCTTGCACTAATCCCTGCAGACCCTGGCCTCCATACACTTGCACTAATCCCTGCAGACCCTGGCCTCCGTACCCTTGCACTAATCCCTGCAGATCCTGGCCTCCATACCCTTGCACTAATCCCTGCAGACCCTGGCCTCCATACCCTTGCACTAATATCCCTCCCTCGTACGGGTTGAGGAGAAGGTTGGTGTGTGCAGGAAAGAAGTGTGGTGAGTATGGTGCAAAAGGGTTGCTAGGGAGAAGAGTTGCTAGGGAGAAGGGTGGGATGGGTGGGATGGTACCACAACACATCATAATACGTTACTCCCCTACCTCCATAGTCACCACCCCCACCTACATGTACCCCCCGGCATATTCAATAGTCACATGATCTGGTTGGTCAACCTACATGTACTTTTGCTAGGTACATGTAAATGATCACACCCACCACCACAGTGCCTCTACCAATGTGAAGATGATGGAAAGTTATGAAGGTAATTATGGGATGGAGACACATGTGCTGGACACACACACACACACCCTGTGTATTGTACAATATGCACAACCAGTAGTGTTCAATACACACAGGTTACAGTAGGCTTCTCTTCATCTACCAGTACCAGTACTAGTAACCATGTAGAGGTTGAGAACTCAGTTTCTTGAATCTGATTAAAGCACATGGCAACAGCAACATAACCACATGTGTACATAGTGGCACAATATGAATATGATATTAACCTTCTGTAAGCTCAAAACACAATTTGTCTTCTTATGCCTGCCTATCAGTTAATCTCTCAAAGTCATTGGCCCCATAACCCCTTGACACATCCTATAGCTACACTGTAGCTGTAACCCCAGGGCACTGTTTAACACACACACACACACATGTGCACACACACACACACATGTGCACACACACGCACATATGCACACACACACACACACATGTGCACACACACACATGTGCACACACACACATGTGCACACACACACATGTGCACACACACACATGTGCACACACACACATGTGCACACACACACACATACACACGCACACACACACACTCATGTACACACCACGTTATAGTGTACTGTTCTAAGCTCACACATCCAGTACTGTTCTGAGTGCATGGCCAATCCAAATCCCACTAAAATAACAATAACTTGACTTCATTGGCATTGGAAGGAAATTGACATTTTAAAAATAATTTAGTGGGATGGCCATGGGCTCTTTAGAGCATAAACTCCTAACAAACCAGTAAGCCATACTGAATGAACTAATCACATGGTCACACACACACACTAACCACCAACAGTGGCACACCCTACAGACTAAAATACACCACACCCTCATAGCACTCATGACAACATTGGGTCTTTAACTTCTTAAAAAGACCACATCAACTTTCACACACATAGAAAGACCACACCCACAGGTGGCTTTGTAAGCCAGCCATTGCTAATGTTAATCACACCAAATCCAGTACTTAGACAATGGTGCAGGGGAGGGGGAGGAGGTACAAGAGAGAGGAATAAAACAGTTGGATGTTGAATCTAACTGCAGCTTCATGCAACCAACAACCTTATGCCTACCTGCTATAACATACCCACACCACAATCAGATAACAGAACAGCTGCAACACACAATACATGTATATGAATGGTGTACACCCAAGCTAAAAACAATTACAAGATTTGTTCCCAGTGACATTCCCCACCAACCTCAGCACAAAAAGTCCCTTAACCCCTGACAGTTTAAAAAAGCACACCACACCCACAAGGGCCCTATTTTGTCCGCTAAGTTCCTTAACCCCTTACACTCTTACAAAGTACACCACACCATATTGGCCCCATTTCATAGGCTAAGTTCCTTAACGCTTGACACTATTAAAAAGTACACCACACCCACAAGGGCCCTATTGCGTTGGCAAAGTCCCTTAACCCCTGACACACATATAAAGTACACCACACCCTGTTCGATGGCCCCTGAGACTCATAGAAAGTACACCACACACACAGGGGTCTTTTGTGTTGGCTTAGTTACTTAACCCCTAGCACACTAAAAGAGTAACCCACACCCACAGGGTTTTGGTACGCCTAGCTAGTTGCTTAACCTGTCATATTTCAAATTACACCACACCCACAGGATCCTTTGAAAAGTTGCTTACACTATCTAGATCAGACCTAAGGGGTTCTTTGTGTCCGCTAAGTACTGTAGGCCACACCACCACGACACAACCAAGCACACTTGTTACAATCCATCCAAACATAAACGTATGCAATTTAAGCGCACTAGATACAATTACAACGATCACACACACTTTAGTACTTACGGAACCGAAAGTAGCGATTATACTCGCGAAGTTAGTGGCCATTTGATTTGCGCGTGTAAATTGAAGTGGGTCTGAAAACGACTATTGCTTTATTTTGCGCATGCGTAAATTGAATTTAGATTTGTCCAGATGCTGCTATACTGTTCAATGAATCTCACACATACACCACCATGAAACATTAAATTTCATTTTGGTCCTACAAGTATCATAAGAGCATGCAATCATTAATGGCTTCCTCCAAAAATTTAAAGCTCTTTGTAATTTGAAGAAGTGAATCATTGTCTGTACCTAGAATATAATCCTTGTCATTAGGGAAGCAACAGTGGTTAAACCAGTCCTGTATGTTAACTGCACAACTCTCCATTTGGTGCCCAATAGTATCCAGGTAAAAGTGGTCCCACCCACGTAGGTAGAGTGCTGGGTAGCAAGGGTATAGGAAGTTGCTAGGAGGTAAGTGTATGAGGAGCACAAAACGTTTGATCTTCAGTGCTGAGGGATTTAGCTGATTGTGATGCAGGTTCTCAGCTTCCTCTATCATTACACGAAGATGGTTGACCATAGGTAATGTCACTTCAGCCATATTGGCAACAAACAGAAGAACCTTGGCAGTTTCAGATATCAAATAGGCCCTGAGAATTTCTTGAACTTTGTTATGAGATGTATTAGATAGCTTACAGACCATAGCAGCTGCTACATCATCAATTATTAACTCTTTTATACTTGTCTTTGTAATAGACTGAAGACTTTTTGTTGTGACAATGGACACTTACATGCACAATGGTGACCAGTGGAGCACGCCTCTCTATGCCTGCGCCTGCCTCTTCACACCTCTCCACTAACAATTGGAGCACGCCTTGCTATGCCCGCGCTTCTTCACACCTCCACTAACAATTAAACCCTGTCTTTGTGTATTGTTCTGTTGTTCATGCTCTACATATATTCTGGTGTGTTTTCCTGTATAGATATTCTTTCTGTATTTGTTCTATTAAAGAGATTTCGTTGTTCAAGTTAGCTGTGCCAGTACTAAGTCCTATTTCCCGATCCATCGTGTACAAAAACACGACACTTTTCACTACTGATCCTTCCTCACTTGGGTACAGCAAGGGTAAGTTATGGATTGATGCAGAAGAACGAGTGTAGCAAAGAAGCTTAGTTGGACAGTACCTAGAATAAAAGATACAACATTTTAAAAAGTCAAATAAAGTATGAATCTTACAGCATTAATATAATATCTGATTAGCATCTTGAGTGAGAAGTGTGTCTGGAACATGAAGTAATTGATCAGATATGAGGAGCTGAGCTTATTGCTATGGATGGTGAGTGCTTCAGGAGTCATTAGCTGCATGAGGCCCTTACACAAATGCCGGACCAACCACTGGATGGCCATGGCTATCATCATGCAGGCCTCTGGGGACACACCAACACTTATGTTAGTGGCTTTTGGGGCTGGAGCTTGATGCAATGTCTGCATGGCCTCCTTTACTGCATGTATTATTCTGTGAGAGGATATGTTCTTAAGCAGTCCTTGGAACTCAGGATCGGCTTTTAGAAAATGTGAGACTTGAATAGGCTTGGTGTGTGAGATGATACTTTTCAAAGCGCTTCAAGAATGGAGCAGGTGTGTTCACCACCTCAGATTGTTCAACAACCACCACGCACTGAAATTCTGGATGTATTCTACAGGGTTTGGAGTGTGCTCCAATAGATATGTTAGCATAGTAACGAGAACCATGAGAGTCATCAATCTGGCAAAATCTTTGATTGAAAAGGTCATAGAAGCTCTCACGAATGCTGTCAGTCTGAACCATTACTGCAGTATGACCCTCTATGGCAGAGTGGAGAATGTCAGCTATGGTATTGATCTGAAAGGTGTAATTACAGAAGCAGATTAGCAAAATACAAGTTATCATTTGAATGACCATAGTTACCTTTTGCAGGTAGGTATCACCAGGAAATTCACTGCATACAAATATTTGACTTTTTGGCCTATCAAGTATACCAAATGTGAACAAAAGTTGGACAAGTGAGTCATCCTCTGATGGGTCAATGAATAACTTATATCGGACTTCATTTAGTCGATCAGCAATGCTATCACGCAAAATCGTAAGTATGAGTCGCTTTTTAATGTCCACCTGATTGACAGCATCAAACCGAAATGGAATGATATGGTTTGTGCATAAAACGTTGAGCATATGAGGCAAACTCACAGTTGCTAGAAATTGCTTGCAAATTGTCTCAAATTCATCAGATCCATTGAGGTTTCTTTCTACTGCTTCAAGAACCATTTGTGCATTTATTGGACGATCATGTGATTTTCTTCTTAAGTAAGTAACAAAACTGATGAAATCCCGAAGACCAAAAAATTGCATAAGTTTTTCCTTTTCCATCAATTTCAGGTATGGTTGGCAAAGGTGAATGACAGTTTCAAGTTCTCCATTGAGTTCAGGAGGAGAAAAACCTTTCTCTGAACAAAAACAACCTTTGGAAAGCGTTTCAAGATCATCTGCTGGATTTTCTGGTCTAAAGACACTAATAGCACGGTTAGTTTTAGCTGCATCAAGAACATGGTTTGATATAGCCACAAAGTCGACCTCTGGGTTATCCAAGTAATAGTGAAGCACCTTCAGTGACTCATGACTCTCCTCTGGTAGGCCAGCTTCATCCATAAACACTACACAGTTGATATTCAGAGAGAGTTTTAATGACTTCTGGCGATTTATGGCACGTGAGAAAACAGTGTGGATTTCATTGGAAGTGGTACGCCTCGAACATTGGTAGTAGTGAGGATCAAGTGAGGGGTAACTGTCTATTTGTCTGAACAAATGCACCTTAGATTCCTGACCCTTTAAGTTAGCAACTGTAATATTGAAGGACAGTGTTTTTGAAGATCCAGGAGCTCCCACAATAATGAGAGGAATTTGCGTTACTGTGCATATAATAGTAGCATAAATATTCTCCTTCAGAACCTGTGTTTTTGCAATACCTTGTGGCAGGTCCATCTGATTAACGTAAAACTCAATTTCTTCATCAAATGCTTCAGAAAATTTTATTTCATTTGAAATAATGCCAATGTGATCCATTGCATTGATGTATGCTTTACGAAACCTTGCATTCAGTCGCATGTAATACACAACACCAAGTGCTACAAGCACAGCTCTGCGGTGATAATCATTACGGTATCCAAACAGTTTTGTCTGATAGCTCTGCATCAACCATTTATATAAGGAAAACACCCTTTGGATGTCCCTTTGACTAACACAATTGTGTGAAGCTACTTCAGCTTCCTCCCTGATAATCCCACTGGATATTAACTGTTCTAAAGCACAGTGTCTCATAAACTCCTGACTTTCCACAATCAGGTCTTTTAGGACTTCTCCTTCAAGTAGTGGCATGGATTGAGTGATTTTGGCGTGAACATAGTGTTCTTCTTGGATTCTATAAAGTGAGCCATAGTCCCATAATAGCATTTGAAGAGTTGGGTGCAGTGCACGGACATAGTATGAGCTCCTCAGCCATCTATCCTGCTGATCATGTGATGCCAAGCTATTGCCACGGTGTGGATTGCAAGCAGCAACAATAAATACATTAGCTGGAATGGGCTGAAATGAAAATACTTTAGAAACGACTTTTCAACAGTATTATCTCACCTCTCCTTCCAGAGTATGATTTATAATTATTTCCTTGAACAGCCCAAGGCAAGATGATGTGTTAATTTCATCAAGAAATACCTATCATGGAGATAAGCACAGTGCATAATCTCAGCCGTATAGTTTTGTCTGATGATGAATTTTTTTGCACTATAAGGAGTCTGCAATGATACAATAGTAATATCCAGGCCCTCTTATTTAGAATTATATTCATCCAATATAACTTACTGTAATAAACGGTAATTTGTCAGTTATAGCATTTGCATTTGGCTGCTTTTTTAATGATTTCTCACTACTACAGACTTCTATTAAAGCCTGGAGTTTTTTGGCCTGGTCAAATGCTGGCTTTAGCAGTCCTTGTATTTCATAGGGAGTTAGGGCTGAAAAAATATGTGTATGTGAATTGTGTATATGTACATGTATGCACAATTCATATTTAAGTATATAACTCTCTAAACCTTACCTGCATGGATGTTGAGTTTGTAAAATGTCGGTTCCAGCTGTGCATAGTACACTGCTAATAAAAGCTTTGCAGTGGTCTAAATAATAGGTAAATGACAAATATTAATGTTTGACCATTTGATACATGTAAGTCTGAAGTCATGACATATGCATAGGCTAATTCCATAATACTTTAAAATGGAACTAAATGTTTGTGTGACCAAATGTTACAAAACTGCAACATTTCTACCAAAAAATAAATAGTCAAATGCCTCAAAAACTTACACGTTCAAAAATTCTATGAATTGGGTGTGTATAATCTACAATTTATTCCCTTTGTCTGAATGCAACAAAGGGAAGTAATTCTTTGGCATTCAGGAGAATTTGTATGGTAATACTAAGATATATATGTATGTACATTGCGGGGAGAGAAATATGAATTCCTCCCAAATATGTTTGAACCAGGCTCTCAGCAAATTGAATCGTTTATTGACACTGGTTCCATATACCTCCCCTTGACATCATGTGAATAAATGGTTAGCTTGCTGAATGAATCATCAACAACATTAAAGTTTGAGTGACATACAAAAATGCTATGTTAAATTGTATGAATAAATATTTTTAATTAGCACAAATGCACTTGCCTTCAAATTGTTGCTTGATTCAGCATCCTTGAACACGGTACTCAGTTCTTCCTCACCTTTAGTTACCAGCAATGCAAACACAGGTAGGCATCTCATTGCAATGAGGTGCTCCCTCAGTTTTGTATATAGTATAATCCAGGTGATTGCATGGAGCCAGGCATATTGCACAAAATAAGCATATCTTCAATTGTAACTGACTTGTCTTGGGCTGCAAACTTGTCAATAAGTTGCCCACATGTCTGTTTTAGAAGGTCATTAGGGTTTAAATATATTTCTACCACACCCTTTTAATGCGTACCCCATATCCATCGAATGAATTTTCTGGGAGTTCTCCAATTCTGCTTTTAATGAAATCATGAATGTGGATCTTCTCTTTATTCCAGCTATCCAGAAGGGAATGATTCCAGAGGACAGACAACATCTGAATGAGGGCAGTCTTTCCCACACCAGTCTCCCCTTCAATGATCACAGGCACCCCACATCTGTAGCGCTCATGTATGCTAAGCATTTTGACAGCATAGTCAGGCCCGTAGCCAGGTTGTGTGTTGGGGGGTGCAAAGTATGTTATAAGTGGACTCAACCAGTGGTGTAGCCAGGATAATACATGTAGCAATGCATGTATGTGTGTGGTTCTAAGTATTAAGTAAATCTGGCCAATGCGGAAATGAAGTAAGAATGGAGCGTCGCGAATTCCTTTGCATTTGAATACAAAATTGCATGTAAGACATAACAATTTGCAATAGTTGCCCAGGACAATGCACAATTCAAGGCAGCTCACGCTACAGATGTATCAAATATTAAAAGTAAATATGGTTAAAGTCTTCCTCTACTACACAGTCCTATTTACTGCCTCAAAGGAAGGCTGGTACCACATTTTCATTATTTGGTTCATACAATGTAGTAAATCTAGCCAAATGCGGTATAGAATCAGTGTCGCGATTGTTTTTTGCAATTGACTGAATAAAGTCTGCATGCAAAGCTGCAGGGGCAATGCACAGTGCAAGAACTGCATGCACGTGCATAGCATATGGCAGTTAACCATACATGCAGATGTACATGAAAGTAAATGCGGTTATAGTCTTCCTCTAGCTGGTACCACATTTTCATTATTTGGGTCATAAAATCTGGCCATGCAATGCCATACTGAGGATTGAAGTGTGACAAATTTTTTGCAATTGAGTAGAAAATTGCAAGACTTAAAAAAAATTGCTTAAGTTGCAAAGGTGCTGGGGGCAATGCACAATTCAAGGCAGCTCACACTACAGAATCTGATGTACATTACTGTATGAAGGCAAATATCAGTGGTAAAGTCTTCCTCTCAGTTGTACTGCCAGAATAGTCCTATATACTACTACAAAGGAAGGCTGGTACAACCTTTTCATTATTTGGTTCATGTAGTAAATTTGGCCAATGCCATGAAGTGTCGCAATTTTTTTCTTTGTAATTGACATTATTGACTGTATAAAAATAAATAAATAAATAAAAAGCTCTATGCAAAGCTGCTGGGGCAATGCACAATTGCAATCACGTGCATAGCATACGGCAGCTCACCCTACATGCAGATATACATGAAAGCAAATGTGGTCATTACATAGTACTATTTACTACTTGTTAAAGGAAGGCTGGTACCATGCACGTTTTCATTATTACAAAGTAGTACTGAAATCTGGCCATGCAATGCCGTAGGATTGAAGAGTCACAAATGTATTTTGCAATTCAGTACAAAATTGCAAGTCCTGGCAAAAGTTGCAAAGCTGATGTGATGGAGGAGCTTAGTTACAGCTATATAGCGCTCCTAGTTCCCAGACCCTCCCATACCCACCAGAATAAAAACTATTCCGCTCTGTTACTAGTTACTTCCGTGCCCTTATTATTTTCCCTCTCCGGACCACCCTACAGGCCTATAGCTATTGCCGGGCCTTGCCATGCCATAAACCTCAGACACCGTGCCACAGTCAGCAAATTCTTTCGGTTAGATGCTTTGTCACCAGCTGCAGTCAGCTTGTACACAGATGGAACGGAACACTACATGCGTAGATACATATCACGCGCGACCTTCATCTTTAGTTAGTGGATTCCAGACCTCTTTTGAAACCATTGTGGCCAATGAGTTATTTCCTTCGCACCAAACATTGTGGTCATATGGTTGGGGGAGGGTACTTGAGAACTGACTTCGATTCTATGTGATATATCAGAGATAATATATATATTATCTCTGGATATATAATTATCCATACTGGGTATATGCACACAATTTTATCAGTATATCCTTTTTCGAGGTGGACCTTGGGCAAAAAGGGTCGAGCCATAGCCCGAATTGATCCCGTACCAGTGCTCTTACATGCACTCGATCGTGCACATGGCAGTTCTTATTTTAAAATATGTGTAGATTGCACAATAAAGTGACAAATATTCATAGTCTGCAAAGCGGACCTTGCATCCAGTGGGGGGGTGCAATTGCACCCGTTTGCACCCCCCTGGCTACGGGCCTGATAGTCCAGGGTGAGGACATAGCCACAGTCATCAATGGGCTTCAGACGACCTGCACTGTCCAGTGGAACATCAAGAGCCTTTGAAATGTACTTGTCTAATACCTGCCTGGAATGTATCTCACTGTCAGTGAATAAAAGATAGCAGGTAATATACTGTGACATGCTATATGAAGGATGTAATCCTACATCATAGAAGGGACTCCTAACTTCCTAAAGTTGGCAACTTCAATCTGGGATAATTTTTCATGGTAAAGAGTGATAAGATCGACACTTCCACCCCCATGCTTTATGTCATATATCAGCTGTGAACGAATGCATGCATGTAATAATATAACAGATGGATTTTTTCTATCATGTTACTTGTTGATGAGGGTTGATGGACCAGTTTGCTTGGAGTGCTGGATCACAGAAGTCGCTGACCTCTTTTAACATAGTTTTCATAAGTGATGATCCCAACTTTCGGGTATCGGTAGGGTGCCTTTACCCTATTCGATATTCCCCAAATCCAGTATTGTAGTGAAAGGCTGGAAGGCAGTCAAGAAATTTACATCTATTGACCATGTACCTGTATAATATACATGTAAGTACATAATTATACGTAATGGATACTTCATTAAAATCAGCTCACTTGATGAATAGGCATTGTGTAACCTTGTGTGCACGAATGTGCTTTGGCATGAATTCGTAAAGAAGATTGTGATAAATATCATCAGCCATGTCAGGGTGAGTGCTGAACTTTACTGTGTGACCTAATAGGTGAGACCAGCATTAGGGTTAATGTCAAGGGTTGTAATACATTGCCATACCATCTTTATAAAGGCGGTCTATTTCATTTTCTTTGTAGGCTTTAAGGTACTTGCACACAAGTTGTACCTCCGCATTCACATGTATTATAGTTTTGTTCTGTATTAGGTATGGTGTTCCAATCAGAAAGGCAATTGGGATGTCTTTACAGAACAGCTCTAACAGTACATCAGAAGTTGTATTCAGGTCTCTTGAAGGAACCTCCACATATATTTGCCAACCCATCCCACCAGGAAGACGAAATGAGAGCCCACTGTCATTGTCTTCAATGTAGCTCAGTATGAGAAGGTCAAAAAGGAACCAGCTGATGAGCTCCACTGACTGACCATACACCTCCTTTTCTGCATCCTGTAGACATACACATTAAAACTTGGTCACAGCGACTGATTTAAGTGAGCAAATAGCATAGACATAATATGTTCAGTAAAAATAAAAAGAGGCAAAGATCCATTTACTCACACTGACTGGAGGAAGCATGGTGAAATTTAAGAAGATAGAACAATTTTTTTGGTCGATGGGCAATTGTTGCAGCTTCTTGATGGCACCAACAGTGGTAAAAGCTTCATTCACACAAATAGTACAACTTGCAGGACTCTGGCTAAGCTGTTGTTTGATATAGTGGGTCTTTCCATCCCCTGCATGTATATTTAACAGTGGATGTCTGAATGAGCACCATAACTCAGCACTCCAGAATGTGCACACACTCCATGTGTGCACACACTGATATTTGTAATCATATAATAATGTATACACAGTATGATATTTATGTGTTGATCAACCAACTCTATATTAATACTGTTGCATTTATTTAGAAATCAATTAGTGAGCTGATTTATTCATGAAGTCCCACGAGCTTGTAATAAATACACACCTGCATTTCCATAGACAAGTTGTATTAGGGATGGAGTAAGCTGGCTTTGAACATCCATACAACTCTTTGGTTTTTCCTGTGAAGAAGTACAATAAACAAAGGCTTGAGTTCAAATACATATAGAAACGGAGGGTAACAGTTTTGCAATACTACATTACCATATTAAATTTTTACAAAATATGCATAACATACCACACAACACTTGCCTTGTATTCTTCTAGAGCAACCCAAGGTACATTATGCAAGATTGAAGGCTGCGTTTCAACGTAATGAAGCAGAAAAAACGGTTGTGTATTCAATGGTAAACTATGTTCCATTTCGAAATGAAACTGTACCAGATGCTGGAATGGTTTATCATTAGTAACATTATGGAATAAATGGGTACTCACCTCCTGAAGATGGAATGGAAGTTTGTTAACCTCGAGAAAAAGATGCTGAACTGCAAACTTCAAGGCTCTTTTCAAAAACAGATCTATTTCACCTTGTGTAGATGAGGGCTGGCAGCGAAAGACCTGAAATGGTTCAAGAAGACCACCAAAAATGTTCAATATGAGAGAGATGAGATCCTTCTGAGTGAAACCTGGACAGACATGTAGCACCTGTGAGCACTCCTCACTGACAGCTACTTTGGAGGTAAAAATTCGTGTTGGGAGTGAGTGATTTAGCAATAGTGTGGAGAGAAACACACTGATGGCTTGCATCGAGTTCTGAGATGTAATTGGGTCTTTCTTGCTCTGCATTAGAGCAGCCTGTGACATGAAAAGGCATACTGAGTGATACAATGCCTTTAAAAAGTAATATAAAGCTAACCTGAACCATTTTCTTGATATTTTCAAAGGCTATTGGATTATTATGAAATAGAAAGCTTATCTCTTGAGCCACTTGTGTCACAATCTGGTCACTGAGTTCCTTATAAGATTAGAAAAAAATTGTCCCCAATCATAATGGTTAGTTAATGTTGTCATTGTATTCTTTAAATGTGCTAATTGGACTTCATTTTCAATAATGCGGCTCAGACCCAAATACATGACCTGGAACATTTCGCTCATAGATGTTGAATCTCCATGCTCTCCAATTTCATAAACATTGGAAAGCATTATCCAGGCGCTTTTCTTCTTGTTCATAAGTAATAACTTGGGGATATGAAAGAATAACATAAATTTGTTCCGATCATACAGCTTTGATACTTCATTCCTCCAGTCAGATAATTTTGATTCAGTTTCTAAAACCTATGCACACAGTACAGTTATACGTTATGATAATGACACATCTTGTAACAAAAATTACCATTTTATCAGGGTCTATTGTACTGCAAGGTAGAGTTATGTGTCGTGATCCTTTGATAAAACCATCACACCCAAGTGCTCTGAGCTGAGAGTACAATTTGTACAATTTGTTCGTAGTCTGTACAAGATTATGTGACAACATGAACGTTTAGTTACAGCAGCACACTAATGTGAAAGTAAAGTACCTCATTCAGGTGAATGAACTGTTTAACCATGCTTCCCCCTTCATTCTCTGCATCAAGGAATCCAAGCTTTCTAACAAAGTCTTCTATTTGAACTTTAGACCATCTCTGCATTTTCATCGCATCACTTTGCCTTTGAAGTGATATCTTTTCCAAACTGGAGACTTGACATGGTACTACATCAAAAGAAGGGCAGTACTGCAGGCTGATAGTAATGTCTTCGGAAAACTCAAACTCATATTGACCAGTTTGAATGATACAATCCAAGTCTCTAACAACATTTTCAAGTGTATCCCCCTGTAAATAAAAGTAAAGACATAAAAATAAAATGTTAAGGTAGACTTACCTCAGCTCTGGAGAACCATAGGCGAATGAGAGATACATTAGAATTGACTGTTTCGAGTGGCTTAAGCACCATGTCAGAAACATCCAATGCTGTCACTCTAGTGATTAGAGAGGCAAAGCTCTGCTTTGTGTCCATGAAAGGAAATATAAAATTATAAGCTGCCAAAAGATGATTCAGGACAGTATCATTGTATTCCTCATGTTGAAGGAGATTTGTGATAAGCTGACACTGCAAACGAAATGCTTCCTGACCTTTGTCATCATCGAACTTCATATCTCTGACAAATTGATAGAACACAGCACTGTTTGAAACAGCTGAAAACAGTTTTACACTATCTGACACCCTTGACTGCTTGTGGCAAAGTAAGGATTTAACATGTTCCACTTTCACAATTGCCTCAAGAGGTATTAGATTAGCTTTGTTCAGTTCTATTTCCTCGGCTGTTCTAACTAACTCTTTAAAACATTCATCACGTAAGCATCCCTCCAGCTTATACTGCCTACAGACATCACGGATTTTTGGAATATGGGAAGATGTATACTGGAATAGTTCCAGCATGCAACGAATGCCCTTTAGTCCTTCATGATTGCTGTTAGCTGCCAAACCCGTCATACTGTTAATAAAAGCTGTAAGCATATTAAACTCAGCTTCAATGTCTAAGGTCTCCAGCTTAAGCTCTCCATTTTCTGTAATTATCTCTGCATATGTTGCTGTTCCTTGGATTAGTTTAATAAGGAACTGCTTTGTTGAATGTAGAGCACTTGCTAATGTACGAAGTGACACCGTACCCTCCTCTTTCAAATTCAGATCTCTCTGTTTGCGCACCATGCTTAGAGTTGAAAGAGCAGAACTTGAGTCGAAATCAAGCTCAGCACTTCTGGCACAACACTTTTGTAATTCATGGTGAACATGATCATGGAATATCTTGCAGTGATGTAGAGTAAAGAACACCAACATATGCATGTGGTCAATAACAGGTTTAATAAATGTGACAAGTTGGTGTGCCACCACATCAAGTTCCCACAAGGTGAGGGCCTTAGTTGCCAGCAAAGATACATCCCCACACGGAGGTTGAAATATGCCCTTAAGACTTGAGGAGGGCTGATTTTGCAATTGTTGGTCTTCAGATTGATAAATCCTTTCATTGGGGAGGAGTAAATGCTTTTTAAAATCAACATTAAAATGCACACCATACTGCTGGAGGATCTGTGGTAATGTGCAGTATAAGGCATTGCCTGGTATGTACTTGATCATGTGGGTGTTGACTACTTCAAATAGCTCAAGAAAATAGTCCTTAGTTTTCGCAATTGTTTCAAAATCAACAATGGCAGAAGGGACACAGAGTGTATCCCCTATTTGCAAAAGAATTGTGATATTCAAAGCATACAGCAAGATGTCATCATAATTGCAGTTTTTATCATGCAGAATTTTAGTTTTCCAGCGAAATAGTATTCCTTGAAGTTTTTGAATGAAAACAAAGAACTTGTGCACATCTTCATTAGGGTGGTGTGCTATATCCTTGGGTAACGTAGTAATGATGTTTCTTTCATTCTCTAATAGGTTTCTAGCCTTGCAGTATGCTGTAAAAATCAGACCAAGCTGTAAAGTTATTCTAAAATACGAACTGATCCAACCAAGGCTATCATCCGTGGGTATAGTGGTGGATATTTTTGAACAATAGGTAGCTACAATGCCCAAACAGAATTTCTGCTCAGGATGCAAGACTTGAATCCAAGTAAGGTCCTTCTGAAGTATATTGGTAGCAGTAGTCAACACATCCATGTGTTCATCATCCATGCTCTGAAGTGTTTTTAACTCAGGGATTACCTCCTGGCATTAAATGCAGAAATGAAAAATAACGTGCTTTCGTGCATGAATATAGTCACTGATTAATGGGAAAAAAATCACATAAAACCATATATATCCACAGAGCTTTTATTTAATGAAATTGGTTTAGTCAAGTAAGGTTAAGAAAAAAAGGATTGTATAAAAAAGAATTTATAATATAAGGGCCAGCATCTGAATGGCATAAGCATTATATCAGATTACTCTTTTAACAGGGTATGAAGGTGTGAGAGATAGAAATACAGAGAATCCCTTTTGTATCGATATAAAATATAGTGTCCACATAACTGCTAATATTACACACCAATCATGGCAAGGATACCATGCATCTTCCCATTTAATTTTATCCAAATGCATTGGATAAAATAAGTACTTTCAAATGTGCAATGTAAGTATCATTTAGTTGCATGCAGGTAACTGGATATGTAGCAGACAAGTGTAAAATATATACAATGCAAATGTATGCATTGGGTGCCATTTAACTCTGAAAGATGGGGTTCAAAACAGACCAAATTTGTTCAACTTGTTACACATCATTCTTATAATCGTATGCTGCAATCACACCCCTTTGCAATGGAATAAAAACTCTTACAATTTCAATAGAATAGGTGTTATTCTATGAAGAATGCATTATTGCAGTCAAGAGAAGTGTTTACCTTTTGGAGAACAGCTAAGATGAGCTGTTGAAATTCAGATTCTTCAGAGATGCTACACTACATGTATAATAAGAGGTGAAAAGGTATGCAACAAGCAGTATGGTGATAACAACGTACCAATATCCTGCTTATACTTCTGATCAGATAATTCTTCAGACCATTACAAAGAATATAGCCATGCAAATACTCTGTAAAATCTTTTTGAACAAGCACAGATGGTGCACATTCCTCATTTGGCAGGGCAAACAACTTGGGAGATTTCATTGCCAGCATATCTAGAATGAAGTCAACAGATCTGCATTCCTTGGTGTATATTGCTCCAATATTCTTAATAAAATTAAGAAGAAAATGGTGGTTATGAGCTCCTGGAATCCTGAGCATAGGTATGAGGGAGACAAAACGTCTTGCACATATGCATGACAATATCTTTGCCATACCATTTGACAACTTCACATATCAATTCAACATCACACACTTTTATTGAATTCGGTATCTTGCATATGCTGAAGTACTCTTCTGCAAACTGAGTGATTAAAGCACAATTGCATGTACAGCAAAAAAAAAAACTGTATTTCAAATATGAACATGGATAAATTCTAGGCCATAAATCAGATACTCTACCTCAACTCTCCAAACCATTTTGCAGGTGTAATTCCAACTCATTGTTGGTCTTATGTGGTGATTAAAACAGCTTAGGTAAAAGCAATGAGATGTATGCATCAAATTATATGTTATGAGATTCAGCTTTGTCTATAATAGCAACTATGCATGCACTCACTGTATAATGTATAAGATTGGTAAGAAGCTACATGTACATGTACTATTGCAAGTAACAATGGTACTCCTGTTATATCGGCAGTTTTAATTAAGGAATGGATCAAACGATACGTTATTGTTTTTTAATTAAATTAATTCCTGAAATAGCAAGCCATGCAGTTTGAAAGCTTACCTTATTTGGCCATAATTTCAAGCTTTTGTACAGGCAAAAGAATTGGCTGCAAGGGAGCTCATTAAATGACTCTCTTGTTCTTTTGATTAACTGCATTTGCAAACATTAATAACGTACGGCTGCATACATTTGTTTTTGCACATACATCATCACACAGCTGGGCATAGTATTTCTTGAGGACTTGACTCTTTGCCCTACTGAAGTACATCACCAGATGTTCATCTGCACCAGGTTTGGTAACATCCACCAGATGCAGTAAAAATGTAAGCCAGTATTGTGCATAAATGTTACAGAAACCCTCTCTTATATCCTTCTGTTTCAGTACATCAAACGATTTGTCCACAAATGCTAAACCCTGCATGATACATGTGCATGTACGCATTGGAAAAGACTTTAAACTGAACTATGCTCACCTCCACTATTGCCCCAGAAATTGTGTGTGCTATGCTCAAAGCAGACACTTTGGAAGCAGCAGCATTAGTAGACTTGCTTGAAAAATAATTGTCAAATACAAAAGACACATATTTTTCATATATTTGAATCAACAGTTGCTCAAAATCTTCATTGTCTGATATAAACACAGCCACACAATCAACATAGTTTCTAACGTGATAGAAAACACATAATGGAATAATGAGTGTCAAACTGTTACAAATAGCCTTACGCAATATGTGAAAGTGGTCTAATTTCACCTTTGTCACAAGCCAGCTTAGTCATTTGTTCTATGCTCATCATAGCAGAGGAAGGGACATTGAACCCTTTGGTCAAATGCAACCCAATTCTGAAATCTGCAATATTCTCAGGAGAGAACTCGAACTGCTTCTATGGTTTTAAGAGGGAAACTCACTTATTTGTGTACCATGCAGCTGGAGGAACAATTCATATTATGTCATATTTATAGATATCATGGTACGTAAATTATTCAGTAATAGAACTAGTACATGATGCTTTCAGTCTTAATTGGTGTGGACCCTATATAATTGTAGATACCATGCAGTGCATATTAAATAACGACTATATGCTTGGACTGTTTTTTATTTTGCTTTGCAGTTTATTTAGCTATTTGATATTGCATGTAGAATTTCATAAACATGTTGCAAACGAAAATAATTTACTTTTACAAACCTCTACAATGACTTCCCATATGTCTTCATGGCTTCTGGTCACTTTACTACTATTTACATGGCACTTCAGAGCAAGAGCAACTGCAGTCACAAACAGAATGAATACACTTCTCGGAAACCCTACAACGTACCCCAAACCATTCTCTTGTACACAACGTTGCTAGTTCGTGGTGTAAATGATGCAAATTTCAAGCAGGCATCCTCAAGCAATTGAAGTGCATGTTCATTGGTGTCATCTCCAAACATCAGTACACAGTTGCTTTAGTGGAAAGGATCACAATTAATGTGGACTGGTGTCACAGGAAATTCTGTCGCTACGACAATTTTTAATTTCCTAAGGAAATTATGTCGCTTTAAACTAGGCGTAGCGACCGTATTTCAGTCACAACAAGCGATTGTACATGACAGACTGAGAATTAATGCACACACTTGATGCATAGAAACTGTTTTAGATACAAACAGGGGAACATACAGTCTCTTATCCCGATAACAGTGTACCTTGTTCAGGTCATTCTACTACAAAACTCTGATCACTTCAACATGCAAACTCAGCAAAATGTCAAAGCAACATCTCATACTCATGCAGGTCCATGGCCATGCTAACGCGGGTCGGGTGCCAACACCTTCACAGCATGCGTCTAATCGTTTAGTTTTAAACGTGAACGCCCAACTAGCCGCAGCGAGTAATAATACATAGGTACATGTATATTGTGCATATTTATACATACATGTAAATGTTCAGCAGCAGCGGCTCAGAATATATATGCATGTCGTGAACTTGCATGTGCACTGATCTTGTAAACTATTACAGACACATATACAATAAAAGTACATACATGCAAGCGAAGTACCTTTGGGCAAAACTGTCCATCGTTGAAGCCAGCAGTAGTCTTGTTAAGGCAGAGTTTAATAAAAGACCTCGACACTTCGCCTCCATACACCTCTTTACTGAAAGAAGTACACATATATAGATACGTAATCATTCATGGTCACATAACGAGTGTGTTTAATAATTCACATTCAGAGGGAAATTAACATTGAGGGCACAAGTAAGAAATTAACATTCTCTATGATCACGAGTGGTACATGCATGTATATTGAAGACGATGGTGGTGTAAAAAGGAATGAAATAAGGGTGAAAATAAAATCCGCATTTTTCACGCTCACACCGCACACCACCGGCACACAAAAAAAAACATAACTGAGAAAAGGTACCTTTGGGCTGCATGCTACTTATGAATGCAATTCAAGTGTTAAACAATTTTACTTTGTCCAATTAATTTTAAATAAAACTAAAAACACACAAAAAAAAAACATATATATATATATATAATATATATATAAAGAACTGAGAAAAGGTACTTTTGGGCTGCATGCTACTTATGAATGCAGTACATTAAAATTTAATATTTAACAATTTTACCGTGTCTATACATAAATCTATTAAAAGTGTGTGTGTGTGGGTGGGGGGGGGGGGGGAATGCTCAATTGCTGTAATTACTTCTATCAGTATAGCAAGACGTACAATTTTGATATCCGATACGCTAGGATAATGTAGAGGTAAATCTTTTTCGAACACGTGATTGCCACTATCGATGCCTTTCTGACGTTTTGTAAGAGCCTTCTCATGGCGACCATCTCCTCTGGTCTTTAGACGAAGAAAAAAATATGACTTGCCTGTATGTGTGGTTCTATACCGATTTTTCGTAGCGTTGGAATATAGACATCAGTATTTCAAAGGTTCCAGGATGCTCAGTCAGAGAAATAGGAGTAATATTGGTGTAGCAAAACATCAACCGCTTGATTTGACTTTTGATATCATCGATTTTATCTCCAGCTCGTTGCTTCTTAATGTCCTGTAAGGTACCTGCGTGAAAGTTTTATATATAATTATAATTATAATATAATAATTATATACATATGGGAAAGTTTACGAGAAAAGGGACCTAGCGTGTATTATAAAAAAGTATAATAAAAATGCATTACGTTTGATTTGCTATAACTTCCGAACAGTTAACGCTATCAACTCCCTATTTTCAACACTTCATACTGCACCATTTCTCTATGGATTTTAACACTTTGGAGTCTTGCACTTGCTCCGTGTCAGTATTGCAACGTTCGATACCCCACTGGGTTCAAACCGCCATAACTTTCGGTAGGAGTAATCAATTCGCTTCAAATTCGGTTTGTAGGTAGAGAGGTCCTATACCTATCGATTTGTTCTGTTCGTTAATTTTTATGCCATCCGTTACGGAGATACAGTTGAACAAACTACGTGCACGTTTTCCCGCTTGATTCGCGCCAATGTTATAATCCCCGCCTCCCCATAGATTGAGCGGAACGCAATTTGCCCAAATCATTGGCGCGAATCGAGCGCGAAAACGTGCACGTAGTTTGTTCAACTGTATCTCCGTAATGGATGGCATAAAAATCAACGAACAGAACAAATCGATAGGTATAGGACCTCTCTACCTACAAACCGAATTTGAAGCGAATTGATTACTCCTACCGAAAGTTATGGCGGGTTTTAACCCAGTGGGGTATCGAACGTTGCAATACTGACACGGAGCAAGTGCAAGACTCCAAAATGTATTTTACCATAGAGAAATGGTGCAGTATGAAGTGTTGAAAATAGGAAGTTGATAGCGTTAACTGTTCGGAAGTTATAACAAATGAAACGTAATGCATTTTTATTATACTATTTTATAATACACGCTAGGTCCCTTTTCTCGTAAACTTTCCCATATATATTACTCAACGTACTTAAGGGCTGGCACCATTCATTTATCGTTAATTACGCGGCGCGCGCATGACGTCATCAAAGTATAACAGATTAACCACCATGCACCTGAATGACGAGTGCTGTTTTCAAAATCGGCCTCAACAGTGGATACGCTACACGCTAATGCCAACCGATCGTTTGCAGGATATAGAAAAGGCAACTAGTGCTTGGATCAATTGGTTTGTTACAGACGCCGTGGTTGATATGGACGCTGTCAAGCGGAATGACGAAAACTGTTGTTGTTTCATTACAGAGTAAGTACCTGGGAGTTGAACTAAGGGTTAGGCAGTCTTATTGTGTACGCGGATTATGCAGAAGAGTGTTTTTTGCGGCACTGCCATTGTACGATTCAAAATGGATAATTCGTTTTAGAGCCACCTAAGGAAGTGAGGGGAAATGACGGCGCAACTGTACATTGGGTCCCTATGCCCATTGTCAGCGAGGTTTATCCAGTGGAGAGGTAAGGCTGTTGTAGTTTTATGATAAAGTGAGTACTTTGGAGTTAGAATAAGTGTTAGAGAATTATTTTATCCTCGTGGATTGTGCAGAAGTGTGGTTTTTAAAGATGCTGTCTGTCTTGTGTGTACATAGTGTGTGTGTCTGCTTGTGTGTAGGGAGTAAGCAGCCCCTAGGAGACACCAACCATTCTAAACAAGTATTGCAGTCATAACATCACATTACTAATATTATGGTTAAGCCAATGAAATGTTAAAAGAACTGATGTTGAATGCATAAAACCTAGCTCGGAAACCTTAAAGAGAAGCACTTCAGACCTTACAGTCAAGTTACCCTGGACAGGATGGCTCTGCAGTTGGCTCTCACTAAGGTTAGGCATAGGCGGCTGTATATTCCAAAGATGGTCTTGGACTTGGGTTGGTTTAGCCTAGTGGAAAGACGGCTAGCAAGCTTAGAAAAAGCCGCCACTGCTGCAGTACGCGTACGGTAGTATGGAAAAAATTTCATGCATTCATGCCACCTATTGTACATGTGTAAGCATATATATTAGACGGGGCATGTTTTTTTTAATAAACAAGCTAGCTATAGATTGATTTTGTCTATTAAAAGTGCGGGTGGCGACTGCTCCGGTCCATACTGCCTTACGCTACTGTAAATGTATGAACATGTAATTCTAAATTATTGATACATATCTTTATCGTACCATAGATTATTTAGACATTTAGACATATGTCTAAATAATCTATGATCGTACTGTCGAAGATACCAGACCTTAGTCGACGACTTACTTAATATATGGTGTCTGGTGTGATTTCCACAGTGGAGCCGCCCATTCAGCCGCTTTAACTATGTGCATAGGGTGATCATGCTGAACATGTAATTTAAAATAATTACATAGTCTTCGTTTTGCTACAAAACGTGCATGGCCCCTCCAGTGGGTGCCGTTAATACAATTTTTATTCTCAGCGCTAGCGTTAACGCATGCAGCCATATCATACACTGTGTAAAAAGGGTTGTTATACTCGCCTGTATAACATTGTTATACAAGTAGTTATACAGTACTTGTTATACACATTGCGTATAATTGTGTATAACTGTGTATAACTATGCTACTTACATTCTACCGATCCGAGGGCGTAATTCGTTGCACACAAATTTAATATATATATACATGTAGCTATTATTAATAATAGCAGTAGGCTACTAATTCTAAAAGATGCCTACGCGTTCCGACGTTCCAAACAAAGAAATCGCAGAGGGATAGCGCATCTGGTTGGTCGGAGGTATGGCTATAAAAATGTACGTTCACACGTGCTAGAAAAAATAGAGCTCTAGCGATGAATTGCGCACATTTGAACCTGAATCATCTATACAGAAAAAGCCGCAAGTTGTGTAGACGTCGCGTGGGATGGACTCACCACTGCAAGGTAAGCCAATGCAGTTTTGCTATACAGTATAAATAATTAGTGGTTGTCTAATATGCATACTAGTACTAACCTAGCTTTTCTGATCTGATCGTAAGTAGTAGACGCCAAGGGTCAGGCTACATGCTGCGTGTGTTTCTGTGTGTATGTGTGTGTGTGTGTGTGTGTGTGTGTGTGTGTGTGTGTGTGTGTGTGTGTGTGTGTGTGCGCGCGCGCGCGAGTGTGTGTGTGCGTGTTTGTCAGTGTGAACATGTATGTGTGCATTTGGTTCATGAGTTGTATATGCATGTATGTATTCATATGTATATGTATACATGTGTACACAACATATACATGTTTTTGGGCCCTTCCATAATGACCTTGTCAGGGTCTCAGATCAAGGTGTGCATATTCTAGATCACTGGTTCTATATCAAGCATGCAGGATCTGTGCTTGACACATGACCAGATGGTTTAGTATTTAACGTTCCTACTCACCCTAACACCAACTCCATCACCTACTAAACACTCATCATGCACACACACACACACAGGCACGCACATGTTTACACTCACATACACACACACTAACACACAATGTGTACACACATACACACACAAGCATCACACATACACACACTAACACATACACATGTGTACACACATACACACACTAACACACATACACGTGTACACACATACACACATGTGTACACACATACACACGTGTACACACATACACATGTGTACACACATGCACACGTGTACACACATACGCACATGTGTACACACATACACACACTAACACACACACTAACACATTAATTACCAAGCCTAGTAACTTCCCCAGGCTAAGTAGGTGTATGCACCCAGCCCCTAGCTCCTCAGCTACAATTGCTTCTGTCCAACACAACTCAGTTGACTGATTGGCGAGAATAGGGGGCCAGAGCGAGAACCCCTCTGAGCTGTGACCCTGCCAACCTCGACCTGTTGGCCGTGGGGAGCTCCCGTGAGTGACGCAGATCACCAGTTGGGAGTCGCTGTGGCCAAGCCATGCGTCATGTGGGGGGAGACTTGGGGAGACAAGCACCAGATGGTGGCACTGGCACCATCTGGGTGACCTGCGTACCATGCAAGCCAGGACGCTGGCCCAGGCTTGGGTCCCTGAGTTAGAAGGTCAAGCCTGGTAGGAACCCGCCCTGGCTGTATTTAATATGAATGGGCATGATGGCAGTAAGTAAGAAATACACAGAAAGGATACAAAGGTGATGCAGGGGTGGAGGGTGGGTGATGCAAACAGACAAGCTCTCCTGAAGCACCAGTGGACTGCTGGGAGGCTGCCCATGTGTGCATATAGTCTCATAAGCCGCACAAATGGTAACAATAGGGAGGATGAGGCTCCCATCCGCCTAAGACCATGAGCCTATGTAACCGCATTGCCTCTGCCCACAAATGCTGATAGAGAGTTACCAGAGCTCCATTAAACTCTGTTTAGCTCCCTAAACAGTACCCTAACACACGCTTAAACACACATACACATACTAAGACACATACATGTGTACACGCACACACTTGAAGTTCTGACATACATTAGGGTTGCAAAGGAGTAATGCACTCACAGAACAACATATACTTATGTTGCTGTGCACAGTTGGAGGGTATGGCTGCTTTTGCACACCCCATATGAGGCTACCCCAGCCACTGTCTTGATAACTGGGGCATCCTTGCCAATGTTTGCACTGACAGAAGTGTCATTGCTTTGGTGTGACTCTGGAGTATTTATAATTCACTGTGTGTGTTTTTTTTACTGCCAGTTAGACCCCAGCCTCTTTACTGCCAGTTAGACCCCAGCCTCTTTACTGCCAGTTAGACCCCAGCCTCTTTACTGCCAGTTAGACCCCAGCCTCTTTACTGCCAGTTAGACCCCAGCCTCTTTACTGCCAGTTAGACCCCAGCCTCTTTACTGCCAGTTAGACCCCAGCCTCTTTACTGCCAGTTAGACCCCAGCCTCTTTACTGCCAGTTAGACCCCAGCCTCTTTACTGCCTGGGTAATATGTTTTGGTGCCTAGCTGTATATAGCACTTGTAGTGGTTGTATTGAGAGGATATTGGCAAGAACATTATGATTGTGCAAAGTTCTTATTTATTTCTGTTATGCACTATGTTTGTATGTGAGTGTGTGAGTGTGTGTGAGCATTGCCTGTAGTTAAACACATCCATGATGTCAAATAATCAAAGCAACATGTACTACGCTAATGTTGTCAGCTTCTGAACGTTCGTCTATGAGCTAGGGTCTTGACAATGATGGGCCATCCTCCCCAAGTGCATGACATATATATACACACATACATTAGGTCCTTCTAAAAAAGACACAAACACCTGTATGGCAGTACACACACACACACACACACACACACACACACACACACACACACACACACACACACACACACACACACAACACATTGTAACCAGGTTCGTTTGTGTGTCCATTGGTGTGGAATAGTAGTATGAATCCTTGCGGGCAGTGGAAGCAGGTACAATTGTATGTTAGGTCAGTGTGATCAAGCTGGCCAACCATAGCTCTTCTGGTTTGTGGTACATGTATGTCGCTGTACATATATGTTTGTGCTTTTTGTGCATGTGTGTGCACATGTATTACAGGTGTATTTTTATGTGGTATGCACGTGCATACATTTTAGTGTCGTGTTTCTATGCATTTGTGCATGCAGCTACAGCATTTTGTACACACTGTACAGTATCTGCATGTGCATCTGCATATGTTTACCTTTGTCTGTGTGTGCTTATTTCTGTGCGAGTAGGACCAGGCAGAAGAATAAAGCTTGAAGATGCTCAGAATGTGGTTATTAGTTTGAAACCCCGGGGCCAATGTACATTGTAATTTTGGAGCATTCAGATGGCAGAGGGTTTAGCTAGAGGCCTGGCAGCTTCCATGGAGGTGGCACTATAGTATTACTGCCATCAAGTGGCTGTGTGCCCAAAGAATCTATCCTTCTCACTAGTCTTCAGCAAATTGTATATGTGGTATGTTTGCATGATCATGATGTGATGTCTTAATATATTTTTATCCTGATAGGATCGAGCTTTACATTGATGGAAACTGGGAGATTTGATGTGAACTTATATTTGGTGTATTGTTACATCTGTACATGTACATGTTGTGTATTATTCAATCTGCACTGGTTGTAACTGAACTTTTCCATCCATGTACATGTACATGTCATGTTAATAGATGACTTACATAAAGGGGTGTGGCCACATGAACATTGTAAAAAAGCAAGTTTGTGAGTACTTTTAGCAATGACACAGTACACATCATGCTATCACCAGTCCCTGGTGTGCATCTTCTAGAGTTTTGTGCATCAGGATAGCGGCTCATCAGATTGAATCTGCATCAATTAAATCAGGATATCCTGGTCACTACCAAGACTATTACATTAAAGTGAATAAGATTCTATTTGATGCACACCGGCCAGGTCAGGTCACTAACATGTTTCTATTTGATGCTCACCAGGGTCAGCTGGACGATACCACAAACCTAGCAGCTGCACACCAGGGACTGGCCAATTCCAATAGCATGACTTTATTTGCTGCACACCGGGTCTGGCCGCTAATATGATTCTATCTGATGCACACCTCTACAGTGACTGGATTGCCGCTAGCATGACTATAGCTAAAACTACAAATCAAGTCATGCTAGTGGCAGTCCCTGGTGGGCATTAGATAGAATCATGTTAGCGACCACACCTAGTGTGCTTCAAATAGAATCAAGATAGCGGCCGGACCCAGGTTTGTATTGAATTGGATTATTTTGCATCAAATAAAGTGGCAGTCCCTGGTGTGCATTTAATAGAGTCATGGTCGCTGGTGTGCATCAAATAGAATTACTTTCGTGGCCAGATCCGGTATTCTTGTGTGCATCAAATATGTTGATTTTGCTTTTGAAACCCCACTTTGAACAGAACAAATACAGCGCGTACGAGGCTTCCATTTCAAATGAATGTAACGCGCATGCGTAGACTCTTCAAAGCCACATGATATGCGTGTATGGCGTCATCGTCGGGAAATCTATAATACTGGAACTAACCGTACGTTCCTATCAGCCAGAAGAAGTATCTTAGGTGGGTTATCAAGTAAATTGAGGGACTAGTGGCTAATTCCCAAGTTTCTCCTCGAACAGGTTCCTGAGCAACGATCAATTCATGTCACAGTAGAACCTATCAGTCTATGTACTAGTACCATGATGACGAAGAAGACCGCGCCGAACCTTGGGTCCTAGGCAGCATGGCGATGCTGTTTGCACTACTCCAGCAGGAAAATCATTTTCAGTAGCGGATGTGTACAACTATCAGTAAGCGAGGTTGCGACCAAAACTGTCTCTGTAACACCAACTCGAGAGAGTAGGACATCACTTTCTGCGCAGGTACAGTAACTTTATATCAGCTTCTTTTTTGAATCAGCTGAAGTCTCAAGAAGCGTAAGCAGTGTGGCTTTGTATTGGTAACGGGAATTCTTTGTTCTCAGAACCTCAAGCGTCCATAATGCTAAAGTGATGTCTCGGATATCAGCGAAGAAGAGGTTGAAGGTATACTTGTTGTCGGTTAAAGGTGTGAGTCCTTTCATTTTTGCGAATGTAGTTGGCATAGCGAACTACAACCTAACTCTGAAACGCATTCTTACTGAAGCCGATTCAAAAGAAGGGCATCCAATCCGAGCACAACTAGGTAAGCGCTTGAATTTAAAAATGTTGTCTAGTATTGATTATATACACTATAGCTATGGGAGCGGCGATCCGAACAAGTAACCGATCGTGCAAGAAAGGGATGTACTTAACGTGTCGGAAGAGGAAGAACTGGACAATGGGACGATGATAAGAGGAGATCAGAGGAACTAAACGCGTTTTTGGACTCAGCTAGGCGCCACGGAAGGAGAGACGATTGGGCCCACCGCGCTCGGAACTTTCCTGATGGCCTTTCCACCTGCATGGATGCTTCACCGTTGAACTCGTTCTCTGTTGTTTTTTTTTTTTTGTTGTTCCATGTACTTATGTACTTGCTTATATCATAATATTAATAGAAGAGGCCTGGAAACGAGCGACTAATTAAAAATTCATAATTATGTTATACGCAGTGTTTTACTCCATTTGCTATTGTTATACATATTGTTATACATTGTTATACAGTGATATAGCTGAAAAGCAAGTTTGGAGCCGACCACTTACTACGTATGCTGGTTTGCGGCGGCGGCATATATGGCCCCCCCAATGCAACACACACACATAATAAAAGCCTGCATGCTGTGTATGAATGATCCCTGTATTACCTAGGACAATGCATGGCAAATAATAGGCCTACCTTATAATTATATATTGGCTAATAGATTGCGGCAATACGTACAGTAGGCGCTCACAAATAAGACCACATGGTACAATCAGATGATCGTGGTCTTATCTGTAAATGGTCTTAAATGCGAAAAACCACAAGTAGGCTTTAATTCGAGCTGATAAACAACAATGTAGGAGTATGCTGCCTATACTAGTAATTAGTTCTTACCAGTACTCTATAAGCTCTGGGAATGTTTAGCTTGCAGTGTGACTTTGGCTCGGGCATGCATGCGCACTGAAAGATCGAGAAGTACAGGATCATCTAACTTGCCAGCAATCAAATGGACCGAAAGCCGGTGACGAAGCTACAATTTACTAGTATTACTAGCAAATGCATCATCTTCGAATTCGTCAAACGCGCCTGTTGTGTTATCAGACAGCATATAAATAGCCACTAATGACGTGTCACTACAGCTTTCTTGGTCTCTCATTGCTGGATACTAAAGCTGAGTCGGCAAATTCTGTACGTATTTCTCCAAGCACTCTAACATCTTCAGCAGCCATGACTTCTGGATCCTTTTCGATGTTTATGGATATCGCCGCTGAACAAAAAGGCCCTGTTTTTGCAGCAAAGATAGCGTCGAGGAATCGCAGCGGTGCGTGCACATATATGAAGAAAAGGTGCACTTGTACATGTACATGTATTACGATAATGCCTAAATTCCTTGAACTGTTTACAAACCCGCCCCCTTTACATTCACGCAACGTGGTCGTATTAGACGTGGTCTTACTTGTGGAATTGGTCTTATATATGAAGAGGAAGTAATGAATAATTGGTCTTATATATGAAGAGGAAGTAATGAATAATTGGTCTTATATATGAAGAGGAAGTAATGAATAATTGGTCTTATATATGAAGAGGAAGTAATGAATAATTGGTCTTTTATATGAAGAGGAAGTAATGAATAATTGGTCTTTTATATGAAGAGGAAGTAATGAATAATTGGTCTTATATATGAAGAGGAAGTAATGAATAATTGGTCTTATATATGAAGAGGAAGTAATGAATAATTGGTCTTATATATGAAGAGGAAGTAATGAATAATTGGTCTTATATATGAAGAGGAAGTAATGAATAATTGGTCTTATATGTGAAGAGGAAGTAATGAATAATTGGTCTTATATATGAAGAGGAAGTAATGAATAATTGGTCTTATATATGAAGAGGAAGTAATGAATAATTGGTCTTATATATGAAGAGGAAGTAATGAATAATTGGTCTTTTATATGAAGAGGAAGTAATGAATAATTGGTCTTATATATGAAGAGGAAGTAATGAATAATTGGTCTTATATATGAAGAGGAAGTAATGAATAATTGGTCTTATATATGAAGAGGAAGTAATGAATAATTGGTCTTATATATGAAGAGGAAGTAATGAATAATTGGTCTTATATGTGAAGAGGAAGTAATGAATAATTGGTCTTATATATGAAGAGGAAGTAATGAATAATTGGTCTTATATATGAAGAGGAAGTAATGAATAATTGGTCTTATATATGAAGAGGAAGTAATGAATAATTGGTCTTATATATGAAGAGGAAGTAATGAATAATTGGTCTTATTTGCGAGTGGTCTTATTTGTGAGCGGCTACTGTACCAGGCCACTTCTACTGATGGAGGTTGTTGTCCAAAAATGTATTGGGGGCGGTCATGATATGGACAGCTATAGGTTGAATTTATTTATCATAAAGGGCTAGTTATAGTAGATTGCATTTGGCCTTCTGATCTTTAGGGGACCCAATTATCTCTCCCCATGCGTGGATAAGCCAATGCTATTGTCCTCGACTCCCTCTGCTTGTGCCCCTCCTCCCTCTACTGGTGCCCCACCCCCTCTACTGGTGCCCCTCCTCCCTCTACTGGTGCCCCTCCTCCCTCTACTGGTGCCCCTCCTCCCTCTACTGATGCCCCTCCTCCCTCTACTGGTGCCCCTCCTCCCTCTACTGGTGCCCCTCCTCCCCCTACTGGTGCCCCTCCTCCCCCTACTGGTGCCCCTCCTCCCTCTACTGGTGCCCCTCCTCCCTCTACTGATGCCCCTCCTCCCTCTATACTGGTGCCCCTCCTCACTCTACTGGAGCCCCTCCTCCCTCTACTGGTGCCCCTCCTCCCTCTACTGGCGCCCCTCCTCCCTCTACTGGTGCCCCTCCTCCCTCTACTGGCGCCCCTCCTCCCTCTACTGGTGCCCCTCCTCCCTCTACTGATGCCCCTCCTCCCTCTACTGGTGCCCCACCTCCCTCTACTGGTGCCCCTCCTCACTCTACTGGAGCCCCTCCTCCCTCTACTGGTGCCCCTCCTCCCCCCTACTGGAGCCCCTCCTCCCTCTACTGGCGCCCCTCCTCCCTCTACTGGTGCCCCTCCTCCCTCTACTGATGCCCCTCCTCCCTCTACTGGTGCCCCTCCTCCCTCTACTGGTGCCCCTCCTCACTCTACTGGAGCCCCTCCTCCCTCTACTGGTGCCCCTCCTCCCCCCTACTGGTGCCCCTCCTCCCTCTACTGGTGCCCCTCCTCCTTCTACTGATGCCCCTCCTCCCTCTACTGGTGCCCCTCCTCCCCCTACTGGTGCCCCTCCTCCCTCTACTGGTGCCCCTCCTCCCTGTACTGGTACCCTCCTCCCTCTACTGGTGCCCCTCCTCCCTGTACTGGTACCCTCCTCCCCCTACTGGTGCCCCTCCTCCCTCTACTGATGCCCCTCCTCCCTCTACTGGTGCCCCTCCTCCCTCTACTGGTGCCCCTCCTCCCTCTACTGATGCCCCTCCTCCCTCTACTGGTGCCCCTCCTCCCTCTACTGGCGCCCCTCCTCCCTCTACTGCTGCCCCTCCTCCCTCTACTGATGCCCCTCCTCCCTCTACTGGTGCACCTCCTCCCTCTACTGGTGCCCCTCCTCCCTCTACTGGTGCCCCTCCTCCCTCTACTGGTGCCCCTCTTCCCTCTACTGGTGCCCCTCCTCCCTCTACTGGTGCCCCTCCTCCCTCTACTGATGCCCCTCCTCCCTCTACTGGTGCCCCTCCTCCCCCTACTGGTGCCCCTCCTCCCTCTACTGGTGCCCCTCCTCCCTCTACTGATGCCCCTCCTCACTCTACTGGAGCCCCTCCTCCCTCTACTGGTGCCCCTCCTCCCTCTACTGGCGCCCCTCCTCCCTCTACTGGTGCCCCTCCTCCCTCTACTGATGCCCCTCCTCCCTCTACTGGTGCCCC
Source organism: Spongilla lacustris (assembly GCA_949361645.1). Classification (NCBI taxonomy): domain Eukaryota; kingdom Metazoa; phylum Porifera; class Demospongiae; order Spongillida; family Spongillidae; genus Spongilla; species Spongilla lacustris. The sequence continues at coordinate 14,578,111 of OX442415.1, forward strand.
TCCTCCCTCTACTGGTACCCCACCTCCCTCTACTAGTGCCCCTCCTCACTCTCCTGGTGCCCCTCCTCCCTCTACTAGTGCCCCTCCTCCCTCTACTGGTGCCCCTCCTCCCTCTACTGGTGCCCCTCCTCCCCCTACTGTTGCCCCTCCTCCCTCTACTGATGCCCCTCCTCCCCCTACTGGTGCCCCTCCTCCCTCTACTGGTACCCCTCCTCCCTCTACTGGTGCCCCTCCTCCCTCTACTGGTGCCCCTCCTCACTCTACTGGTGCCCCTCCTCCCTCTCCTGGTGCCCCTCCTCCCTCTACTGGTGCCCCTCCTCCCTCTACTGGTGCCCCTCCTCCCTCTACTGGTACCCCTCCTCCCTCTACTGGTACCCCTCTTCCCTCTACTGGTGCCCCTCCTCACTCTACTGGTGCCCCTCCTCCCTCTCCTGGTGCCACTCCTCCCTCTACTGGTGCCCCTCCACCTTCTACTGGTGCCCCTCCTCCCTCTACTGGTGCCCCTCCTCCCTCTACTAGTGCCCCTCCTCCCTCTACTGGTGCCCCTCCTCCCTGTACTGGTGCCCCTCCTCCCTCTACTGGTGCCCCTCCTCCCTCTACCGGTGTCCCTCCTCCCTGTACTGGTGCCCCTCCTCCCTCTACTGATGCCCCTCCTCCCTCTACTGGTGCCCCTCCTCCCTCTACTGGTGCCCCTCCTCCCTCTCCTGGTGCCCCTCCTCCCTCTACTGGTGCCCCTCCTCCCTCTACTGGTGCCCCTCCTCCCTCTAATGGTGCCCCTCCTCCCTCTACTGGTGCCCCTCCTCCCTCTACTGGTGCCCCACCCCCTCTACTGGTACCCCACCTCCCTCTACTGGTGCCCCTCCTCCCTCTACTGGTGCCCCTCCTCACTCTACTGGTGCCCCTCCTCCCCCTACTAGTGCCCCTCCTCCCTCTACTGGTGCCCCTCCTCCCTCAACTGGTGCCCCTCCTCACTCTACTGGTGCCCCTCCTCCCTCTACTGGTGCCCCTCCTCCCTCTAATGGTGCCCCTCCTCCCTCTACTGGTGCCCCTCCTCCCTCTAATGGTGCCCCTCCTCCCTCTACTGGTGCCCCTCCTCACTCTCCTGGCGCCCCTCCTCCCTCTACTGGTGCCCCTCCTCCCTCTACTGGTGCCCCTCCTCCTTCTACTGGTGCCCCTCCTCCCTCTACTGGTGCCCCTCCTCCCTCTACTGGTGCCCCTCCTCCCTCTACTGATGCCCCTCCTCCCTCTACTGGTGCCCCTCCTCCCTCTACTGGTGCCCCTCCTCCCTCTACTGGTGCCCCTCCTCCTTCTACTGGTGCCCCTCCTCCCTCTACTGGTGCCCCTCCTCCCTCTACTGGTGCCCCTCCTCCCTCTACTGGTGCCCCTCTTCCCTCTACTGGTGCCCCTCCTCCCTCTACTGGTGCCCCTCCTCCCTCTACTGGTGCCCCTCCTCCCTCTACTGGTGTCCCACTCCCTCTACTGGTGCCCCTCCTCCCTCTACTGGTGCCCCTCCTCCCTCTACTGGTGCCCCTCCTCCCTCTACTGGTGCCCCACTCCCTCTACTGGTGCCCCACTCCCTCTACTGGTGCCCCTCCCACTACTGATGCCCCTCCTCCCTCTACTGGTGCCCCACTCCCTCTACTGGTGCCCCTCCTCCCTCTCCTGGTGCCCCTCCTCCCTCTACTGGTGCCCCTCCTCCCTCTACTGGTGCCCCTCCTCCCTCTAATGGTGCCCCTCCTCCCTCTACTGGTGCCCCTCCTCCCTCTACTGGTGCCCCACCCCCTCTACTGGTACCCCACCTCCCTCTACTGGTGCCCCTCCTCCCTCTACTGGTGCCCCTCCTCCCTCTACTGGTGCCCCTCCTCCCTCTACTGGTGCCCCTCCTCCCTCTACTGGTGCCCCTCCTCCCTCTACTGGTGCCCCTTCTCCCTCTACTGGTGCCCCTCCTCACTCTACTGGTGCCCCTCCTCCCTCTACTGGTGCCCCTCCTCCCTCTACTGGTGCCCCTCCTCCCTCTACTGGCGCCCCTCCTCCCTCTACTGGTGCCCCTCCTCCCTCTACTGGTGCCCCTCCTCCCTCTACTGGTGCCCCTCCTCCCCCTACTGGTGCCCCTCCCCCTATACATGTACAGGTTGCCCTCAAGGTGTTTATGAAAATGCACCATGGCAGAATGTCTTGATAATGTCAAAATGGTCAACACATCATACACACACACAAACCAATACCCATGCATAAAAGCTTCACCACCCCAGCCACACCTGTAATGGCAGACATATACTGTAAGGTGCATTGTATTGACAGACAGCTAACCAAAACACTATTCACTATCAAAGTTACACAGGTACATGTAAACGTAGACCATCAGTCAATAGAAGGGTTAGCTAGGGAAGGGGGAGGAGAGCTAGACTGTTGGGGGGCGTTGGTCCCCTCTGTACTAAGGAAGTCATCTAACTGTTGCACCCAACTGTAGTCTTCATCCTCATCATCCCATCGGTCAGCTGGTGGGTGGGAGAACACACCCGTTTCACCACTGTCCTCTTCTGGTAGTTCAAGCATATCTTCCTTCTGTAGAGACATTGCTGCTGCTCTTAAGGTATTCTTACTATCAGCGGAGAAGTGATTAGCCCTACATGAAGGTGGGTGGAGCTGCATAATTATTCCAATACCTCACTAGAGCATTAGATCATTTTCAGTAGTAAAGATTGCAACACGCTAATCTCTTGGTGGGGAGGGATCATTGGGTGCATTATACTTCTACTGGTGTATATGCTCCACTGGTCTATGACCCACCATGTTGATATGCTACAGCATATGCATGTGCGTATACATGTACTCTGAAATGATGATCATGTCTCCAAGTCACCAAACACCATGTAGATATATATATACTCCCTATATGGAGCATGCAAGCGCACATGGGACTGGCCTGGGGAACAGGTGAAGTATTGTGGGGAAGTGGCTGTCCAGATCACCAGATTAATTATAATTATGTTGTAGACTTGTAGTGCACACATTCCCCGAGGTGAGGTAGCACTGCCAACAGAACATTTGGAATATCACCAAATACTGAGGTCCTTAGCAAACAGTGCTGCCAAGAGCTTTGCCATACGAGCACACGCCCCCTGCTGCTGAAACCTCTAAGTCTGTGACCAGTGTATGGTGCATGTATGTACCTATGGCATGTATATGTCACTAGTGCTCAAGTAAACTGCATCAAAACATTTTGACTACATTACCAGGGTTCAACCTACATGTAAGGGTTGCCACAAATTATATTCATTTAGGTGGCAGGACTATCATAAAGTTTTATGGCCAACCCTGCATACCTGTATGTAGTACAAAATGGACCAAAGCTACTGTACTTTGTCCCCCCCCCCCCCCCCCCATAGATGGGCCACAAGGGCTGGTACATACGTATATACATGTATGACTTACCATAGAGAAACATCATCATCATTGCTCAAGCTGTAAGGAAAGGAGACATGCATCAACACAACCAATAGCCAGTAGTCACCATGGCAACATATATGTACAGTTGACTCATACACAATGCACATGTAATCACTACCTCCCTACCACCTGCCATATACATGGATACTATGACATAAGGCTATGTACACAGCTTGGGGATTTTCCCCTATAGTAATTTCTATGGTATCCATGACACTAACAAAGTGCCCCCTACACAAGTACATGTAGGCAGCCAACTTACATAAGCTTCTTCAAGGGGCAGTGATTGATGATCTGTAGCAAGCAGTTTATGCTATTATCACCAATGTTGGTATCCTGTAGGCTGGATGGATAGAAACAAGAGGTGACATACACACCACACATCCCAACACCTCTCTGATGTCAGGTCATCACTGTCATGATGCAATACCCTGTCACTGATGGGAGGTGTGGTCTGAAAGTTACCCAAAATAATGCCCCACAGCATAGTTAAATCCAGAGGACACACAACACATGCCTACAAATATGGATACCATTATAACCACTATCCCTCCTCCCCTCCCCTCTTGGCACAGAAAAGTAGCCACATCATATATCCAGGATTTGGGAGGTGTTTCTAGCTATGCTACAGAGGAGGATGGAGGGGAGGTGCCCCATGATGGAGGAGGGGAGGTGCCCCTTGATGGAGGAGGTGCCCCTTGATAGAGGAGGGGAGGTGCCCCTTGATGGAGGTGGGGAGGTGCCCCTTGATGGAGGAGGGGAGGTGCCCCTTGATGCTGGGTACGTGTACATGTATGTACAGAGTCTCTCAAGGACTGCCAGAAGAATTCTTTTCAAAAATGAATCTGTTGTGCAAATTACAGTAAGGCTGCTAATCACTAAGCATAGAACCTTCCACTGGAGTAAGTATGTGTACGCACCCAACATGCATCTTAATGTGTGCCTAATTCTTCCAATGTGCTCAATTGACTGATTTAAGGGGGGGGGGGGGGGGGGGGGGGGGGGGGCGGGGCGGACAGCACCCTCCGCCCACTGATAGTATGACTGGATTGGCCGAGAGGTTGTGGACACCTCACTGATTGAATCGGCCGAAAGTGGACAGCACCTCCCCCTCCCCCCGCTAAAACAGCTAAAAGCGGACAGCAACCCCCCTGCTCGTTAAATCGGCCAAAAGCTGTCAAATGGTGCCCCACTTGCCCTATCCTGGCCCCCCCCCCCCCCTTCCAGAAAAGCTGGGGGCACCCATGTGATTGGAAGAAAATGGGGCAAAGGACCCCTTGAGCAGAGCAGTGACCCCTGACCTGTTGACCGAGACGTTGGCCTTTGGGTCCCCAAGTTAGAAGGTCAAGTTTGGTAGGGACCCACCCCTGGCTACATTATGATATGTGTAGGCATGACAGCAAATAGAAGATACAAGGGAGGGGGGTAAGGTGAAGCAGGGGTGGAGGGAGATGCAAATGGCAAGCTCTCCTGAAGCGCTGCAGACAATCAGATGGACAAGGCACACACCCCCCTCCCCTCCCTACTAGCTATGGCGATGCGCCTTACAATATCTTAAGAGGAACATGTACTTGAGTGATGTTCAGGTCTCATGAATGGCAAGATAAGAGCACAACATTGTAAGATTTTATTTTTCCCCCAACAACACCATGATATGACCTTTGGTAATTAATGTACCACCCAAGAATTGTACCTTACACCTCTGTGGTGGGAACGTGTTACCATTACCTCACAATGGAATAATTTTGTCACCATTGGGCCCCAGTTAAAGTACATGTTGTATGCATCTGCACCAGGGACATTCTATGGCTGATCACCTAGTAAATAACACTGCACCCTCTCAGATTTAGATGAAATGTATGTTTTATAAAGTTATCACACCAATTATCATCTTTTGCCTGTAATTAGATTAGGAGGTAATAAAGTTTAAATCTTTTATTAACCTTTGATTCGGACCTCATTTCTATTTAATAAAGTGGACATCCAAACATGGCATGCAAGGTATCATTTTAAAGCTCAGGGTGTGTCAAATCACACAGTGTTCAGATTTTAGGGGCCTTGTCAAAATAATTTTTAGACAAAATTAGCATCATTGTTACATTGACATTTTCACCCCCTCCTCCCCATCCTTAAAGTCATAGAGTTTTAGTTCAATTGTAGAATGGAACATGACTCAATGTAAATGTCTGACTATGAGAGTCATTGGAGATATGTGATCATTGTGGTCTTATACACTGTACATCACAGCATAACGTTACAATGACGCTAATTTCCAAAAGTTGTTTGGACAAGTACCCTTAATAAACGTGACTGTTATTGGGCAATGAAATATTTATCTTTATATTGCTAAAAAGGGACAGGTAGTTATTAAAAATGACACTAAATTAGAGGTCATTGGGTGATCTGCTATAGAAATGATCCACCAAAACATGACAGGTACTGTATTTTGCATTCACCACATTTCAAACTAATTGTCCTTATTTGCCTCACAAACTTTAACCCAGAGCTTCCTGCAAGTGCCTATGGTGTATGGGCTGTGCTACCACATATAATGTAGGATGGCACAGCGCCCAGCAATCAACAGCACAGAAGAACTATGCAAAGATAGAAGCCCTGGCCTTGATACACCACTACATGTATGGACACAACTTCACTCTAATTAGAGAACACCAACCCCCAACCACCATACTCAACCCTAAGGAAGGTTTACCTTCCATGACAACAGCTCACCTACAACACCTCACTATATGATAATGCTGATACCCTGTCACGGTTGCCAAGGGAGACAAAAGAAGACAGGAAATAGGCCAAAAGCCATCCCACTCAATAATGAAGATTGAACTGTTACCTATTATCCCACTTAATGAAGCCACGGGGAGTGACCTTACCTTGTCAAAGATACTAACAAGGTTGGCCAAGGAATAGGATGATCAAGATGGATATTTAGCCCCTTCTGGATGGAGCTGGCAGTGGAGGAGTGGTGATCCCCACAAAGCTGCTAAAGCAAGTGCTGGAAAAACTAAACAAAGGCCATTTGGAGTTTGTAAAAATGAAGACTTTTGGAAGGGGCCAGGATTAGGACAAGAACATTGATGAACTGACACAGTTGTGAGATGGCTGCCAGGAGTCCATACAGGGACCCAAGTTAACTCAACACATTCCTCAGCACTAGAAGATGGGCCTTGGAGTAGTGGAAGGGAACATGTTGTTAATGCATATGGCCAGAGGTGGTGATAATGGAACATACCACAGCAGAGCACACAGTGGAGGACGTAAACACTGGGAGAGCTCCAAGTGTATACATGGTGGCAGACAATTGCTTTGAGATATTTTTAAAAAGTAGAATTCCACCAAGCACACAAAACCAAGTCAAACTGCCACCCACCAACAAGTGAGAAATTAGCAGAGCAATTCATACAAACCATCAATCAGGCAATTAATGCTGTCTGAATGCTCCCTCATGCTTGGTGTACTATATGTGCTCTGATCGTGATTCCCATTGTGCTTTGGCATAGTTTATTGTTTGCCCAAAAGGGGGTAGGCGATAGCCAGGCAGTTGTGTTTGCATAAGGGTGCCCCCTACCCTGAGCCTGTCTGGAACCAAGGAAAACGCTGGTCCCCATTAGGTCAGCCCCACAAATTTCAAAGCCTCCAAACCAGATCACCACAGGAAGGACTGGGGACCCCTCCTACCCTGATAAAGAGGGAGCTGACCAGGTTCTCCTAAAAGAGACAGAAACAGTACCAGATGGCCAACAAGCAGAAGGTGAAGCCAAGGAAGAAACAGAGGTGCCAGAGAGCAAACAATCACCACTGGCAAGACAGAACAAAGACTAGAAGGGCAGTAAAATGACCAAATAGACTTACAGACAACTAGAGGATGTAATGTGTGCATGTAAGCCAATAGCCAACTGCATCTCAGTCATGACACAATGATTGATTATTTATTATTAAATAACAGATAACATTTTTCAAACAGCGTACACGCCTAGATCTGCGTGCATCAATACTTAACATGTGTGATGTGTATGTACATGTATGTATGAGGTGGACATGATGGTGAGAATGACTTGTGCCCTACACAAGCAGATTTGTCATTGCCATATTGCTGTGCTTGATAGTTGCTATTGGAGCTAATAGAGTAGCTCTGGTGCAGTGCATGCTTTATCCTGATGCCCCACACATGCAAAACCTTCCTACACCTGTGCCATTGGTGTTCAGGTGTTCTTTTATGCAGGAGCATATGTGTGTGTGCACTAGTGTGACTGCATGGGGTGATGTTCAGAGTGTGCATAGATAAAGCACACATACATGTAGGTGTTGTGTGCATGTGACCAGACTCCTCCCCCTCTCCACCACACATGCCCACATTACATATACATGTTTGTACTTCCCATCACATGCAGTTTTACCATGTGATGTGGCAAAGAAATGCCACTCCGCAAGCAATCCCTTATGGTGACACAGGTTAATGATATTATAACGATTGTTATATTGCCTTGCACAACCATCTGAATAGTAGTGTACTTTTGTAAGGGAAGGATGGGTTACTTTTATGTTATCCAGCAGCTTTTTCTGAAAAGCATAGACAGTAGCTGTTGTGTGAACTCTGGTATCACCAACCATGCAATAGCTTTCAACACTAAGGAAGTAGGGGCAACCAAAAGTATGTATGGCTTCATGCTTTGTTGTGCTTACATTACAACCACAACTTATTCATAGCAGCTTGTGTTAAGCATGTATAAATAAATAACAATAGTTTGTGAAATTCAGTACTTAATAACCATAGATATAGCCAGTTCAATTTTGATCTGAAAATAATCTCTGATGATACAGTTTTCTTATGTATTATTAATTACACTGAAAGGTTTTGTCCTTTTAACCTGACATGTGCTGCAAATGAAGAAAATCAATTATGAGTTAATTAACCTAATAAAATTATTAATTTTATTGGATAATGAAATATTTCATTGATTTAACTTCTCAGTAATACCTTGCACTAAATTATGTGACATATACTGACAGAGATGTTAGCAGTCAAAGATGCAGGGTCAGTGATATAAATATGATGATTAGTTGACAATATCTTGCAATCAGATAATGCTAATGAGGTGATAATGCATTTGGTTACTTTCCCAATCATGGTGAACATGTGTACTTGAATTCATACAAATCTAAGATGGTGTGGTGCCTTTGACTGGGTGATCTGTCATAGATTGACCCACCCCACACACAACACACACACAAGCAAGCACACGCATAAAAGTACATTGCCCTTCAGAAGGAAGTTACTTCAAACCAGCACGGATCAAGTGCCTATCAGCCATTCCACCTTGTTTCAATAGTTAACAGGTTCATAATGTCACATGCATCACTACATATATATTCATTCTGCACCAGTGCTTGCCTTTAAAATACAGTTTGTTCAAGGATGTATCAATTGGTGAGCATCATGTATACTGTTTTGTACAGTGCTTGCGGGAATGCAGATTTGCTTACACATGATCATGTTGCTTGTTGTGTATGTGTATGTACATGTATGTATGAGGTGGTCATGATGGTGAGAATGACTTGTGCCCTACACAAGCAGATTTGTCATTGCCATATTGCTGTGCTTGATAGTTGCTATTGGAGCTAATAGAGTAGCTGAGACAATCCATAGTAGAGCACCACAACTTTTGCCACGACCCTCTCAAATCCTTTTCATTTTTCAGCAATCTGATAGGGCTCATTGAGATTAGTTATTATGCACAGTTTCACTTTCGGATACACTTCGGTTAATTGACAATATTTTGTCAACTTCGTAAGCGCCACAAAATTTTGTGATCACTATGACTGTTTTGCAAAGCTACAGTAATGTGTCCATAAGGTTTTGATTGGAACTGTTACTAACACTAGAATGCACTCACCTCATGGGTGTACACATATGTATGTGTTGTGTGAAAACCTTAATAAACTTAATATTTTGACTAGTTGTTTTACACTTCTCAAATTATCTCAAAACACCCCTACTCATTTCTCTATTTCAATTTAACCCCATGACAAGATCGGTTATGAAGTAGTTAATGCATTAAAATTAATTTAGGGTATCCGTTCCGCTAGTAAGTTATAAATTGATTTGTGTCAAAAACATTATGTTTCTTTGAGCTGCCGCTTGACCACAAAGTTTACACAGACGTAACGAACAGACGTAACTACGATAGAAGGGCGTAGCCCAAGTTGCAAAAGAACGGGAAGGTCACGTTGCACGCTGCGCTACGCTTGCTAATATGCACTTTTAGCAGGCATGACACTTCAATTCCGATACAACAATAGTAGCACTCTATAAAGCATAGCAAAACTGTACGTGCTATATTTATCTACTCATATACATGTGCACAAAGGATCACACCATATGTGTAGTGCTGTAGCAAAAAAAAAAAACTGCTCAGTCCAACTTGAAGGGCTCTTCGAGCGATACAGTATCACTAAGCCTGTAGCAGTGGGGGTCATTGACCCCCACTGCTACAGGCTTCAAGCTTAGTGATACTGTATCGCTCGAAGAGCCCTTCAAGTTGGACTGAGCAGCTAGTTTTTTTTTTTTTTTTTTTTTTTGTTGCTACAGCACTACACATATGGTGTGATCCTTTGTGCACATGTATATGAGTAGATAAATATAGCACGTACAGTTTTGCTATGCTTTATAGAGCGCCACTATTGCTGTATCGGAATTGAAGTGTCATGCGTGCTAAAAGTGCATATTAGCAAGCGTAGCGCAGCGTGCAACGTGACCTTCCCGTTCTTTTGCAACTTAGGCTACGCCCTTCTATCGTAGTTACGTCTGTTTTAATAGCATCGTTACGTCTGTGTAAACTTTGTGGTCAAGCGGCAGCTCAAAGAAACATAATGTTTTTGACACAAATCAATTTATAACTTACTAGCGGAACGGATACCCTAAATTAATTTTAATGCATTAACTACTTCATAACCGATCTTGTCATGGGGTTAAATTGAAATAGAGAAATGAGTAGGGGTGTTTTGAGATAATTTGAGAAGTGTAAAACAACTAGTCAAAATATTAAGTATATTAAGGTTTTCACACAACACATACATATGTGTACACCCATGAGGTGAGTGCATTCTAGTGTTAGTAACAGTTTCAATCAAAACCTTATGGACAGATTACTGTAGCTTTGCAAAACAGTCATAGTGATCACAAAATTTTGTGGCGCTTACGAAGTTGACAAAATATTGTCAATTAACCGAAGTGTATCCGAAAGTGAAACTGTGCATAATAACTAATCTCAATGAGCCCTATCAGATTGCTGAAAAATGAAAAGGATTTGAGAGGGTCGTGGCAAAAGTTGTGGTGCTCTACTATGGATTGTCTCAGCTCTGGTGCAGTGCATGCTTTATCCTGATGCCCCACACATGCAAAACCTTCCTACACCTGGGCCATTGGTGTTCAGGTGTTCTTTTATGCAGGAGCATATGTGAAATGTGTATGTGTGCACTAGTGTGACTGCATGGGGTGATGTTCATGTAGGTGTTGTGTGCATGTGACCAGACTCCTCCCCCTCTCCACCACACATGCCCACATTACATATACATGTTTGTACTTCTACACAATAGTTTGGACATTGATAACAATGTAAGCAGGCCTCCCAAGGTTATAGTGACCATCATCCCCATAGCCACATGTTCAATAACACAGCCAACTACATACACAATGGACTTACTCCAGGTGCTGGAGGTTAGGCCAATGGCAAGCAGCTGTAGATAATGACTTCATTCCTTCATCACCAATGTTATTAACAGATTAGTGCCCAGATTACGTTACGTTATTGAATACGTTACGGCCCAGATTAAATTTTAAATTTTCTTAGTTTTAATATAGTCGGAGCGACACGTCATATAACTTTCAAACGATGAAAGTTTTGTATTGTGAACTTTATGAAAAACGATGCTACGAGAGTTTGGCCTTCTGACGGTGCAAACCGATCGGTTTGATTACTCGTGAAACAGATACAACTACGGAACGAAGCCATCAAGTAGCGTTCGCGACTGTCATGGCGGCTTGAACAAACAGGTTAGTGCGTAACTTTGTTGTGTGCACTATATTGACTTTGGTATTCACTTCAAACTACTTACATGTATCTTTCGTGCATGAAAGTGGGTCTATGAGACGCGCACCTATCGCATAGGCCTTGGCTAATCCTATCGTTCTGTACGTAGCAATTAGCGGGTTTGTATTGATTGCTAAGAAGTAGCAGGGGAGTTTATTTACTCTTGCTGCAACACTTTGCACTAGCTATTTTTGACCGTTCTATGTCCACGATGGTGGCAGCTGGTATGTACGTACATGTATGCTCTAATAATAGCGCAAGTGTCCAAGGAGTAGGGTGAAGTGTGATGGTAATAGTGTGTGCATGTGTGTAGTGTGATGGTGCAAGTGTGTGCATGTGTGTAGTGTCATGGCACAAGTGTGTGCATGTGTGTAGTGTGATGGTACAAGTGTGTGCATGTGTGTAGTGTGATGGTACAAGTGTGTGCATGTGTGTAGTGTCATGGTACAAGTGTGTGCATGTGTGTAGTGTCATGGTACAAGTGTGTGCATGTGTGTAGTGTCATGGTACAAGTGTGTGCATGTGTGTAGTGTCATGGTACAAGTGTGTGCATGTGTGTAGTGTCATGGTACAAGTGTGTGCATGTGTGTAGTGTCATGGTACAAGTGTGTGCATGTGTGTAGTGTCATGGTACAAGTGTGTGCATGTGTGTAGTGTCATGGTACAAGTGTGTGCATGTGGGTAGTGTCATGGCACAAGTGTGTGCATGTGTGTAGTGTCATGCCACAAGTGTGTGCATGTGTAGTGTCATGGCACAAGTGTGTGCATGTGTGTAGTGTCATAATGCAAGTGTGTGCATGTGTGTAGTGTCATGGTACAAGTGTGTGCATGTGTGTAGTGTCATGGTACAAGTGTGAGCATGTGTGTAGTGTCATGGTACAAGTGTGTGCATGTGTGTAGTGTCATGGTACAAGATGTGTGTAGTGTCATGGTACAAGTGTGTGCATGTGTGTAGTGTCATGGTACAAGTGTGTGCATGTGTGTAGTGTCATGGTACAAGTGTGAGCATGTGTGTAGTGTCATGGTACAAGTGTGTGCATGTGTGTAGTGTCCTGGTACAAGATGTGTGTAGTGTCATGGTACAAGTGTGTGCATGTTTGTAGTTTGGGTACTAGTGTGCACATGTTGTAGGGATGGTATTAGTGTGTATATGTGATGGTACTAGTGTGCTCATGTGTGTAGGAGGGAGGAATACAGAGTGACGTCTGGTGATGTGAAGCACTGGATTGTGGCTCAAAGTATAACCTTTATCCCATGTGTAGCCCACTTCAAACATTTCAAATGCTAATTTCCCTCCATCATAGGTTACACTTTCCATCCCTACTACTGCTCGCTGGACAAGCTGGAAGTATCTGGAAACATGCCCTGGCATCCTCCCTTGTGAATGTCCGCTTCCGTTTATTTATATGGAAATTCATTATTTGTGTATGCCGCTGATTTATTGCGGTAATTGTCACCTTTTTTGTGGGAAATTTTTCAACGCAACCTTTAAAACAGAACCTTGGAAACTGAAGCCCTAGGTGTGGCGAAGCTTCGTATCTAATGTTAGGTCTTGAAAGCTAACCGTTGCGTAACGCCGCTATTGTACAGTCCACTATTGCATTTGGACGCTTCCGCGCGTCCGTGGGACTTCAGTACATTGACGCGTGAACGCGCCCGTGGGCACTAATCTGTTAAATGATAGGCTATGCGAAAGAACAGACACCAATCATTAGCAGTACAGTGTGATGGCCACTCCCCTCATACCATACCATCATGGGACAATGTTTTATCAATAATTCATATCACATACAGATTAACGAAATCCTAGTCTGGGGACCAGATGACAGGCATTTAGCAGTCAGTCTGGTCAATCATGTACACGTACTTGTTCTGTTGTTTATGTTTGATATCTTTGTTATTATCATTACCAGTTGGCTGGTCACCTTTGCATAGTGGCCACATAACTATAGTCATTGATATGTGGCTGCTGTACAAACAGTTCTGACTCATCTGTGTACAAGTACAGTGGTCATTTATGTTTGGCTCCAAGGTAACTAGGCTCCAAATCAGATAATATAACCAGTTTGTAGAAAAGTAGTTATAACAACATGAATTTCATACTAACATAAAAGAACCAGTATTCCTACATGGCCAGACTGACCACTAATCCCAGAATTCCTAAAGAACACACCTCGACACCATGATGTGAACGTTGGGAACTACATGTACTGTACCACCATATGTAAGGTACCTAACACCTCTGTGGTGTGCATCAAATAGGAACATGTTACCATAACCCTCCCTATGTGAAGTACAATGTAAGAATTCTGCCATCATTTGGCCCCAATTAAAGCACATGTTGTATGCATTTGCACCAAGACATGACAGGCTACTGAGGTACTTCTAAACCTGATTACATAGACTAGGGTCAGGGTATTGTTACATAATTGTGCCTTCCACATTTATACATGTGTTTGATGGTTGCACACAGTCTTTACATTTTGATTGTTTGAAGCTCTCAACATGATGAGTTCACCATGCCCATGCCACCCCACTCATGGCAAGCTGTGCAAGGTAATTTTAACACTCTCATTACGTGTATGAGTCACAACACGTGCACACAACACGCACAAGTGAACACACACAACACACACACAAGTGAACACAACACACACACAAGTGAACACACACAACACACACACACACACAAGCGAACAAACACAACACGTGCACACAAGGTACCGTTTAGGGGGCTAAACAGAGTTTAATGGGGATCTAGTAATTCTCCATCAGCATTTGCGGGCAGACGTTTGCGAATATTCAGGCTCATTGCCTTAAGCGGACGCGAGCATTATCCAGCCCATTGTTACCCTTTGTGCGCCATGGCTGGCTTGTGAGATTATATGCACACTTTGGCAGCCTACCAGCACTCCCCGGTGCTTCAGGAGAGCTTGTCGGTTCGCATCACCCTCCCTCCCCCCCTGCATCACCTTTGTACCCCTTCTGTGTATTTCTTACTTGCTGTCATGCCTATTCATATTAAATGCAGCCAGGGCGGGTCCCTACCGGGCTTGACCTTCTAACTTGGGGACCCAAGCCTGGGCCAGCGTCCTGGCTTGGTACACAGGTCACCCAGCTGGTGGCCAGTGCCACCATCTTGTGCCTGTCTCCCCAAGTCCCCCCCCCCCCCCCCACATGACCTAACAAGCCACACATGGCTTGGCCTCAGGGACTCCCAGCTGGTGACCGGCATCACTCATGGGAGCTCACCATGGCCAACAGGTCGGAATTGCAGGGTCACAGCTCAGGGGGGTTGTCGCCCTGGCCCCCTATTCTCGCCAATCAGTCAACTGGGCATGTTGGGGGACCTGAGCACAGAAGCATGTACACATGCAGCTGGGGAGCTTAGGGCTCAGGTGCCTACACCTACTTAGCCTGGGGAAGGTACTAGGCATGATAACCCACATGCAAGTGAACACACACAACACGTGCACACAATACACACAACACATGCACACAACACACACAACACGTGCACACAAAACACACACGAGTGAGAACACACAACACACACACAAGTGAACACACACAACACACACACAAGTGAACACACACAACACACACACAAGCAAGCACACGCATAAAAGTACATTGCCCTTCAGAAGGAAGTAATTTCAAACCAGCACAGATCAAGTGCCTATCAGCCATTCCACCTTGTTTCAACAGTTAACAGGTTCATAATGTCACATGCATCACTTCATATATATTCATTCTGCACCAGTGCTTGCCTTTAAAATACAGTTTGTTCAAGGATATATCAATTGGTGAGCATCATGTATACTGTTTTGTACAGTGTTTGCAAGAATGCAGATTTGCTTACACATGATCATGTTCCTTTGGAGAGCCAGTATTATTTAACGCCATCAAAGTTGGTGTGCCCACAATGTGACATTGAGATAATTGTACCAACTAAGCACAGGTTAGTATAAATAATGATGGAAGGTGTACAGCAGGCTCAACACATGGACCTGCAGATACACATAACATGATGCAGGGCAGTGTACCACTACATGTTCATGATCAAGCATGCATGCTCACATGAGCTACTGTATGAAATACATTGTGTGTGCATGTTTTGCAGGCATACTGCACCATCTATAGCCCTGAGATATCAAAGAAAGGGCATTGTTGAAAGCTGTCTCTGAATATTCAATTCACTTTAAAGACTATACCACATTGGCTTGGGGAATGTAATTAGAGGTAAATATGAATGTCATAGGGTTTAGACAGCTTATGGCTAAGTACACTGACAGTTTTCCTAACACCCAATGAATGTGCCTTATTCTCGATATAATGATGGAGCACAGTATTGTTACATGTACTGCCAATGTAAATCTTATCAGCACAGTCATGTGATGTTTTGCTTGGTATAAGGAATGCAATTTGGCCTCAATTAAAGTAAACATTGGAACCAAGACATGACAAGCCTGTGTTGGTAGCCTACCCCAATCCTCCCTCTGCTAGCCAAATCCTCCCTGTGCAGTGATGCCCCATACACTGTATGAGGAACAGTTACCATTACCACCAGTTTCAGCCATTAACCAAACATACAGTGATCAGTAACAACTTATATGTGAGCATCTCATTAAAATGTGTACTTGTGTGTGTTCCAGCCTGCATCAAACATCACCTAATGGGGCTGTACCTTTGGGCCTCACACATGACGCCACAACCATGTTTTAAATAAGCACTGAGTATCCATGCCCTTGGGTACCCTAAAACATGTTTGTGGCATCATGTGAGGCCCAAAGGTGTATAGCTCCATCTTCTTCTGTTTGACACTGGCTTAAACACACAATGCAGGACACAGTAGGCATTTTATAGAGATGATGAGGGGAAACCCCAGCCCAACTAATGCCAGAGAGGGACCTGAGGAGTCGTCTGTATCTACTGCTACCAACTTTGCAACACACAGTGATTAAGAACCAAGCAAAGCAAACGGAATCAAGATTTGGGCTACAGTAAGAAACTTTGAAGTTGGGGATACAGTAGTAGTTTGGGACCATCGTGGTACAGCACAAGCTAGATGGGTACAAGGAGTGGTGGAGACCTACATGTACATGTACAGTGGTGTAGTGAGGGTGTTGGGTTCCCAGGGTCATAATGCAATAATGGCACCCCCCGCCCCCATAGCCCAAGAGCACCCGTTGCACTTGGCCAAATCTGAATACCGGTGGGGGGGGGGGGGGGGGGGGATGGTGGGGGGAGTGCCCTTGCTTTTGACGAAGTACGAATATGGACACAGAGGGACTCCTCCCCCTCTCCACCCCACAGCCGGCCCCACATTACATATACATGTTTGTACCTCCACAGAATAATTTCAACATTAATAACCATGTAATCAGGCCTCCCAAGGTTGTAACAAGAATCCCCCTCCTCCCCTTCCCCTTGGGTAGCCACATACACAATAAAACTTACTTCAGCTTTTGGAGGTTAGTCCAATGACAAGCAGCTTTAGACATTGCTATCATTCCTTCATCACCAATCTTATTACGTGATAGGCTGTGGGAAAGAACAGACACCAACCATAAGCCATCAAGATTGCAGAACATTTACCATGCATAGTCATTTGAGTTGCAATGCATACGACAAATCGCCCGTAAGTTGCCCCGTGTATGCCAGCTTTTAGACTCGCAACTCGCAAGCCAGACCTACATGTACTTCATTATTGAACAGGAACACAAACTGGGCTATCTATATTTTTAGCATGTTTCTACAGAATTATGAGGCTTAATTATTGCAAAAGTCTGCCCCAGAACCCCCTGGGCGTTGATGGGGGAGCTTACAGCGCTCCCTCCTGCTCCCACCCCCACTCTTAATCAGTTCCACATTATTGTTTTCCCGAACCCCCCCGTCTCCCAACCAGACTACGGGCCTGATGTAAATGTACTTTTTCTGCATGTCTGATAACTTGTTATTATGTATACTAACACTACAGTGAAATCTGCATTAGTGGTCACCTGAGTTGGCTGGTTAGTTTTTGTTGATATTGCATGTATATGATATTCATTAAGCACAAAACCAGCTACTGCAAACAAAAATCACTTGACTGTTAAAAAATTGACGAGTATGGTTTCATAGCTGATGAATATCATATCAAGTTTTAGCCATACATCGTATGTACATTGACTATAGTCAATCTCAAGCGAAGACGTTCCCGATTACAGCACAGTAAACTTCCCTTTCGCAGGCAATGCTTCATTTCAAGACATGACCAATCAAAGCACACCTATGGTATTTCTAAACCTGATTACATAGACTAGGGTCAGGGTATTGTAATATAATTGTGCCTTCCACATTTACATGTGTTTGATGGTTGCACACAGTCTTTACATTTTGATTGTTTGAAGCTCTCAACATGATGAGTTCACCATGCCCATGCCACCCCACTCATGGCAAGCTGTGCAAGGTAATTATAAACACTCTCATTACGTGCATGAGTCACAACACACACACAACACACACACACACAGCACGTGCACACAACACACACATGTGAGCACACACAAGCGAACACACACACACACAACACGTGCATACAACAAGTGTGCAATGTAATTTTAAACACTCTCATTACGTGCATGAGTCACACAACACACACACAACACATGCACACAACTAACACACAACGCGAACACACAACACACACACAAGCGAACACACACAAAACGTGCACACAACATACACACAACACACACAAGCAAACACACAACACACACACACAAGTGAACACACACAACACACACACAAGTGAACACACACAACACACACACAAGCGAACACACAACACGTGCACACAACACACACACGTGAACACACACAACATGTGCACACAACACACACACACAAGCGAACACGCACAAACAAATACATTGCCCTTCAGAAGGAAGCAACTTCAAACCAGCACGGATCAAGTGCCTATCAGCCATTCCACCTTGTTTCAACAGTTAACAGGTTCATAATGTCACATGCATCACTACATATACATGTATATTAATTCTGCACGAGTGCTTGCCTTTAAAAGACAGTTTGTTCAAGGATGTATCAATTGGTGAGCATCATGTATACTGTTTTGTACAGTGTTTGCGAGAATGCAGATTTACTTGCACATGATCACGATATGCTTTGGAGAGCCAGTATTATTTAACACCATCAAGTTTGGTGTGCCCACAATGTGACATTGAGATAATTGTACCAACCAAGCACAGGTTAGTATAAATAATGATGGAAGGTGTACAGCAGGCTCAACACATGGACCTGCAGACACACATAACACGATGCAGGGCAGTGTACCACTACATGTTCATGATCAAGCATGCATGCTCACATGAGCTACTGTATGAAATACATTGTGTGTGCAAGTTATGCAGGCATACTGCCCCATCTATAGCCCTGAGAGATCAAAGAAAGGGCATTGCTGAAAGCTGACTCTTAACATTGAATTCCCTTTAAAGACTACACAACATTGGCTTGGGGAATGTAATTAGAGGTAAATATGAATGTCATAGGGTTTAGACAGCTTATGGCTAAGTACACTGACAGTTTTCCTAACACCCAATGAATGTGCCTTATTTACCATACAATGATGAGCACTGTTTTGCTGTCTATATGATATTCATAAGCCACAAAACCATACATGTACTCCCATGTAAATCTTATCAACACAGCCATATTGTGATATTCTAAGGTACAAGTGAAACAGCATCTCCAGCTGCAAGTGATGAAGGGACAACAGTGATCTGCAAGGAAGCCTATTTGTAATTGTAGGTGTGGTCAATTGTCAATTATATAATGATTTAAAGGGGCGCTCCCGGAAAATGGGCGTGTTTGAAGGCGGAGGGGGGGTTTGACCTAGCCCTTGATTTTTGGGATGGTGTTTATAACTTTTTCCTTTGCCCCCCCCCCCCCCCCCCCCTTGGTACCAAGTGAAATAATTATTTTAGCAAAGGAGTGATTACCTCTTGAGGGAGCAGGTACTGTATTGTTGTCTATATGATATTCTTAAGCCACTAAACCATACATGTACTCCCATGTAGATCTAATCAAGTGTTTTTAAACAAATCACATGACTGTTGAAACATTGACATGGAGTGTGGTTTTGTAATATCATATAAACAACAATATCAACAAAAATACATCAGAACAACTTCAGTGTAGACAGTTCCCAGACCCTACTCCTTGCAGGGTCCCCTGACTACTCTGCACAGGGGACACATAACCAATGTCATGAGTATGTGGCTGCTGACAAACAGATGTGAGTGAGGCAGCCAACTGGGCATTTATTTTTATACCAGATTAAAGTACCTGACACTTCTGTGGTGTGCACCAAATAGGAGCACATTACCACAACCTCACTATGTGAAGAATTTTGTACTCATTTGGCCTCAATTAAAGTACACATTGGAACCAAGACATGACAAGCCTGTGTTGGTAGCCTACCCCAATCCTCCCTCTGCTAGCCAAATCCTCCCTGTGCAGTGATGCCCCATACACTGTAGGTGGATACATACATGTACATGAATCAGTTCTAGCTGTACTGATTACCCATGATACTGTATTTTCCATACAACAGGTACCATTACCACCAGCTTCAGCCTCTGCACTTTATCCATTTACTGACATGGACATGTATGACCTCAGTGCCTTGTTCCTCCATTAACCAAACCATACAGTGATCATTAACAACTTACATGTGAGCATCTCATTAAAATGTGTACTTGTGTGTGTTCCAGCCTGCACCAAACATCACCAGATGGGGCTGTACCTTTGGGCCTCACACATGATGCCACAACCATGTTTTAAATAAGCACTGAGTATCCATGCCCATGGGTACCCTAAAACATGTTTGTGGCATCATGTGAGGCCCAAAGGTGTATAGCTCCATCTTCTTCTGTTTGACACTGGCTCAAACACACAATGCAGGACACAGTAGGCATTTTAAAGAGATGATGAGGGGAACCCCCAGCCCAACTAATGCCAGAGAGGGACCTGAGGAGTCGTCTGTATCTACTGCTACCAACTTTGCAACACACAGTGATTAAGAACCAAGCAAAGCTAACTGAATCAAGATTTGGGCTACAGTAAGGAACTTTGAAGTTGGGGATACAGTAGTAGTTTTGGACCATCGTGGTACAGCATAAGCTAGATGGGTACAAGGAGTGGTGGAGACCTACAGCGTAGCGAGGGTGTTGGGCGCCCGGGGGCATAATGCAATAATGGCACCCCCCGCCCCCATAGCCCAAGAACACCCCTTGTGCTTGGCCAAATCTGAATACGGGGGGGGGGGGGGGGGGGGGGGTGTGGTGCCCTTGCTTTTGACGAAGTAGGAGTATGGACAGAGAGGGACTCCTCCCCCTCTCCACCCCAAAGCCGGCCCACATTACATATACATGTTTGTACCTCCACAGAATAGTTTCAACATTGATAACCATGTAATCAGGCCTCCCAAGGTTATAACAAGTATCCCTCCTCCCCCTTCCCTCCTCTGGACCCCTTTGGTTAGACACATACACAATAAAACTTACTTCAGCTCTTGGAGGTAAGTCCAATGACAAGCAGCGTTAGACATTGCTATCATTCCTTCACCACCAATGTTATTAAGTGATAGGCTGTGGGAAAGAACAGACACCAACGATAAGCAGTACAGTGTGATGGCCACTCCCCACATATGGGTCAATGTTTTATAAATAAATCATATCACACATGTGCAAGGAGTAGGGTCTGGGAACTCATCTGTACCAAAGTTGTTTGGATGAGTTTTTGTTGACATTGTATGTTTGTGATAATCATTAGCCACAAAATCAGCTTCTGCAAGCTAAAATCATGTGACTGTTTAAAAGATTAAGTTTGACATGAGTATGGTTTCATAGCTTATGACATCATATATCAACAACACAGCCATGTACATGTATTGTTTTGCTTGATGTAAGGAATGCAATTTGGCCTCAATTAAAGTACACATTGGAACCAAGCCATGACAAGCCTGTGTTGGTAGCCTACCCCAATCCTCCCTCTGCTAGCCAAATCCTCCCTGTGCAAAACATGTTTTAAATAAGCACTGAGTATCCATGCCCATGGGTACCCTAAAACATGTTTGTGGCATCATGTGAGGCCCAAAGGTGTACAGCTCCATCTTCTTCTGTTTGACACTGGCTCAAACACACAATGCAGGACACAGTAGGCATTTTATAGAGATGATGAGGGGAATCCCCAGCCCAACTAATGCGTGAGAGGGACCTGAGGAGTCGTCTGTATCTACTGCTACCAACTTTCCAACACACAGTGATTAAGAACCAAGCAAAGCTAACTGAATCAAGATTTGGGCTACAGTAAGGAACTTTGAAGTTGGGGATACAGTAGTAGTTTGGGACCATCATGGTATGGTGGGGGGTGCCCTTGCATTTGTCAATGTACTAATATGGACAGAGAGAAGGACAATCACCACTGGCAAGACAGAACAAAGACTGGGAGGGCAGTAAAATGACCAAATAGATTTACAGACAAATATAGGATGTAATGTTACAATGATAGTTCCACACATGCCCAGATCTGCATGCATCAATATGTGATGTGTAATGTTATCACTGGCAGAGCCAGGATTTGATTGTAGGGGGG
Organism: Spongilla lacustris; assembly: GCA_949361645.1. Taxonomy (NCBI): domain Eukaryota; kingdom Metazoa; phylum Porifera; class Demospongiae; order Spongillida; family Spongillidae; genus Spongilla; species Spongilla lacustris. The sequence goes on from OX442415.1 coordinate 14,600,322, forward strand.
GGGCCAACTTAAGGCCGATTCAACCATTTGGAAGGGGGGGGGGGGGGGGGGGTGCTGTCCGCTGTCGGCCGAAACACCCGCTCGTCAGAACTAGTCCGCTTGCCATCAAAATAATATTACTTCTATATACATGCATAGCTATAGCCCGCAAGCATGAGATAACACTTGGCAACCGCGGGACATCCATTCTAAATGGGGCACCCACTGCCCATCCACAACAAACAGCAGCGGCGGAACTGGGGGAGGGTTTGTGAATTATAGCATACATGGGTTCCTTATATATTCATTCTGCACCAGTGCTTGCCTTTAAAATACAGTTTGTTCAAGGATGTATCAATTGGTAAGCATCATGTATACTGTTTTGTACAGTGTTTGTGGGAATGCAGATTTGCTTGCACATGATCATGTTGCTTAGGAGAGCCAGTATTATTTAACGCCATCAAGGTTGGTGTGCCCACAATGTGATATTGAGATAATTGTACCAACCAAGCACAGGTTAGTATAAATAATGATGGAAGGTGTACAGCAGGCTCAACACATGGACCTGCAGATACACATAACACCATGCAGGGCAGTGTACCACTACATGTTCATGATCAAGCATGCATGCTCACATGAGCTACTGTATGAAATATACTGTGTGTGCATGTTTTGCAGGCATACTGCACCACCTATAGCCCTGAGAGATCAAGGGAATGTAATTAGAGGTAAACATGATGTCATCTGGTTTAGACAGCATATGGCTAAGTACACTGACAGTTTTCCTAACGCCCAATGAATGTGCCTTTTTTCTCTCCATATACAGTGCCTGCTAGGAACTAACACCTCCAAACTGTAGACTTTTACAGGAATTCATTATTTACTTAGGAGTCCCATAATTTGATAACGTGGTCTGAGTCTCGTTGCCTAAGTCAACAGTCCATATAATGATTATATAATCGTATGTAACTTTTTCCAGTGGTCACGCGTGCTTCCTACTTGTACTTGTATGTACAACACGAATACTCTCGCGCGCGTTCACACGCACACACACGCACAAGCACAGTTAAGACACAAGTGTGCTATATAACATATATAGCTAAAGTTCGAAGGATTCAGTGAAGGTGTAAAAGCTGCATACTATACACGTATACACCTGCATGTGAAGTTTCATTGTGAATTCAACAACAAATTAAAGTTGACAGCACATGTAATACAGCTTAGCTAGCGCTTCGACGAAGCGACGTATACGTAAGCAGCTGATTGTAAGATTTACGGAGGTAATCTGTTCCATCATATCCAGAAATGGCCCATACATAGGCTTTTTAAAAAATTCAATTTGTATTTTAACCAACTCTATAATGTACTATAAGTAGGTCTGATTGTACTTCAAAAAATTATTCCATTAACCATTCTTGAACTAAAATCAAGACAAAACCATATCCGTTTGCGAATCAACGAATATCTTCCCATAGACACGTATGGGATACTTCAATACCAAGCACGCCAGATTTTTCTCAGCATTTGCCAAATGGGATTGTTAGTACACTACATTTGCTATGATTTTTAGTGGGGTCGCCGTATTTTTCCTATTTAAGGTAGCGCTTCCCTAAGAGTGTCCTCGATGTATGGTTATACCATACATCAGTCAATGTATGGTGTTACTTTCTACAGTTCCGAGCCGGCACTGTACCATAATGATGGAGCACTGTATTGTTACATGTACTGCCAATGTTAATCTTATCAACACAGCCATGTGATGTTTTTCTTGGTGTAAGGAATACAATTTGACCTCAATTAAAGTACACTTTGGAACCAAGACATGACAAGCCTGTGTTGGTAGCCTACCCCAATCCTCCCTCTGCTAGCCAAATCCTCCCTGCGAGGTGATGCCCCATACACTGTAGGTGGATACATACATGTGCATGCATCAGTTCAAGCTGTACAGATTACCCATGATACTGTATTTTCCATACAACAGGTACCATTACCACCAGCTTCAGCCTCTGCACTTTATCTATTTACTGACATGGACATGTATGACCTCAGTGCCTTGTTCCTCCATTAACCAAACCATACAGTGATCAGTAACAACTTATATGAGAGCACCTCATTAAAATGTGCACTTGTGTGTGTTCCAGCCTGCACCAAACATCACCAGATGGGGCTGTACCTTTGGGCCTCACACATGATGCCACAACCATGTTTTAAACAAGCACTGAGTATCCATGCCCATGGGTAACCCTAAAACATGTTTATGGCATCATGTGAGGCCCAAAGGTGTATAGCTCCATCTTCTTCTGTTTGACACTGGCTCCAACACACAATGCAGGACACAGTAGGCATTTTAAAGAGATGATGAGGGGAATCCCCAGCCCAACTAATGCCAGAGGAGTCGTCTGTATCTACTGCTACCAACTTTGCAACACACAGTGATTAAGAACCAAGCAAAGCTAACTGAATCAAGATTTGGGCTACAGTAAGGAACTTTGAAGTTGGGGATACAGTAGTAGTTTTGGACCATCGTGGTACAGCAGAAGCTAGATGGGTACAATAAGTGGTGGAGACCTACAGTGGCGTAGTGAGGGTGTTAGGTGCCCGGGGGTATAATGCAATAATGGCACCCCCCGCCCCCATAGCCCAAGAGCACCCGTTGCTCTTGGCCAAATCTGAATACGGAGGGGGTGGTGGTGGTGCCCTTTCTTTTGACGAAGTACGAATATGGACACAGAGGGACTCCTCCCCCTCTCCACCCCACAGCCGGCCCAGCCCACATTACATGTACATGCTTGTACCTCCACAGAATAATTTCAACATTGATAACCATGTAATCAGGCCTCCCAAGGTTGTAACAAGTATCCCTCCTCCCCCACCCCTCTTCTGAATCCCTTTGGATAGTCACATACACAATAAAACTTACTTCAGCTCTTGGAGGTTAGTCCAATGACAAGCAGCTTTAGACATTGCTATCATTCCTTCATCACCAATGTTATTACCCCGTAGGCTGTGGGAAAGAACAGACACCAACCATAAGCAGTACACTCCCCTCATATGGGTCAATGTTTTAATAACAATAATTCATATCACATACACATGAGGTGGTTTCGACAAATGAAATCCTAATCTGGGGACCAGATGACTGACATTCAGCAGTCATGTACAGGCCTGTAGGCTGGGGGGGGGGGGGGGTCAATGGGTTTGGTCGATCCCCGACCACCCCCCCGCTCGCCAAAACTAGTTCCGCTTGCCATCAAAATTATATACATGCATAACAATTGCCCGCAAGCATGAGAAAAACCGCGGGACATCCATTCTAAATGAGGCACCCACTGCCCGCCCACAACAAACAGCAGCGGCAGAACCGGGGGAGGGTTATGTGAATTATAGCGTACATGGGTCCCTCAAAATGAAATGAATATGGGTAAAAGTTCCGCAAGCCATCAGAATTGCGGAACTTTTACCATGCATAGTCATTTGAGTTGCAATGCATACGACAAATTGCCCAGAAGTTGCCCCGTGTATGCCAGCCTCTAGACTCGCAAGCCAGACCTACATGTACATGTACTTCATTATTGGACAGGAACACAAACTGGGCTATCTATATATTTAGCATGTTTCTACGGAATTATGAGGCTAAAAATTGCAAAAGTCCACCCCAGACCCCCAAGGGGGTTGATGGGGGAGCTTACAGCGCTCCCTCCTGCTCCCACCCCCACTCTTAATCAGTTCCACCTTATTGTTTTCCCGAACCCCCCCCCCGCCCCCCCCCCCCCCTGTCTCCCAACCAGCCTACGGGCCTGATGTAAATGTACTTTTTCTGCATGTCTGATAACTTGTTATTATGCATACTAACACTACAGTGAAATCTGCATTAGTGGTCACCTGAGTTGGCTGGTTAGTTTTTGTTGATATTGTATGTATATGATACTCATTAGGCACAAAACCAGCTTCTGCAAACAAAAATCACATGACTGTTAAAAAGATTGACGAGTATGGTTTCATAGCTGATGAATATCATATCAAGTTTTAGCCATACATTGTATGTAATGTACATTGACTATAGTCAATCTCGAGCGAATATGATTCCGATTACAGCACAGTAAACTTCCCTTTCGCAGGCAACGCTTCATTTCAAGACTAGACCAATCAAAGCACACGTCATACATGGTATTTCTAAACCTGATTACATAGACTAGGGTCAGGGTATTGTAATATAATTGTGCCTTCCACATTTATACATGTGTTTGATGGTTGCACACAGTCTTTACATTTTGATTGTTTGAAGCTCTCAACATGATGAGTTCACCATGCCCATGCCACCCCACTCATGGCAAGTATGCAAGGTAATTTTAAACACTCTCATTACGTGTATGAGTCACACAACACACACACAACACATGCACACAACTAACACACAACGCGAACACACAACACACACACAAGCGAACACACACAAAACGTGCACACAACATACACACAACACACACAAGCAAACACACAACACACACACACAAGTGAACACACACAACACACACAAGCGAACACACACAACACACACAAGCGAACACATACAACATGTGCATACAACATACACACAACACACACACAAGCGAACACACACAACACGTGCACACAACACACACACGTGAACACACACAACATGTGCACACAACACACACACACACAAGCGAACACGCACAAACAAATACATTGCCCTTCAGAAGGAAGCAACTTCAAACCAGCACGGATCAAGTGCCTATCAGCCATTCCACCTTGTTTCAACAGTTAACAGGTTCATAATGTCACATGCATCACTACATATACATGTGTATTCATTCTGCACGAGTGCTTGGCTTTAAAAGACAGTTTGTTCAAGGATGTATCAACTCATACTTTCACACATATGATCCCAACGTTTTGCGACTGTAAGTGCGGTGTGTACGACTGCCCGTACTTCAGTCTCATAGCGGCCGCGCATGCTGTAAACATTATAAAAAGGTGCTCATTCATTAGAATATCGTGGTTCGAGTCTTGATTTCTAGTGAATGAGCACCTTTGCATGCCTGTGAATTTACAGCAGCAGAAACTACAGTCATACTCTGCCTACAGTCGTGGAGCTTTGGGATCATATGTGTGAAAGTATGAGGCAAGTGAATAAATATGTGGTCCGGCCGTCTCTGTATGGCGTCTTCAACATGACCACAGTTCAAGCTTCGTGCGCTAGCCACTGGGATCCAGCCACAGCGCACGTGAACTGTTGTCATGCTGATTATATTTAGTTCAAGTGAAGATTTAAACGTACACGACAACGTTAGATATCGGGGCTTTGCCTACACGCGGTGGGATGAGACACTATATTGCACACACTGGGTATTGGTGGCTAGCTGTTTTTCTTACCTTGGTTAGTACCATCCTACACTGCAATTCATTGCAAAGATGAGCATTTGAAATCAATTCTCCGTGCATTTGAAGACACTACCAATGCAAAGGTTTGGTGCTATCCACGTACACCTATTTCATAGCATCCTCCAACAGTGCTTTGCAGTTTGCTCATTTACCACCTGACATGACAGTACTTTAGCAAATTGGTAGAGATGGTTGGTTTCTGCATATGCTGAGTGCTTGTAAAGAGACAACTATCAAATGCTAATATTTAACTTATTGTATTACAGGTGTACAGTGTGGCACAGTGAAATCAAAAGGCTGAACTAAACTAACTGGCTCAAGTAATACAAATTTAAGTGAAGAGGTAACCATGTTGTACAGAGTAGGCACGTGCATGTTTATAACCAAAACCCGAAGCTAAACTGGCAGGGTTCTCCACACCGCAAAGGGGGTAAGGGCATGTTAACAGCCAGATGTCCATCGTGCATACAATATACATGTACTGTACTGTTTTAGATTAGTTGATGTACATGGTCAGATGCATATGCACAAGTGTGTATGGTTCCTACACATACAAAGAAGCAGCACAACATGTAGCTTAGATCCCCGTGGCAGCCAGCCTGACCTGATCGTACTCCACAGACATTTGTCCGCAATGTCCATCTGCCTCAATGAGCCAGTGACCAGAACGCAATTGATCTGTGTTCTCCGTATGAATGGTTGGCAAAGCTGTCCTAAATAGAAAGCATTTTCAGGTATCCCATTTTTGACATGTAATGCTGCAGCTACAATTTGTATGGTACCATACACACTTGTCATACCAAATGACCATTTCCATCGACATGCTGCATAATGCACGAGCATGTGAGCATAAAGAAAATCATCACTCCACACACTGTACTTTTTTTTTCTTGTGTCGTGCATGCTTTTCATCCTCACATAGCAGAAAATGGTGTGCTCATGTTATTGTGGTATGGTGGGATTAGGAAAACTGTACTCAACCTATCCCTTAATGCTCCAAATTTAGATGATTGGCTATGTAGCGAAACTGATATTCCAGGTACGTCCTTATCAATGCATACCTACACCGGTCCTCTCAACCTGAGGTGTTACATGATCAGATGCTCAACTAAGGTGCATAACCAAGAGAACAAGGGTGCATGTGTATCATCAAGAAAGTGAACACGTGAGGTAAAATAGAAGGAACAGTGTACTATATGGTGAAAGTTTCCTTCTTTGGGTTGGGTACTCAGGTTGTGTCCATCCTGCCTCCACCAAGGTAACAAAGCTAGGTTGGAGCTCTTATTCTGGCTAGGAAGTGATCGTGCAGGTATTGCATACACGTAGCGTCCGATCTTACATGTAATGAAGGTACTAGTAAGAAGTACAGGTAGGCGGGGTGCAGAGAAGGAAATGAAATATTAGAAAAGGGCGGATTACGAAGCGCTGTGTATACAGCAAAGGCGCGTATAAACAGTGAATTCCATCAAGAGAGGGGAGAAGTCAACCACAGGTGGGTTTGCTGAGTACACCAACAGTTTCTTCTGTACCAGGTGAATATAATTATTTTTCCGCTGGAGCGAAGGTGATAGCGGGTACTGTACATGTAAGCGATCAAAAGACGTGAATGGGATGGATCTCAGATTCTTTTCCTCAGAAAACAGGTTATTACCGTAGCTATAGAGCTAAGCAAACTAAAAGTACTACTACTACATGTATAGTAAAACATACGTGAGTCGTTTATAGACCGACATGTACATGTAGCTGGTGCATGGCCACATCGTCAGTGTCACAGCGTAGCCATGACATCGTCTGATATTCTCGCTCATACTGCGTTTGCCACTTCCTGAAGGTGGTGAGGCTAACTTTGCGTTGTTTTGGCGCTGTATCAGCAGAATCCTTGCCTGATGCACGTTTCATTGCCTTCGCGCACGAAAAAGTAGGTGTGGTTACTTAGTTTGCGCACGCGATATATATAAACTACTGTACCACCCTAAGTAAGGTACCTGACACCACTGTGGTGTGCATCAAATAGGAACATGTTAATCTCTATGTGAAGTACAATGTAAGAATTCTGCAATCATTTGGCCCCAATTAAAGCACATTGATAACCATGTAATCAGGCCTCCCAAGGTTATACCAAGTATCCCTCCTCCCCCTCCCCTCTACTGGACCCCTTTGGATAACCACATACACAATAAAACTTACTAAAGCTTTTGCTAACCAATGACACCTATATCTATCTACCTACCCACCTACCTACACATACTCCACCTACTGTACCTACTCATACCCACCTACCACATTGTGGCCAATATGTAAGGACTTCAGGGAAAGCCCAGGTAAGCTGCTAAACCCACGTTCAGACCAGGTTGACTGTGCAGAAGGGCGGGGGCTTGGCTACGTGCAAGGCAGCAGGTCAGGCCTACATACATATTAGTCTAGGTTGGCGTACGGAGGAGCTAGTGCTGAGAGGATATTACATACCGTAAAAGCTCGAATACAAACCGCAGTTAGTAATAGAGACATAATCGGTATCGGCGCGTTAATTTTGACTGTGTAATAAAACGTGTTTTATCTTTTTATATCTTATCTTCATAACACAACATGCAAATGAAGAATCCTTTGTAACATGAGTTACTCTATCATCTACGAACGTGAACATATTTTATTAAAATGTATAACTTGCGTTCTTCGTGCTGTCATTCATGGCATCGAGTTCTCAACCCGCTCATTTCTTGTTCAGCCAACGATTACTGAAAAGTGAGCGCGTTGAGAGATACACAACATATTTCGATGCCACGCACGAGTGATGGATTTTTTGTACAAACTTTCGTGTGAAATAACTTTGTTCTTGGAGCACCGTTTTTCGCGCCCATTTGCCCAAATACTTTACTTTTGGATACTTATATTATAGGCTAAATACCGATTTAGACAGCGTTGCTTATGTGCCGATGTATCGTGGAATGCACCCTTTAAGAGCGCCTATAGGCTACACTACGATAGTTGGTTGGTATGGGATGACAGGTCAGTGACACCCGCAGCCGGGGAATCCTCGTGCACCTCCTAAAGTACTCATGGTACAATGGGTCGTAGCATCTTGGAAGAGCATCTCAGCAGAAGAGATTCTTAGATCTTTTGCCGCTTGTGGCATTGCCGCTTCAAACCCAGACGCTATTCATTGCCCGAGAGACTCTGGGGTGGCAAGTGGTGCATATACTGTAATCCACCAACTACACCATACTGATGCCGGAGGAAGACCAGCATGATGTACATGTAGACTCAGACAGTGCATATGATGATTTGACATTGATATTGATTAAATTACGTTTTGGGGGGAGTCCAATCTCATTCATTTAGTTTACACAGCTAATTGTAGAGTGCATGTACCTTGTACACAGGACTATATTTTTATACTAAGAGCAGAAAAACAACCTCACACAAATCTCAGACTGCTATATGCGCGATGCATGCGGACCAACACCGTGATTTTACAGATGGTTAGTGAAAAAGGTTATTTAATGTTAATTACAGCATCCTCCGTTTCGCACCCAAACAGGCGCAAAAAACGGTGCTCCAAGAACACAGTTATTTCACAAGAAAGCTTTGTACAAAAAATCCATCACTCATGCGTGGCATCGAAATATGTTGTGTATCTCTTGACGCGCTCACTTTTCAGTAATCGTCGGCCGAACAAGAAATGAGCGGGTTGAGAACTTGATGCCATGAATGACAGCACGAAGAACGCAGAAAGAAAGGTATACATTTTAATAAAATATGTTCACATTCGTAGATGATAGAGTAACTCATGTTACAAAGGATTCTTCATTTGCATGTTGCGTTACGAAGATAAAACACGTTTTATTACACAGTCAAAATTAACGCGCGGGTACCGATTATGTCACTATTACTAACCGCAGTTTGTATTCGAGCTTTAACGGTACCTACATTATTTAGCAAAAATATACCTGCCTGAAATTCTGTGCTACATGTAGGCATAATATATTAATTAATTAATTAATGCTATCCATAATTCATTTTTTTCCTTACTCAATTATTGTCTACAAATCCTACATTGGCATCAATTTTATTTTTATATCTTGTCAATATGTGGGCATATTTCATCAGGGGATTTGACACAAGCACTGCAGACAGTTCAATTGTTCAATGGCAAAGCTTTTAACCCCTGACCAACTCTGTACCCATGACAGGTGGCCTGTATACAACCAGGCAATGATGAAAGGACTGTGGTACTTACTTCAGTGCCTGTAGATGTGGGATCTCCTTAATAATGTCCCCTAGCAATGACCAGTCACTGCATCCTCTCCTATAGAAGCAGGTTGCCAAACTGTGTGCAGGATAAGAGGTCAGTTTAGTACTAAGATAAACTAGATCAAGGGGTGTGCCCAGCCACACCCCTCAAGTACCATGTTGTATACACTCTTCATAGTACAATAATGAACCTGCACACTGGTATATACATTAACCAGCATTGGCACAATCTGTAACTATTGAATAGTTACATTGTATGTGGTGCAGATTCAGGGTCATGCAATGACCACACCCACCACTATATTCTCCACATGCTTTAGCCAACTACCCTACACATAACACATTCATGCAGACTTGTCCCCAGACCAAAATGTAACACATTCTCTGAATAATTTGCTAAATAATTTTAGATTCAGGGTCATGCAATGACCACACCCACCACTATATTCTCCACATGCTTTAGCCAACTACCCTACACACAACACATTCATGCAGACTTGTCCCCAGACCAAAATTTAACACATTCTCTTTCCCTTGCTGAATAATTTCAACTTCAGCAAATACATATATAGTGTATTTTCAACACTGCAGCTGTAATACATTAATCAAATGTGCATCTTGATTTGCTTCCTCTCATCCATTCCACCACTTACAATTCATACATGACATTGAAAAGTCCAAAAATCAACCTGTTAATGTCTAATGTCCTGAACGTCGGTACTACTCTACTCCCTGGTGTTAAGCAAATAAAGGTTTGGTCACTGAAGGGACCGAGTTGCACTTAATGCAGTACAAGTCCTTTTAGGATCAGGCCGAGATATGGAACCTGGCGCTCTTCTTTACTTTACCCTCCCCCCCCCCCCCCCCCCCCCCCCCCTCATCCCAATTATAGCAACTTATTAACATATACAATCGTATATACTGCTGAACCTAAGCTAAACTAAGCCGCCGAGCCTAACTGTCAGTGTGGATCCAAAAATGACTTTCCTGAGTCGCTGCAACTCAATCGTACTTATTATACCTCTCGGACACGTAACAGAGTTAAACAAACCATTTGCGGCTAGCCTATACACGGTTGGTTCTACAGGTGTTATTTTATGACAGCTGAAAGCTCTCTCGAATCCATCGCCATTTGTCACAGACATTAGCCCATCAAAGGACATCTTTGCCGTTCAACTTTCCAAACCTTAGCATACTTCTACCTTCCATAGCACCGCGTGGTACATAATGGATAGGTCCGCTAGCACCTTACAACGCTTGCGCTGATCGTTTTTATTTTAAATATGAGATGTAACAGATTTTTGTCTTACAGCAAGGGACCTACCGCTATACACAGGACTGATCCACTGATCCCACCGTCTGGTCCATTCACCAACCAAAACCAGCGATCAAACACACGTGCAGCTGGCAGACCACTACAAGTCACGCGATTAACTATCAACGCATCACGTACGTGTACCAATTAGAAGCCGCGGCCGCTAGTAATATGTACGAGAAAGTTCAAACGCTTGCTCGGGCGTTTGTAATACCCTACACGGAAATAGTCGTAAAGGCATGCAATTGTGCTGTCATGTTTTGGAAATGCAATCCTCACTCAGCGGCGGAGGATCACGTGCCCTCCCCCGCCCCCCCTCCCCCAATTTTTTTTTTTTTTTTCTTCATGCCACTTAGCTTAGCTAGCTAGCTAGCGTGTGCGCATAATTACGATCCGTTATAGATCATTTACCTATTCGATAGTTTAATAATTATATGCAAGGCGGCACGAATGTGACGGATCGGAGTCATACACTGATACAGGCACTTTATCTTGTAAACGTACTGAGAAAAAATATTGCCAGTTTTTTGCTTTTGCGTTTATTTAGCATGAAATTCACAGTGATATCCAATACAAACATCATGCGATATCCGGATTACTTGAGCCTGCATGGACAGCGACGAGAAAACTCTTCATCCTTCACAATGCTTAGGTTCCTACTGCTACTTGGTGACGCAAAGCTTTTGTGAATTTGTGACCGAAGCGTGCACGTGGCCATGGCCATGCACCAGCTACATGTCGGTCTATAAACGACTCATGTATGTTTTACTATAATATTAGTACTTTTAGTTTGTTTAGCTCTATAGCTGCGGTAATAACCTGTTTTCTGAGGAACAGAATCTGAGATCCATCCCATTCACATCTTTTGATCGCTTATCTCTCACACGCACCATTCGACGATTAAATACTAATTATAATTAACCACACATGCAAAATTACATTTCACTAATAGAAGGATTTAATTAGATGATCGATATAGATCCCGCTTGGCTAGAACAATTTGCAAGCTTGCAAATCCAAGGATGGTAACATGCAGAATGCTGCATAGATTACAGTATGCATTACGTCATTCTTATGCATTGCGTCATTCTTCATATAGGAAATGGGAGGGTCCGGACCCCCAACGTTATATGATTGACACGGTGTCGGAGGAATGGCTGTCCCCCTGGAAAAAGTGTCGCCCCGGACATTCCTAGATACAAGTGTCCCCCCGGACACCTAGGAAAAAATGTCCCATCAGGAAAAAGTGTCCCCTCCCCTCAATGACTTATACTTTTATAGAAACATTCCTAGAACTTTTTAATTAAGTCCTAGTGTTTAGGCCAAAGCCTTGAGGCTAATTTTCTATATGTTAGACGCGCGTAAAATGCAGGCGGGAAAAGGTTGGTTCGCAGCAGAACTAGATAATTGGTACAACTATACGCGCGTACGCCTGGATGGTGCACTCTTTGCATATCGAATTGCGATTTTCTAACTGGACTAACGCTATCTGATCATGAAGTGATGGAAGGCCAATATTGGGTAAGCATAATGCATCAGTTTTCACGAATGTCAAGTCACATATCTATAAAGCAGTGCTGATGCCTATTAAAGTTGTACGCATAACTCTGTCACCATGAATGTAAAGTAAAGAGCTACTAAGCTATGGAGACTGCATGGTGTACAAGGAAATCAAAAACTTCTCCATTGAGGATTGGTGGTACAAAAAGCAAGGAAACAACTACAGTATGTTTGTATATAGGATCCTACAACTCACAGTCATGTCCTGAATTTGCAAATGAAGAAGCTTATTTGCAAATGTTGGGCTGTTATAGTTGTATATAGGATAATACCAAAACTTGTTTCTTGTAACTGGTTTCCTTGCTTTTTGCACCACCAATCCTTTTCTCAACAAGAGCACTACTGTAGTTCCCCTAATTTTTTTCTGTCAGGAGTGGCTTAGTGTATTCCACACTACCTCTAACACACATGCTACAGGACGTCTTTTTAAGACCACCACTTTTACTGGTGACCGCTGATTTCTGCATATGAGTTTGATACCCCCCCCCCCCCCCCCCCCCCCATCCCCCTTAAGAACATAACACAGTATGTATTCTTTGCACATGTCAGTACATGCAAGTGAAACTGTGTCCAGTACAGAGACAATTAGAAACTTGGGACTGTGGGCTGACATGAGGACGGTGAAATGGCCGCGTCTGGCTACAGAACTGATCAAACATGGTATTGTGGTGACTGCTGCATTGCGTTGATGACTTAAATTTGCTTGCCTTTTGACATTGATGACAAAGATTGCTGTCGCTTATTTTATTGTCTTCTGACATCGTTTAAGTATGTACATGTACATGATTGCGATCGGCGTAAAAAATTTGCCATTTTAACGTTCAATTGAAGAGGTATAATAAATCACGCGAAACATAAGGGCGCATTTCCTCGGGGAATGTCTGGTACCGAGGAGAAGTGGGGGGACATTTCTACCGAGGGGGGGGACAATTTCTCCTAGGCACAAATGTCCCCCTGGACATTCTTTCCTAGGAACAGTGGTACCTAAGAAAAATTGTCCGGGGGACAGCCATGCCTAGGAACGACGGCTTTGAAATATATTGCGCCCGGCGGCCCTGAGCAGGAATGTTGTAAGAGGGGGTAGAGTTATTCATCGATTCATTTGAAGGGATAGGCCTAGAATTAAGAAAACGAAACTAAGAAGTCAATAAAACCAGGTTTCACTTGAATGTAGGCTGCATGCAATTCCAAAATCATATACATGTAGATTCAAACGCTAACGACCTGCATGCTCCCACAAGCCTGCCAACAGCCAGCGCCAGCATCTCTAAAGATCCAAGTAGAAAATTGGGCTAATGTGTCAGTGATGCTATTTGATCAGTATTACGTTGCAATGGTCAGTCCGGCTGTCTCTAAAAGCTTGCAGCAAGGTGCATTTAGTTTCTTACAGATGTATATTTAAACGATCATAGCTTGGAGCCTTGGCTTTTTTTGACCGTCCACCGTATACCACATCTGTGACGGTAGAGAACATAAATTTATGAACGATGACTGGCATATGTTTGGTACTTTTGGAGGGGTTTTCAACGCTAAAGCATTGGCATCCCCAAGCCCTCGCATGTGTAAAATGGACGTACCTCTTCACAGGTAGGGCCTGACCAAGCTTTTTAAATATGCATGTAATGTACGTATCACATCATAAAGACACTAAATCTAACTTTATGGGAAAGAATGTTTGTTGTCACCTGTTAAAGCTTATATCTTAGCTGATGACACTACGAAATATAATTTTTCTGGTGATACTACTCCATTTGACCATTCATTGTCTGCATTTTGTGATTCTTCGTGATCTTGGTGTTTACGTTTCATTAGATTTACAGCCAGGAATTCATTGTTCAAGTGTATTCTGGACGGTTTCTAATTCTAAGAGGTTTCCAGAGTAGTGATGTTACATGAATTTTAAACCTATATGTCAGGCCACTTTTAGAATTCAACACACCAGTCTGGAATCCTTGGCTGTTCAAAAATATTGAACATATTGAAGGAGATTCAGGGTTACTTCACACCAACAATTTGTAAACGTGCAAGACTGTAACTACCTCACGTGCATGGATTATGCATCCCAGTTAGCAAATCTTGACTTGTCATCTTTGGAATATTGTCGTGTTTATTTCGACCTTGCAATGTGTTATAAAATTTTGAAAAAGCTTCTGAATATAAATGCAGCAGAGATGTTTACAGTCAGTTCAAACGTTCATTCCATCAAGGAAATGCTCCATCGTCATGATTTTCAGCTATACTTCATTACTTCTTGGGTTGTTCCTTTGTGGAATTCCTTGCCTCAACATGTTGTATCTGCATATAATATCATCACTTTTATGTCTTAAAACTGTCGATCTATCTCTTTATTGCAAACTGTAAATAAGTGCTTTTCATCATGTCATTGCATTATCTGTACAATGCATTGAGAAAAAATACTATTAATGTTTGCAAATAGCATAAGAAAGATGGATGTCCATATTGCTGGATTGCAGAAGGCATTATTCAATAGAGGTTTGGACAGATATACTTCAGTTAATATATCCGGCCTCAACACTGAATTCACATTGAAGCATTGCAGACTGTAGTATTCATAAGTTGATTACTGATTAATTAATTGACAAGAATAGACAGGTAGCATGCAGGTATAATGTGATTCTTGAGTTTGAAATATAGTGTGCCTCGATCCGCTCTCCCACACACATACATGGATACGTAGAATGATCCTTTACACATCAATATGGTATTATCACAAAATTGCAAGACACGAACTATTAATGCCCCCCCCCCCCCCCCCCCCCCCCCCCACCTTGCAACTATTGCAAACAAAATACAATTGCATGGTCTACTATTTCAATTGCAGTATCCAATTATTAACGGGATAGTCACAAAGAGATCATGTATAAAATGAAATGAAAGCAGCTAGCGACTGTGCTGAGGCAGTGACATATTTTTGCCTAGAGTTTTTAAAAAAATCCAGGCACCTAGAAAATCTAGAGAATGCCTCCACTACAAGCACAGATACAACCTGTACAGTGACAATCCAAGATTAGGAGTGCACATAACCTTGATGCCAAATTCTGCAGACCAAGATAGATACCACAAATGTCGGCGGGGGGGGGGGGGGGGGGGGGGGGGGTCCTGGACTAATGCCACAACCTTGCTCCTAAAGAGGGGGGTAATATTCGACAATACAATCACATGGCATAAGGATTAGTTAAGGCATGATTGATCTCACAGCTGGCTAGAACAATATGAGCACTTTCTTTCTGAATTAATTAAGGCGCAACTACCATTTTAGAGGAGAATGTTGACTTTAGTCAGGCTCAAATGCTAAACCAAGGCCTGGGGATGGCACATCAATGGGCCTGTGGGACTGACACTGCTAGTAGTCGAGCTATAGTTGCTATTGTTGTAATAGTCTACAATAAAGCTGTGTTGGATCAAATGGTCCACACGCTTGAATGGATTCAGGGGCAGACCCTTAGTAGTACCATATACAATGTAGGCAGCTGCAGTGTCACAGCAGATGTGGTGTATGTACCAGCAGTTTAAACCCATGAAATTGCAATGTACATCCTCCACAAAAGATTTAAGAACAGAATACAGGACTAAGGAGAACACTAATGGGCCTAAAGGGTCTCCCTGCTGGACACCAAAGGCAGAGTGCAGCATTTCCGATGGTGGATGCCATAGTGTAGGGTGCTGGGGGTAGCACCACAAAAAGTTCAGGACAGTTAGCCTAACACTCAATGATGATGGCTTAGTGGAATATAAAGTTAAAAATGCTGTTCAGGTTTGAGTAGTCGAGTCAAAGGCCAAATCTGATTGCATGAGATAACACATAACACAATGCCAAAGAAAATAAGTGATCTTTTCAGATCCTCCTGGACACGCAACAGCATTGTGGACCAAATGTTACAGGCATGTAAATAAAACGTAAACTTTAAAACTTTGCCATCAACTCAGTGCATAATGAATGACACAAACTATGCATGATTACAGCTCTAAGAAAGTTGTTCATACACACTGTACATGTATGCATACAGAACATTTTTACTATTTACTGAATCAAATGTGCACATGATCAACTCTTACAAACCTCTACATGCACATGCCTTTAAAGTTCCCTGGGGGTGTGATCCAAATCATTTACATGTACTCCTAATGTATGTGTCAATCACTTTACTGAGATAGGGGCAAGGGCAGAGCTAATATTAACCTTATGCAATGTAGGAGATACAAACACATTGTAAGTGTGCAATTGACAGCAATGTGTAACTAACCCACAAAGATCCATCAAACATTGCATAACAAACAAACATCGCCTATTTTCAGTGTGGCAAATATAGAATTTGAAGTACGTACATGGGCTCTATATTAAAGAAGACACAATTACAGTTCATACATGTACTAGTAGTGCAGCAAAACAACCCATTGCATAATTGGCCTAAACAGAAACTACAATTGGTAGATCTTCTACATGATGGAAATTATTTGGATTATTCAACCAATTGATGATAGTATTGTCTCATAATTTTTTATGCTAAGCCTATACAACATTCGCCAACAATCAAAGTATTTGCACAAAAAAGGACAACTCAAGGGAAATTAATTACTTAACACTCCACTAACAATAAATAATCATATTAAATGCCTTTATTATTATTAGAGCTATATTTTAATGAAGACATTATAATGTATATATAATAATACATGTTAAACACAAATTTCAATATTGAACTAGTAAACTATGTAACTATGTATGAGTCAACTATCTAAGTAGAGGTCTGAGACTTTAGCACGGGGACCTGCCCTTGCAAGAAATGCTCTGGCATTCGAGCGCACAAGGGAAAGGTTTAGTCTCGAATAAATGCTGTCCAGAGTGGTGGATTAATAATAATAATAAATATAGTGTTTTGTGCAAAGTTTGTAGCCCAAAAGTGGTCTGAGGCTTGCAAGTTACTTAAGCAATTGGGAGCTGTGGGATCCATTGACCCCCAAGTAGCCCGGCTTGCTTCTTCTTAGACAATGTGGGAGCTTTTGTAGACTAGTGCATCTATCTAGAAATACTCCACCTCCCCTAGTTAAGGAGGCCTTTGCCATGTTTGATGATTGTGTATAGCGATGCTTCTCAGAATGTACTGCAGTGGATGCTTCTGCCTCCACCTGGCAGCAGGCACAACTGAGCTTAAAGAGGGGGACGTAGGGCTTCGGCACCTATCTTGCCATTCCCCTGCAGCATACATAGCTTCATTTCAGTCTTCAGGCCTCTCCTCGTTGTCAGGTATGTATCTGTCCTCTTCAGTCGATCTTTATAACAGTCTTGTGGACCCCCATGATTTCCTTACCCTTGAGTTGGTACAAAATTCCCATCTCTCACAGAAGGTCTTATCTTCCAAGCTTGAAGACCAACAGTTCAATAACCTTTTTCAAAGTGCAACCTTGACTGACAGGGCTCGTTTTTTGTCCATCTCTTCCCCTCATGCCTCTGCTTGGCTGTCAGTTACTCCCTCCCCTCGACTAACCTCCACTTAGATCCGGTAGAATTTCAAGTAGCACTGAAGTAGTGGTTGGGTATCCCGGTTGTCCGGCCAAGGCCAAAGTTGCCCTCACTGTCCTTCCTTTGCATTGGATGACTTTGGCCATCATGCCCTCAGTTGTAAGGATGGAGGGGATGTGGTATTGCGCCATAATAAGCTCCGGGACATTTTTTCAGACTTCAGCCAACGTGCTTGCCTGGGTCCACGTCTAGAGATGGGATGCGGGGCTGGGTTTACCAATACACAATCCCGCCCAGCAGATGTTCTTGTCCCTAACTGGGACCTTGGCAAACCTGCTGCCTTTGAATTGTCCGTCACGTCCACGCTACGTTCAAGTGTCTTGCTAGAAGCGAGTGTGACGGCAGGTTCGGCAGCCCTTGCAGCTGAGAACAGAAAGCACAACAGCAATGACAGGAAGTGTGAGGAACTGGGTTGGGTCTGCATCCCACTTGTGGTCAAGACCTATGGGTGTTGGAGTGCTGCAGCAGTGGCGGCTTTTTCTAAGCTTGCTGGTCGTCTTTCCACCAGGCTAAACCAACCCAAGTCCAGGACCATCTCTTTGGAATATACAGCCGCCTAGGCCTAGCCTTAGTGAGAGCCAATTGCAGAACCATCCTGTCCAGGGTAGCTTGACTGTAAGGCCTGAAGTGCCTCTCTTTTAGGTTTCCAATGTTTTATGCATTTAGTAACAATATTAGTAATGTGATGCTATATTCATTCGTTGATGTATTCTATGCATATATTATCATTAAAAAAAATTGTAACTTTAAAAAAATAAAAAAAATAATTATAATCATATATAATTAAAATACTAAATAATAATAATAATAGATAAATAAATAAATACACCCTATTATTACTACTGGTGTGGGACAAAACATCGAGAGGATGGCTACAGCATTGGCTCTAACTAAGCAGAGGTTCAGCCTGCCATATAGCTCAGCTACATGTAGGACCACAGCCTTAGCCCTGTTGGAGCTGGTCGCTAGGCGAGAGGTCAGAAGTGCCAAAGACTCCATTGCTTCTGTTCCCCAAGCACCATATGCCTCATCCACCATGGGGACATAAACCCACCCTAGCTCCTTGCATTTGGCATCGTTTTCTTCATGCTTTCTCAGCTCAGTAGCTCTGGCAGCCTGACCTGCTGCTAGTCCCGCTTCAAGTAAAACATTGGAGTTAAGCGGTGACGACACAGACAAGTCAAAGGCTGCCGGCTTACCCAAAGATCAGTTGGGTACTAGGATGTCTGCAGGGCGAGTGTGGCTATGGTCATGAGTTAGGCTATTTCCTGCCTCCACCTTAACACTCAGGTGAGCCCTGCGACAGGTCCCAGCAAGGGTGTCACGTAGTTTATTATGGCGGGTTACAACATCTCCACCATGCGTGCAGGTGAGTGCATGATGGCCAAGGGGGTCCAGCCTTTTCCAGGACACAAGGGACAAATTGAGCCACCTGAGGTGTCTAGGCCCAGCCACCACTTGATGGCCACTTGGAACTCTGAAGGCTGGAGATGAAGGCCTAGCCTCTCAGAGGGAATTACTGACACCCAAGATGCAGCATGAGGGGAGGAGACAGAGAGAAGGCATGCTCTATCTGCAGGAGAAGATTGCTCCAGTAGTAGATTAAACATGTGGCTGTCTATTTTGTTGGAAAGTACCTTCTGATGGATAGGGGATGTCAACACTTTTTCAATGCTGATCGCCTTTGATGAAGGAACAAGTGAGTTAAACAACTCTACTGCATGGATAAGGTGCTCCTGGGACAATGGACCAGCACCAGAGGAGCTCAGAGAGGCAATGTATGCTGCTGGTGAATGCCAACTCAGGGAGCGCATGCCCAGGCCACCCCATGCCTAAGCTGAGCTCTGCCTGTTGCCAGGCCTGATTGGAGGTGTCAACTGCTGTGCACCTGGTAAAGGCTGTCCGCATGTAATAATCAAAGGCCTCGAGGGCTGACAAGGCTTGGGAGGGTGGTGTGCCGCGAGCAAGTTGGGCCACCTTGCAGAATCCCGCACATTGACGTAGAAGGGAAAAGGCCACATGCGGGTCGACTGCACCTACTTCCTCTAGTTTGAGCAGGAGAGCTTTGGCCTCTTCATGTTTCTTCAAAATAAAGGAGGAGCAAAATGCCTTGTCACCAATGGGGATGCCCAGGATGATGATATTAGGGGTTTGGGATCGTTTCATTTCTGGTGGAAATGGGCTGACATTATGTGTGCTAAAAATTTCACATTTTGGAACATTCACAATGAGACCAAGACTAGGACCTAGCTTTTGTATGATGGAGAGAGCTTCAAGAAGAACAGACCTGGGACCGGCCAGCACGCCATCATCCAGGTACCAGGCATGGTAGGACAAATCAGCACATGCAGTATTGGTGGTGATTTCGGACACTAACTTATTTAAAACCAGGGAGAAAATCAGGGTGCCAAGAGGATCACCCTGCTGAACCTATGTTCCGAATGTAAGGTGCCCAAAGGATGACACAGAAAGGGGTGCTGACTGTAACACTAGGTGGCCCAAGGAAGCAGCTCAGGGAAGTGTTTGCTACACTCTGATAGGATAGCCCCCCGTGAGACCATATTGAAGGCGTTTTTCATATCCACCTTTAGGACAACAAAGTCATCATCAAGCCAATGTTTGTTAACACAAGCTCTCAGATCATGGGCAATCTTCTCTGCTCCATTGCTGCAAACAACTCCAAACTGGTATGGTTTGAAAAACTCTGCTGCCTTCCCTTTCACTACAGCACAAAGGCATTTGCTGGTCAGGTGACTTAGGCTTTCACCTACAGCAATAGGTCTGACATCAAGAAGACTACCAGGTTTAGACTTGTTAAGGGCAGTTATACTACCACCAGCAAGGAAAGTGAAAACCTCAGATGGAGCTCTGCCAGCTGCAAGGAGGTTGATGACAGCCCTCAAGATTGGAGGATGGGTGTCTGAAGGGGCACCTCTGATGCATCAAAGATGTGTTGAATGCGAAGCCCTGACGGTCCAGCTGATGTTAGCTTTGGAAATGACCTAAGGACAGCCATGAGATCAAGGTCATGAGGGATCACAGTATAACGGATGGTAAGTTGGGAACAGAAGGACAAGGACACTCAGGATGTTTAGCAACTAAAAGTTTCCATGTTTCAGCATTGTTAGGTGCTAACCCAGGTGACACAAGTACTTGGCATGCCTTACCAAAGAGACCATCCTGTACTAAGGATATTGTTGAGTTAACCCTCTTCTTAACTGTGTCATCTAAGGGCACTCGTTGCTTTTTGGAGCAAGGAGCACTGGCTTTTGCCAAATGCCATAGCTCCCTAAATTCACCCTCCCCCCACATTGCACAGATACTCTCAATGGAAACAGGCTTGTTGTGACGCCCACCACATTTAGCACTGGGGAGAACACACTTGCATGGGAAGCAAAAAAAGCTTCAACCAAGCTGTCACTGTGTTTTCAGAGATGACAGCCATGAGAGCAGCTGAGAAGGCTCGTGCAAAAGCCGGCCTTGCTTTGTAGGGTACAAAGCGTATTGTTGGGCACTTGAGGCTGCATACCTCATCAGAAGAGCACAGGCTGGGTGAAACATCTAACACAGGTGCCAGTGGGGTGGAACGTTGTGCCAAACACTTCTGCTGATGTGAAGGAAGGTGGGAGGTTGAAACTAGTTTCACGCAAGTATGGCAAACAGACAAACCCTGATCCAAGAGCCATGAATCAGGAACTGCACCCGGAAGAAGCCCTCTCAAGTGGCTATCTATATGGAGGCGCCACATGGTAGGTGCAACTAATTCTGGACACAGCATTGCTTCCTTCTTTCTGCAGCTGGCTGTGCAACAGGACCTCTCACAGGGATTGGAAAGTCCACAGACAGTAGCAAGATGTAATGGTCTTGAGTGAGGGATTCACCAGTAGGACATGGGAGGTCAGGTGTTGATGATGGGAGTGTGGATAACAACTGCTGCACTACAGCTGGTGCCAAAGGTGGAATTGAAGTGGATGATTGTGATGGCGTTGCAGACAGCTCCAAAGTTGAAATGGGCAGCTGCGGATGAAAATTTAGCTGCTGCAGGGAGACTTGTGAGCCTAACTGCGGAAGTGACTGGGAATAATTGTTTTTGCCCCATATGTCTAAATGTATTATGTATTCTTTGTGACAATTGAAACCGGCCCTTAATATCAAGGCAGTAGTGAGTCTTAAATAATACACCCACATGTAGGGTGTGTAGCCTTTTTCATAAATCAAAATCGATTATTTCGACTATGACAAAAAGTCCAATCGATTTTTCAGGTTAATAGCAACTTGAAAATCGATTATTGGAAACATTAAATCGATTTTGGCGATCAGTGCACCATTAATTTGCCACCGATTACCTACGTTTTTCGAGGTTTTTCCGATTTTTGATATTGGCCAGGTAAATCACAGTTTCTCAAGTCTATACACGTATAGCCAGTTTTATTACTTATCAGCCAACATTAAAACTACAGTTACACGTCCCTTATAAGATAGTATCCGTAGGGACTGGGAACGAGGTGCATTCCAATGTGACGCCACATCCAGGTGGATGGGAATTATAAGTGCTTCAAATATTTTTTCACCAAAGAACACGTTCTTGCATGTTGGGTACCTTTCCACGCATATGCCAAAGCCACCAATCAAGACATGTACGATTTCATAATATTATGGCATAGATAGTAAATATCTATGGTTATAGCTGAACGTCTGGAATAGAGCCAGTCACCTGTGCTGCTGTGCAAAAGAGTACATATAGCACATTCGATTAACGCACATGTACTATATCTACTGCAGAGAGCGCGAACGTATTTAAATCGCCGTCCCCACTGACTGCGCGTATTTACGTTGATTAGACTGCACTGATGGCAGAGATAGTATATTATCTGGTAATTCAGCCGGGTCCCCAGACTTATGTTCATTACATCATTTCAAACATGTTTCTGTTTATCGATTAATTAATCCTTTGTACTACAGGCGGGAAAAGCGAAGGGCATATAAAAAGGGTAATCGATTTCGTACCGATTTCTTCATATGAAGGAAACGAATATCGACTAATCGCGACTAAGAAAAACAGAATCGGTTATTTCGACTGAAGGAAATTTTGAAATCGGTAACCTGCTATTCTACTAAATGCATAGTCGACCGAATAGGTAATCGCGAATAATCGATTAACCTGCAAAACCTGAAAATCGGTTACACACCCTACCCACATGTACACCATCACACCCACATATACACCACTGCACACACCCGCATGTACACCACTGCACACACCCACATGTACACCATCATTAAGTACTAGGTTTTAATTAGTAAGAAAAACTATCATTTTCACTTTGCTCAACTTGGATTTGATGGAGTGATACCAATTACAAACATATTTTCATTATTCTATTAAAACGTAAACGACATCCTAATAGTGTCTCTATCATAAACTTACTCCAATGATTCCACTTGTGGGTGTTTCGATATAAACCTGTTCAAAGCCACCAATATATCCTTGTCATATAAATCACCACTAATCCTGAAATTGGAATTATTAAATATAAAGAACATTGTAGCACTTATAACACACTCACATTAATCTTCGAACACTATCCATTGTATTGTTCAGCTTCTCTGTAATAATGTCCAGTCCTTCAGCAGTTAGTTGACACCTCAATTCAATCTCCTTCACAAAATGATTTGCTGCTCCCATACAATATCCAATAGCACAGCAATCAAGAAGTGTGAGGGTTTCATTCAAAATTACTAATTTTCCATCAGCTTTGTTAAACAGCTCTCTACATTTCTGATCATTCTGTGACTCGAAAACACAATGCAATGCTCTGAGGTTCACCTTCTTGTCACCTTCATCTATCAGTGAACTGTTCATTATCACAGACCAGTGGTCATAATTCTGTAGCTTTGTTAGACCGCAGAAGAACTTTAAGACCACACCCATATGAGGTTGGACAACATGTTCCCTGATGGCTTTAAGCTGCTCATCAGGAGGCAGTCTGCTGACATGGTAGGCAGCAAGGAACTCCTGGTTGGTTAGGTGAGCAAAGGAGAAGATGGGTTCCGCACCTGACTCACCCTCTTTTTCATCCATCACAAGGATACCTAGATTGGCTACATCAGTTGTTGACCATTCCCCTCCTATTAACTGCATTAGCTCATCTGATAAAAAGGAAGTCTTTGAGCCAGCAGTGGTGGTGTATGCAAGTTTCAAAATTCCTCTGAACAACACTAACTCTGGTTGAGGTAGTAACTCAAGGTCATTGATTTGAATTTTTATCTCCTTTTTTCTGAAGTATCTAACTAGAGACATTCTGGTAAAGATATGGTACACATCTGTTTCTGTCTTAGGAAGAGATATTGTTTTCTCCTGACGGTTGTTATAGATGAAGATGATCATGACAAGATGTAATGGTATATAGCACATATGTCTTATGTTTTGGTGATCATGGAGGTATGCTTTCACATCAGTAGCCTTGGAGGGATCGGTTGGATAGCTGGTGTCAATGTACTGATCAATCTGTTCCTTTAAGAAACCAAGAACTTCACCTCGTGTGTGGACACTTTCTCTCAACTCCAGAGAAGCATTTGGTCTGGAAGTTATTATTACTGTTGAAGAGGTAAGAATGTTTCCTCGCAAAAACTCTTCAAACCACGAGTGGCCATTTTTAGTGTACTTTCTAGAATACTCATCTAGACCATCAAAAACAAAACATGTATTTTCACCTTCATTTCCATTTAATACATCTTCCAAATCAGTCAGGTGAAAATACTTCAGTATACAGCTTAATCCCTCAATTGATGTCGCATAAAATTGTCGAAGAGGAACAAGGAACAGATACTTTACAAATGTCAAAATTGCTCCTTCCCCCCAATCTTTGCTCAGTTTCCTCATCAACGTAGTCTTGCCACAGCCTGGTCTTCCTTCTAGCAGAACTATTCTTTTCTCTGATGTAATACTATCCATTAGGTCTTTATAGGATATAGTGACCTTTGTTTCAATGACATCATCCAGTGATCCTTGAATGGTATTATAGTAAAAGTCACCTTTATGTGTTTCTGTTGTGTCCTTGACCAGTGCAAGATTTGTGAAGGAGAATGTTTGAACAGGAGGGAAATCCATTTGAGCAGGTTTGTAGTTGTGATATCTACCTTTTAGCTTTCTAGTGAAAGGACTTTCCGCTATGGTAGAAATATATTTGCATGTATAAGTATGCTTGCAACTGATAAATACTCTAATAGGAGTTATGCCACATGAGGGACATTTGAGATAAACATGTACATGCATGTAATGGAGACCATGAGATATGAGCTAGCTTGCATTGTAAGCATGGCAATGGAGACATGGGAAATGTGCATGCAGTGGAAGCCATGGTACCTGACCATGCAGTGGAAGCTGAAGTCTCACCCATGCTCAATGGCAATAAATCCCCATTATAACACACCAGTCAATCAACCTGCATGCGCAACCCCACATAACCCTCTACCTCAGATCTTCACATATCCGACATGAGCATGTACATGTAGTGGCAGCCATGTGACATGAGCATGTAGTGGAGGCCATGGGACATGAACATGTAGTGGAGGCCATGGGACATGAGCATGCAGTGGAGGCCATGGGACATGAGCATGTAGTGGAGGCCATGGGACATGATCATGTAGTGGAGGCCATGGGACATGAGCATGTAGTGGAGGCCATGGGACATGAGCATGTAGTGGAGGCCATGGGACATGAGCATGTAGTGGAGGCCATGGGACATGAGAATGTAATGGAGGCCATGGGACATGAGCATGTAGTGGATGCCATTGGACATGAGAATGTAGTGGAGGCCATGGGACATGAAGGCCATGGGACATCATGGGACGTGAGCATGAAGTGGAGGCCATGGGACATGAGCATGTAGTGGAGACCATGGGACATGAGCATGTAGTGGAGGCCATGGAACATGAGCATGTAATGGAGGCCATGGGACGTGAGCATGTAGTGGAGGCCATGGGACACGAGCATGTAGTGGAGGCCATGGGACATGAGCATGTAGTGGAGGTAGTAGAGGATGTGGGACATGGGCATGTAGTGGACATGCATGAGCAGGGCTGGCCTTTCCGCTAGGGCTGCTGGTCAGTGAGGCTGCAAAACTTAATTATTCATATCTCTGAATTAAAATGGACCTGACTTGCCACCGAATGTACAGTAACAACAGCACTGCACATCTTATTAACAGCTCCCATTACAGTTGCTGAGCAGAAAAGAGCTTTTCAAAATTGATGCTTATAAAGTCTGTACAATCATGCGAGATACCTAGTACACAGGGGGGGGGGGGGGGGGGGGGGGGGGGGAGGGGGCAAGCTGGGGTTCCTCTGCCAAGACTACAGGAAAGTCTGGAAGCAAGTTGTTCATGTTGTATTAATATGCTATACTTTGTGACTTAAAAAGTGGTCAGTGGGCTCAATCGACCCAGGTATCCTACCCCATATCACATACCCACCGCTGCAGTACTAGGGCATTTATTGAATCATTTTCAGCCGTTAAAAAAGCTAGAAATAAGTATAATCTTTAGCACATTACATGATTACATTATATGCAGTGTTCTAAAGATCATGCATGTAAAGCTACAAATGTGCATGTGGTGGAAGGATGTTACAGAAGGCATCTTTTCCCCCAGAGCAAGCACCCTCGAGCGAGAACAGAAGGAAGAAATGACCATTTTTGCCTAGCTAGGGTGACCAAACATAAAAGGCCAGCACCAACATGAGCATGTAGTTGGAGGCTAAATATATGGGACATAAGCATGTAGTGGAGGTCACATTATTTATTACATGTTATTAAAAACTATACTATTGGGACGATATAATGATCGAAACATAAGGTAGTATATTAACATTTTGCACATAATTGTGCAATTGCTGAGTTTACTTAATCGATTAATCGCCAGACTATAGAATTTTGTGCAGATTGAACATATATGCACATGTTCCAGCTAACATACCAACAAGTGATATTCTGTCTCCATCAGGTCTATTCTGCATTGAGTCATAGGTGCAAATAGTATCCATTTCCTACCCCATTTTACGTATTACCGCGAGTGAATTTTGTCTGATGAAATAACTGCACAAATTCTAAGCTAAGGACATTGAAGCTAGGGCAATCTGGTGAAGGATTGTGTTCAGAAGCCCATCAATTACTTACTTGAGTAATTCATTCTACCTGTAAAAGGAGAAAGCACAGGGCCAATGACCCCAACTTGCATGCATGTATGGTAACTGGGTAAACTGGGGTGATGGGCATACCACTTTTTCGACTGATATTAATATTTCTTTAGTCTCCCAGCCGCCGCTTATTGCGTTGTTTTTTGGGGCCTGCAGCCCTGCCCCAGGCCCCCTAGGGGAAACTTACAGCACCCCCTCTGCACCTTCCCCAGGGCACCACCATCAACTGTGCCATGCACAGTTGTGTTATTTGCTAATTTATTATTCATTGGCTGCACAACTTTTTATTAGCTTCCGGCGCCGCTGATCAAGGAAACATGCTCATGTATTTGGTGGTCTTTTCTTTCCACTAGCTCATTGAATGAAATTCTGCACATGGTAGGTTCAACTTCACAATTAACCAAGTTTTGAATATTCTCCTACATGTATGCCCAATCTTTGGTGCATAATGTTTGACACTGATGCTATTTGTATGCAATTTAGATAGTCACTTACATGTAAATCAAACATCAATACCCAAATATATGCACACCCGATTAAGTGAGGTCATCATGGACCATTTGCATTGGACGTTACATATACCAATAATAAAGTTTATAAGAAAATGTGTTATTTGTACTGCAGCTATTATATCCTATATTAATTTGATAACTTGGAGTCATCATCATTATTATAAGCCAAAACTCATTATTTTATAGATTACAGTATCAATACAACATTCAGTTATTGCATCACTGCATGATTGGGGTCCTACAACAATTGACAACAGTTGTTAAAAACCATCTAGTTCTGAAAACGCAAGTGTTGCGTATCTCCAACCACACACTACATAAAGGTCAACAAATATGCTAGGCACAAAACACTTGAAAGTTAAATTGCTGATTTGCAGCATGCGACATTGTATCTTGCCAAAGTTGTAAACAATATGACTCATACACGTGTGCAAGTACAGTGTACATGCACAAGAATTTGTACTAAATGGAACCAATGGAACATACATGTACATGTAGAATTGAGAAAACAATGAATTAAAAATTCTTTTTAAAAGTGATATCACAAACCTGAAACAGGTATGGCAACTGCCGCTGAGTCATTTAATGTCATTCTTGGTGAATCTATGATAGAAAACATACTGTTAATTGTTGCAATTAATACAATACAATGTAAAAGTAGGTAAAGCTAATAGACCATTCAATTTGAACAACTGTTGTCAACACCAAACGCCATCCTCCCTCTCCCACTCTTGATCCATTAGCACTAAATAAGGTTGTCTTAAATCTGCAGGTGGTGTCTTCACACAGGCAGTTTACCACAGCAAAGACTAAAGTAAAGTGTACTGCTGCCTGACTAGGGAGAGCGTCTGTCAGAAAATGATGTACATGTAGAGCGCAAAAGGGCAATAGCCATTTTCTGTCCTATTAAAATACTACCATGTGCCGCATAAAGAAAGAAATTTAGTACCGCTGGACAGAGGCATCTCAGGTGGATTGGTGCACATCTAAATAGTAAAGTAAAGTGGTCACAAGAGAGCATTTGCAAGATGACGCTACTTTTGTACTAACTTTTTCACCTTTGTAAAAATACCCAGCATGCCTGCATTGTTCCCACATTATCATAACCATATCACCCATTACTGCCAGTAGAACAATAATGCATGTATTACTGAATCAATCAGGATTGCTAAAATGTCTGTTGCAGACTGCACTCGAACAAACTACACGTTTGTACAATGTGATGTGGATCATGTAGTCTTGGAATGCCTCGATAGTGACAGGGATTTATTTTCTAACATCCATTGCTCACTTGTTATCACATTAACACCTACATTAAAATAAATGTCAATTGCAGAAGCAGAACAGTATCAATGTCATGTTGCATGCAGTTTTTTTCGTGTAGTTTGCTGAGCTATACATGCATGTATGCAAAAATGCTGTCTTCTGGAGCTCCGGTCCTTACACTGATGGAGGGTGGGGCCTTACAATGTTCACCAATCCCTCTTGTTGGGTGAGGAACTCCTCTCCTACACCCTGACTGAAGCACAGCGCCATTATTCATCATTTATTACCAGCTCCCCCTTTGGAAAAATCATGGGTCTGCTGCAACATTGAACCTAAATATCGAATCTTCCTACATGTCAGTCACTTTCATACATGTACATATGTATGCGCCTGAACGATCAAATTTTTAAGAGCGTGTAATATAACAGTTCGTATGTAGGCGAAATTTAATCTTAAATTATTTATTAGCTACAAAAAAATTGTGCTATAAAGTACAAGTCTAGCCATGTTTCAGGGTATATGCCCGATATAATTATATTGATGCAATAATGAACATTTTAAAGCAAACAAATAATCATTAATATACTATACTTCATACGCTACATGTAGAGGATCCTTTTTGTGTGTCTCAATGTGTGATGTGCTCAGCTATTCGTGCACCATTGTTAAGTAATAAAACAGCTAGTTTTATAAAAACTTACATGTACACCTATTTTTCCAAATGACAGTCAAACACTTATATGTGCATAATTTTTGAACGTTTCAAGGCAGCCTACAAAGAGTGCACCTAGAAAACTAACATGTACACATGTATGAATTGCGTACTCTAATACATGTAACATATAACGTTAAACCACCAATAGATGAAAAACTTCCAGGCACTGTCATAACCAAAGCCTGAATGCTTGCTGCAGATTAATATGATGTATCGTAGTTCTAGACAACATGCATACAAATCATGAGCTCTTATACAGTGTACACTTGTATTACAGATATAAGGAATTGCAAATACCTATATGCATTTAAATCAGCTGACCTTGGTACATTGGACAGTACGTAACTCGTATCTCTTCAGCTAATACTGACTGCTTAGTAGAGATGAGGGCACCAATCAACTTCTGCCAGGAACATGATATATCTGACTGCAACCAAAACTGAATCATATCACGTCTGCAATGTGACACCTGTCCACGATTGTTAACATCAATCTCTTCTATTTTTGTCCCACTCAATTCCAATTGAATTGCCAGTGATTTCCAATCCACCAAGTCCTTTAAGGCACTATGTACGTTTTTATCTGTGAAGGATGAATCTGCAGCCAGACAGACAGAGATTGCAATGACCTGATATTGTTACACAGCCTAGTGTCATACACACTGTACAAAACAACATGCAGTTCTGCCATGGCAACATAAAAACAAGATCCAGGGTTTAAAATACATGTATGTAACTTTTTTTTTATTCATAGAACTGGTGTTGATCAGTACATATAACTGCCACATGGATAAATTGTCACTTTAAAAGATCACCTTTGACAGAAGCAATGAAGAACGGAGGAGCTGTAGATTGTTCAGTGTGTTCCGTTGGATCTGTTTTAGTGTTTGTGCTGTCACTGTCTGGTCCTAAGAACAATTGATTTCACTCCAATGTATCATGTTAATGTATGCACGCCTAATATTAGGGGCTATCAAACTTCATTCAAATATAACACATATGAAAATTTTATTACAAAATACATACATACACTGAATATTATGTACACAACATATAATATATAGGTATACAAATATTGATTTCACCATCAGTAATGCACACACTGACACCTTTGCAGGACCACATGTCTCATTCATATCATTGTGGATTCATATATGTACATGTATTCAGTTGTAAATGTATTTACAAATGGACATGGTAGATATGACAAGAACACCATAGTATAAGTAATTCTATATATATACATAGTGTTGATGTAATCTACATATTATAAGACCTCATAAGAGCAACTGATGTAAGATTATACATCTATCAGGTGTTAAGTTACAATACACATGCATTAATAGCGGAACACTCTGTATGTGGACGTGCCCTTTGGGACCCACCAATCTTGCTTAAGTTCCTACGCTTCTGATGTGCCACTTGGAAAAATTGCCACTTAAGAAACAGTTCCTCACCTTTGTCAGAAACAGCCGTAAACGATGAAGGAGCTCTAGATGGTTCAATGTGTTCCTTTGAATCTATTTTAGTGTTTGTGCTGTCACTGCCTGGTCCTAAGAACAATTCATACAGAAATGAATACACACCAAAACTATGGTACTACCTTAATGCAAAGAGCTATTCATTAATTAATCAATCAACAACCTAGTATGTAGTAATAGAATCACTGATGGATTTAGTGATGGATTTACAATGTATAATCGATTGAAGTTGTTAATGTGTTTGAAGGGAAACTATCACCAGGACTAAATGTCAATATTCCCTCATCTACTTCAAATATGAAGAGAGATATTATTGCTTTATTTTATTTAATCTAAATCTGCAATTTGAATTGCCTTTAAAAATAAATAAATAAAAAAACCCAGATCACATTTGCAAATACATCTTATTCACATTCAGCACTTCATGCTCAGCACACTATAAGTCAATCAGCACTTCCTGGCAATAAACCCCAGATCTGACTGCACTAAGAAGAAGCTGTGCTTTAAGATTAATAAAACACTCAGTACTTACTATGGTTGTGCACTCATTCACTCACCAGAACAATAAGATAAGCTGGCTTAAAAAGTAAGGTGTGTGTGCCAGGTGCAACGACAAAAACTTAAGAATCAAAAGAAAGTGGATAGTTTTATGAGCAGTATTGAAAATATTACAATGTGTTATAAAAAATTAAGGTGTGAAATGAACTTTCTGAGGTTCAGAAAACCACAATGTTTTGTGAGCTATATCCTTCTCTACTTTGACATCAAGGTATTCACATGCCCATAATATCATAGCCTAATACTATTTGGACCAAATGAACCTAATCCATGAATGTGCTTTAACCCCTATTCACTCAACCTTTTGTCCTGTTTACAGGACACTTTTGCCTGTATACAGGACAAATTTTCATTAAATTATTTCATATCCTAAAAATGTTCAATTGAAGATTTTATAGAAAGAATGGTTCAAGAATTGGTCCAAGATATTTGTAATGTGGCATGTGTAGTCTTTACAGTCATATGTTTTTAATGAAAATTATTTGTGTTGAATTTTGGCATGTTGCAATATGTATTGTAGAAAATTTTTGCTGCTTTTTATAACTAGTAGTAATTTATCTGAGGTTTGGGACCGGTTCCGTACCTGAAACTTTTCATATTGCACATATCATCACTGCACAACATGTGTATAAAAAGGTGAGAAAGGTGACCTTTCCTTTCTTCACCTTTTCATTTTGTTTCATTGATACAGGAATACCGGAAATAGACTTCTTTACATTCAAGACCCTTAATTGATATTCGTGGATGCAAGGCATGAAAAATGGTATCACCACATGACTGTCATGTACTTTATGATGATTTCCATGTGCCATTGATTCATGACATTTTTATCTATGTTGCCATCTCAATTATATATGCATTTAATCACATACAGACAGTGTTTATTAAACGATCTACCACTGGCTTATTGAACCAGTCACTTCACTGTTCCCTCAAAACTTTCCGCAAAGCTGAAACTGCAATGCATGTTGGGCAGCACACTGTCTTCCAGTTCCTGGCCCACACATATAAAACAAAGTTGCTTTTTTCCCTAAACAGGAGCACTTTAATAAGCCTTCTTACCACAAACTCCATCACTGTCATCAACCAGCACTTTACACTTACCCATCACTGATGCTGTCCCATAACCTGAGCCACGTATTAGTACTGGGCAGTGGTCTGGTACTGAGGGTTCTACCAATTTCTTTGCAGACTCATTCAAACATCTCAAGATCTGTCTGGGCGGAGATACAGCTGGCCTACATAAGGATATTGATAATGTGTTCACAAATTCTTTCAGTGCTATGTTTGATTCCTCAAAATAGACAAATGCACGGAAAGAATTTACAACTGCCATGCCCAATAATGTCTGGAATAAACGAATCCACCAGTCTTTTGTTTGCCATATCTCTTCCAGGCCAAGCAAATGCTGCCAAAGTTGGTTATGAACATCGATGCAATTTGCACTCTGATAGTATGACTTAACTATATTTGACTGAGACACTTCCATATATTCTTCACATACCTGACCAGCATCATTCCTGATTCTCCTCAGCCTCCTCCATGGTTCAGTAGGCAGTGATGTTCCAAAAGTTGAAATGAAAAGTTTCATTTCTTTGATGATTTTGACTGACTTATCATTTAACTTCTTACCAGGTTCTTTTTATGCATGTGCTATCAATCGTCTTCCATATTGATCTAATGAGTGTAAAGAAAGCACATCACCACGCTTAGAATCAGAGTTAAATGCATTATCTTGGGGTAATTAGCAGTAGAATTTTTAATAACTCCAACAAAATTCATTCCCATTCTTTGCATAGCTTCTGCTGTCTTAACACTTGCAAACCATCCATCACCAGCAATACTTCTCTTGGTTCCATGATAGTGTTCAGATAGACGTTGTGTTACAGCAGTAGTTTTCATTTTTGTGTCAGCAAAATATTTTTTTGGGACATATTTTCTGGCTTCTCTTGCAGTTCAATGTTCAGCACTATCCTGCTTTTTGCATCACAAATATTCTTTATCATGAATCCAACTCCTTCTGGTTTCAGCTTCATTTTTGTCACTTGAGGAACATGATGTTCACTACCCAACCACCGGCTCATGGATTCATCGACGGCTAGTGAGTCTCCCGCAACAAATACTGACTCCATATTCTCATTGAATAGCTGGAACAAACGTCTTATTCGGTACCATTCATCGGTTTTCTCTGCCTTTTCTGCATTCCCTTCCCAAAATGCCAGTGCAGCACCACGAATTTGCTCCCATCTATGCTTACTCATTCCAGTTTTTTCACCAAATCGATTTGCAGTTATAAATCCATCATCCTTTACTTTCCAGTAATCTTGTATTGTAGTAAGAGGTTCTACAGACATGCCAAGCAAACAGCCAATGAACTGATCCATTTCATCTACATCCAAATTACCATTTTCACCCAGGAAAGTGTTTGTGTTCTGAATTATGAAGTTTTGCATCTGCTGAGAATACATCAAATGAAAGTAATCAATAACATTCTTACCAAACACTTCTAATCTGCCTTTGGAAGACGATTGCCAGTTGAGACGAGGCTTAACAGTCACAATATCCTCTATGCTTCTCGGATCGACAGAGTCTAGCGAGGGATCCAATTTCCACACGCGATCGCCTACCTTTATAGAGTTGCCTTCACGAACTTCCTGAGGGGCATCCGGTGGTTCCTCGTCATCAGTGGAGACCTCTTCTGATGAACTAACTCTATCAGAATCATCAGTCTCTTCGCCCGCAGATGGAATACTCAAAGGTACGCACGTTTTAGCGCGTTTGGAGGGTACACACTCAGTTTCCCTCCTAAAAATTCGATGTTGCGCTGCATACTCTGCCACAAAAGGAGGTTGAAAGGAGGTCCATTCAACACGGTATTCACGCTTTTTCCCGAGTCCACTCTTCCAATTCCGTCCAAAAATCTTTTCCAGTTCACCCTTTTTTGCTACAATTGTACCTTTCGCGTGGATGGCCTGTCCTACCTTCATTCGCGTTCCATTGATTGTTATACACGACTAACTACGAGAAGGTCCAACTCCATCTTCATCACAACCTGCCATTTTTAGTTCAAGGTTTAACTAGAATAAATGGCTTCACGCGTTCAAAAATTGTCCCACATAAAGGACAATTGTCCTTTATACAGGACATTGAGTGAATAGGGGTTAAGGTTTTGCATTGAACATTGTATTAGTAGTTCAATCTGTGTGAATTTCTAACTTTTGGTGTTTATTAGAACATAATTCTTATCAGTTACAGTTGCACAGTTGTACTATTTCGCAGCATGATCTTCTATCTTATCATGACCAACAATAAGAGTGATTTACTTACTGAAGTACAATTATTGGTATATATTAGTGAGATTATGTGTTTTTAATGCTACACAATTATCTATATACTGATTATAAACTCAACAAGGATAGTATAATGAAGCATAGTGTTAGCGGTTATGCTGAAGCAAAACTTACTGACATGTTGGATTTGTTGTAGTATATTCGTAAGGGGAGTTATGCAGCTTATGCTTTACAAATTTCAATCTTTTGGCATTAAAAGCTACATGTTCCTAGTTTTCTTCGAGTACTAATAGTAGCTAACAACAGACTTTATTGGCTTAGGAATACAAGTGGGGATCTTAATAGCTTGTCGATGCAGCCAGACACTACTGGAGCACTCTTCAGTGAGTAAACAGCCCCCCCCCCCCCCCCCGCCCCCTAAACTGTTGCCCAACGCACCTATATACACGTGGCTAGCCCCAACATGGCCCATGCTTATGTTATCACAGACAGACACACTAAGGTTAGATAAAAAAAAAAAGAGTGAAGGAAGATATACAAATAAATCCGTTTTGTAGGATAACACATGCATAAATTATATAATGTACTTACATTTAGCATACATGCAATTTATGGCAGGTAGATATGCTAAATGATGTTGTTCTGTAACACCAGAATTTATAATTTATGAATGCATCCTTGTTTCCTTACTTTTAATTCTATTCAGTGGTGTCTACAAATCCTTTATGCACTTACCAGTGCTGTCACTCTGGGCATAAGATGTGGTCAACTTTCTAACACCTTGGGCAGCTTCCATGTGTTGCAGTTTTTCAAATATGTTAACCAGTTCCCTATATGTGGCCTTGGGTCCCTTCATTTCCAGCCACTTCTCAAACACTTCATCTCTTTTATTTTGTTCACTAAGCCCTTCATTGCCAATGATGTCTTTGGTTAGCTGGGGACCTATCAGACGCCTAGCTACTGCCCTCAAATCGAAGCATTGAAATGATGCTATTTCATACAAGTGTTCATGACTGCATAGCAAGTCCAGAGGGTCTAACGGTGCATACATGTACATTATTAAACTAGCTGGTTAGGGTAAAGAGGTCACCTTACCTTCACCATGCTGTGCCAAAGGTCCAGGGTTCACTTCTACATCTCCGGACAATATCAGAAGCTGCCTTATCGTCGACATTAATGACGTAATCACTAACGACAGTACATGTAGAAACTTCCCAACTGCTCTGTACATCTGTTATTAGGAGAAATCAGAATAAAGCGAAAAACGTATGCACTTGAACACACACCTCGCTAGACCTCGATCGAAGTTTGCTACCAACTGCAAATTCTAAACTCATGGACCACTGTTCCAGGCACATCGATATTCTTGCTATTACGTATTTGAGGTTGTCCTGGTAACAACCTCTATCGGATACTTTGCAGATATCCTTTCCTCTCCACCTTTGCGTCACGTTGGCTGGGCTATGATTCTTGTCCCCGCAGCTAACGTTTCTACGGCTAACAAACGTCCCGATCCTTGCCCTGTACGTCGCAAGGTCGACTCCCATCTTGCGGCTTAGCGGCTTGTCTACTCCCTCGCAAAATACCTGTTCTGTCTTCACCACAACAATATTATCCAATCGCGCCGCGCCTTCGATCGCTCAAGGTCAGAAATAACACTTGCACGTGATTTGGTATGAGAATACAAGTACATGTACTTAAGTAGTGAGAGCTATGATGTCATTTTGTATTGGGTCACCATGTCTGAGTCTCAGCCTGTGACCGTGAGTCTGGTCAGTACACTGATGATGCCAGGACTGTGTGCTGATTGTATTGTAGTTTTATAAAGATCTGTGTACAACTTCATCCACCACCTACAGGCTGTCCTAATGTTTCGAACTTTGTTGTTATCATGTTACAATACATGTACTACATACCCTCACACCTTATGGCATATTATAGACTGTAGAACACAAGTACTTATTATAATAATTTTTGCTTCTTGCTACAGTGTACATCGATTCCTGTCTGAAATCACTAATGTTCATAACAGAGTAGATGAATTATGAATTACAGGATTGGGTAACGCCATGTAGTTAGAACTGTGCTGCAATACAATATATATGTAATGATTTGAAACAGCTTCTTCTTAACATTACAATACTACATAACTTCACGTACATGTATATGTAATCAGATCTTTTATACATATTTGACAAATTATAGTAAGTTTGCCCTATTGCACTTTGATCAATGGAGCAGTAACAAACACATGTTCACAGTGTGCTTCA
Source organism: Spongilla lacustris (assembly GCA_949361645.1). Classification (NCBI taxonomy): domain Eukaryota; kingdom Metazoa; phylum Porifera; class Demospongiae; order Spongillida; family Spongillidae; genus Spongilla; species Spongilla lacustris. The sequence goes on from OX442415.1 coordinate 14,637,661, forward strand.
ATTGGAAGAAAACATGCATAAATGTAAAAATGTATAAGGATTTCAGCCAGAAGATTGGTCACAGACTGACCACAGGAGGAGGCCCATCCCTAAGCTCCGCCTACTTAGCAGTCCTCTTGGTACACCTGATGCACCCGTCCTGGACCACCACAGGCCTCCTCTTGATGGGGGACCACTGGGAGTGGGGCGTCTTGGGACAGTTCTCCTTGTTCAGAGGGGAGTGGACCACTTTGGTGCGAGACTGGATACCTCCCACATCCTAACACAGGACAACTATAGCTCACCATAACATATGTGGTACACAGATGTACAATGTGCAGCATAACATATGTGGTACACAGGTGTACAATGTGCAGCATAACATATGCGGTACACAGGTGTACAATGTGCAGCATAACATTTGTGGTACACAGGTGTACAATAACATACCATATCCATGTCAAAATGCTGAAAGTTGTGTAGAGAAAACAAAAAGGATACTTGTAAACAGAAGTACTAGGTCTCAAGGGAATAAGTTAATTATTCATTGCATAAGTATTGAGATATGGGAAAGTTTACGAGAAAAGGGACCTAGCGTTTATTATAAAAAAGTATAATAAAAATGCATTACGTTTGATTTGCTATACTTTCCGAACAGTTAAAGCTATCACCTTCCTATTTTCAACACTTCATACTGCACCATTTCTCTATGGTAAAATACATTTTGGAGTCTTGCACTTGCTCCGTGTCAGTATTGCAACGTTCGATACCCCACTGGGTTCAAACCCGCCATAACTTTCGGTAGGAGTAATCAATTCGCTTCAAATTCGGTTTGTAGGTAGAGAGGTCCTATACCTATCGATTTGTTCTGTTCGTTGATTTTTATGCCATCCATTACGGAGATACAGTTGAACAAACTACGTGCCCATTTTCGCGCTCGATTCGCGCCAATGATTTGCGTTCCGCTCAATGTATGGGGAGGCGGGGATTATAACATTGGCGCGAATCAAGCGGGAAAACGGGCACGTAGTTTGTTCAACTGTATCTCCGTAACGGATGGCATAAAAATTAACGAACAGAACAAATCGATAGGTATAGGACCTCTCTACCTACAAACCGAATTTGAAGCGAATTGATTACTCCTACCGAAAGTTATGGTGGGTTTGAACCCAGTCGGGTATCAAACGTTGCAATACTGACACGGAGCAAGTACAAGACTCCAAATGTATTATACCATAGAGAAATGGTGCAGTATGAAGTGTTGAAAATAGGAAGTTGATAGCGTTAACTGTTCGGAAGTTATAGCAAATCAAACGTAATGCATTTTTATTATACATTTTTATAATAAACGCTAGGTCCCTTTTCTCGTAAACTTTCCCATATATTAATAGCAATAGTTGCTGGTCACTTGACTCTTGAAACTCTAATAAATTCCTTACACCATGAGTAAAGTAAACAATCATTTTGAGATACAGACATGGAGGTACCCAGAGCACATGGAGGTACCCAGAGCACATGGAGGTACCCAGAGCACATGGAGGTACCCAGAGCACATGGAGGTACCCAGAGCACATGGAGGTACCCAGAGCACATGGAGGTACCCAGAGCACATGGAGGTACCCAGAGTACATGGAGGTACCCAGAGCACATGGAGGTACCCAGAGTACATGGAGGTACCCAGAGCACATGGAGGTACCCAGAGCACATGGAGGTACCCAGAGCACATGGAGGTACCCAGACCACATGGAGGTACCCAGACCACAGACATGGAGGTACCCAGAGCACACACCTCAGCCTTCATTGGCCCTTCCTGTCTGGTCTGCTGCTGACCAAACATGCGACCATTTCTTGGCTTAAGGAGACCACCAAGCCTAGACTTTGGGTTCAGCTGCAGTTTGGTTGGCATGACTTTCCCTGTGGGGGGAGGTGGCCTCTCGGCAACAGGGATCTGTATTATGATGGTGTGCCTGAGAAGAGGGAGGAAAGGGAGGGAGGGTGGAGAAGAGTTGAATAACATCAGCATATGCACACATCACATCATACATCTTACACACACAGTATCACCCACAAGTTTGTTTCAACTTACTGGTGGGCAGTACTGCATACACATCATACACACCATCACATCACACACATGTACACACCATCACACCCTTGCACACACTTAATGGGAGGGAACACATCAACAGGCAAGAGAGAACATACATGTACTACTACTGTAGCTCTCCATACCTTATACCCCTGACAATAACCCCCCCATCCCCCCCACCTTACCCTGCCACCAGGTGTGGGAATAAATGAACGACGCTTGTGAGCTGAACCAGGTGTGTGTCCCTCTGCCCCTCCTCTCTCCACATCAATGGTGGGAGGCAGCTGGTCGTCTATGGAGCTGAGGCACAGTGGTGGAGACACGCCCTTGACAGAGGTGGTGACCAGCTCCCCTGATGGGACAAAGGGGAGGGACTTGGCCAGAGTGGACTGCTTGGCAGAGGGTGTGGCCACACACATGATGGAGGTGCTGAAGGAGCTGTCAGCAGCAGCCACAGGGATGTTCTCTTTGGGGGGTGGGAGGCCAGCTTTGGGGGGCCTGCTGGTGGTGGTACCATTGGCCACACCCTCAGTGGAAGGAGCCCTGACCTGTTGCCTAGGAGTTGGTGCTTTTCTTGATTGTTTGGGAGGTGTGGTCAGCTTGCTATGCAGCTCCTGCTTGGACAGATTTGAGGACAGCACTTTGATTAGTGTCTTGATTGGCCTGGGGACCTGGTTGTTCTCATTCCCAGCCTTAGCAAGCTTTGGGTCATTCTTAAAGCCTGTTGGAGGCTTCAGTTTCAATGGCACTGAGGTCAGCCTTGAGGCAACATCAGTATCACAATCCACAGGGTCAGCAGACCTAAGTGGTACCACTTAGTAACAGGCTTGCAAGGAAGCAGCTATACGATGTGAGCGAGAGGAGGGGGGAGGAGGGCCACTATGTAATACAATAACAAATCTACTGCATACATGTTCATCATCGACAAATAAACACATTTTATGGCATACATGTACATGACATGATCATAATAAAATGTTAGCACAATGTGTTCATATGCCATGTGTTACATTGTACTTCAATAGCTAACCTTGGCCTTAGAGGTAGGTGGCTGCAGTTTCCCAGGGAGACCAGACATGGCAGGAGCAACACTTCTTGGAAGGCAGCTCCTGTAGTAATAGGGAGAGGGAGGAGGGTTAGTCAGTGTTCAATGGTCCATGGAGGTACAATGTATCAATGGTCCATGGACAGGTGAGGGGTATCAATGGTCCAAGGGCTCATGCTGGTTTATAAGTTTGGTCACCTACTTGACAAGATGAGGCTTTAGTTTCAAAGGATGTCCAGGAGCTTTGGCATTCATAGCCCCAACAGAAGGAGGTTCAGGTGGAGGCTCCACAGAACTGCTTGTGCTACAGCTGGAGATGGCAGACTGCCATGCATGACTCATCCAGGTCCAGCCAGGGGGCGGGCCTGACCACACCCACCACCTGTACCCCACTGCAGCTCCTGGGTACAGTGGGGAGCAAGGGTGTAGCCACAAAGGAGGAGACAGAGGTGTCATGTCTATCCCTGACCTCCCTCAGTTGCTTCAGAGCACAGGCTGTAGGAATGGGGTAAGGAAAAAAGGCATGGTCAAGGAAGAACATCAACTATCACTAGAAAAATTACTCCATATAATGCCCACCATGTTAGCCAGATGGCCTACTGATTTATCAAAGGTGCTGCACTTCTTCAGTTGCCTCTTGGGTGTCACTGTGGGCAGTCTGGAGGGATGATCTGTGGCATTCATGGAGTTTGACCGACTGATGTGTGGAGTGCCACTATCCACACCTTGGTGATCAGGAGGCTCCGCCCCCAGCTGCAAATCACGTTGGAGGACTGTTACAGTGGGTGTGGGACCAACCACCTTCGCATCTCCAACAACACTGCCTTCCTCCTCCTCAATCCTCAGCTTCCCTTCAAAGCAAGCAAAGGTGGGTCTAGAGATACCAGATGAGTCAGACTCGATAATGGACAGATCCTTGCCCCCCTCCCCTCTCTCCCTCATGTCCTCCTGCCACTCCTCTGGCTTAGGGGTGAAGGCCATCAGACAACCCTCAGTGGTGTGGTGGGCAGACTGCACCCTCCATGGCATGCATGTGATGAGGTCCACCTCACCCCCCTCCTCCCCCTTCTGCTTGCCAAATATATGGGACGCGTGATGGGCAGTAGAGGACGGGTGCCCAGTCCCAATATCTATTTACCCCAACATCCAAATACTGAAATAGTTCATACTAGTACAGATATGAAATGCTGACCTTGATCAGTACATTGGGCAATAGTTGCTAATTGACTTGAGAGCATCAATAATAAAGCTTCTTCCTCCACGTTGACGTTGATTGGCGTACGCTTCTCGTAACGTTTCTACGGCTAACAAACGTCCCGATCCTTGCTGTAAGTCTGTACGTATGTACGGCTCCCTTCCAATCGATCGCTCCTTCAACACTGAATCACGTGCACAATAATGCATATTATATTAGTACTCAGTAGTACTGGTACATATACATATGTACATGTAGTAACATGCTTCAATCTATTAGTAATACATGTAGGTTGGTTTACGTGGCTCCGCTGGTATGGGTCTACGTCTCACTTAAGCGGTATATCCATTTCTATCGTCGGCCGGTGTGGTGGCTGGACTTCCGCACGCATCAGTTAAGACACGCGTGTCTGAAGGAGAAGAAAGGGTTACCCAACGTCAGGGGATGGAATCGCAAGGAAATAATGCGAGCCTGAAAATACGTAGCTTGAGGTGCTAATTGGAAGCTAATTGTGTACTCGCAAGTTTACGTCACAGAGGGGTATTACACAGTGCGTGTACTGGAGCGAGTAGCGTGGAGCGGTAGACAGACACACTCGAGGGGTGAGAAAATGGAGAGAAAAGAGCTAACGTCCTGTCGAGGAGCGAGCTTATAAGAGCTAACGTCCTGTCGATGAGCGACAAGGTATGTTTGCTCACACAAGCTTCATATGCTAGTATCCCTCACACCTATATGTGCCATTTGGTGTATGGGTAGACTGTTTAAGAGTATAGTGGTATGTAATGTGTGGATGCGTATAAGTATAGTGGAGGGAGATATGATGTTGTGATGGAGGGTACAGTGATGTTGTGATCAAAAGGTGGATACAGGAGTATAGTGGGTACAGGGGTGATGTGGTGATGGAGGGAGGAATGGTCATGTAAGGTACAGGGGTGCAGTGGTGATGGAGGGTACAGTGGTGATGGGTACAGTGGTGATAGTGATATGCAGTGGTGATGTAGGGGCAATGGTCAATGTACATGTAGGTACATGTACAGTGGGGGTGGTGCACCATTATATGACACGCATGTCCATGGACATGGTCTTGAACGCAGCTAGGAAGCCCTAGGTCAGAAGTATTGGTTCATAGACATTGAACCCATTCATGTTGAAAGCTCCAAGATCTACATGTCAGTGAGCATGTTTACTTACATATGTACCATGGTTACAGGGAAATTAAATAGATTAATTATTATTAACAGTGGTCAGACCCCCTACAGCTAGTGTGATCCTGCCAAACACCAGATACTGCAACTCACCATTTGTCCCTGATCGAGTATTGGAAAACTTTCACTCTTCAATTGTTAAGGTACTGTTTAGGGAGGTAAACAGGTTTTAATGGGCACTAGTAATTAATGTTTACATGCATAACCACATCACACTCCAGCCTTATCTTTGTGTGATACAGGGTAGCCTTACTTTTGTCATATGGCTTCTTTGTTTGCTTATTGTTGTATAATCGGACGGCCAGCCTCTGTGTATGCTCAGTCATCACAGTGGGGTGCAGTGAGGATGCTTGTTGTCCTGTCAGTGCCATGCAACACTACTTGGAGAGCTGCAGGACTCCACCGTCAAGGCCTTTTATTCCATTTCAGGAATGGCATGCCCTTAACTGCAAAGAAGTTTGGAGCTATCCTTCGTTATCACCTCAAGTCGCTGGGCTTCAACCCGTCCCTCTTCAACACCCACAGCTTTGGGATTGGGGCAGCCACTGCTGCTGCTAAGGCTGGCATGTCATCCTCCACCATCATGGAGCTCTGACAAGGCTGGCATGTCATCCTCCACCATCATGGAGCTCTGCCAAGGCTGGCATGTCATCCTCCACCATCATGCATGGAGCTCTGCCAAGGCTGGCATGTCATCCTCCACCATCATGCATGGAGCTCTGCCAAGGCTGGCATGTCATCCTCCACCATCATGGAGCTCTGCCAAGGCTGGCATGTCATCCTCCACCATCATGGAGCTCTGCCAAGGCTGGCATGTCATCCTCCACCATCATGGAGCTCTGCCAAGGCTGGCATGTCATCCTCCACCATCATGCATGGAGCTCTGCCAAGGCTGGCATGTCATCCTCCACCATCATGCATGGAGCTCTGCCAAGGCTGGCATGTCATCCTCCACCATCATGGAGCTCTGCCAAGGCTGGCATGTCATCCTCCACCATCATGGAGCTCTGCCAAGGCTGGCATGTCATCCTCCACCATCATGGAGCTCTGCCAAGGCTGGCATGTCATCCTCCACCATCATGGAGCTCTGCCAAGGCTGGCATGTCATCCTCCACCATCATGGAGCTCTGCCAAGGCTGGCATGTCATCCTCCACCATCATGGAGCTCTGCCAAGGCTGGCATGTCATCCTCCACCATCATGGAGCTCGGCCGCTGGCACAGTGCTGCCTTCCACTGCTACATCCCCCATCATCCGGCCCACCCCTCTGCTGCTGCTCAGATGGGAAAGGCTCACTAACTGAACTTGTTTGCACACATTTGTCTCCTCATTTGTATTCCCTCATGTACATGTATGGCCCAAAAACCAATTTACCCACAGTCTGGCTAGTCTGCACCATCTTGGGGGGCTGAAGGGCATGTATTTGGGGGCTAATTTGGGCAGAGCCTTGCAGGCTTGTCCCTGCAAAGCCGGCTAGCCAAGCCTGGACCAGCGTCCTGGCTTGGTACACAGGTCACCCGATTGTGGTCAGCGGCACTAGCTGGTGCCACCACTGCCAGGGAGTTTGGATACAGGGGGACACAGGCTCGTGGGGTACTCCTGCCCCTTGCCCCCATTTGCTGCCAATCAGTCAACCAATGAACGTCACGCTTGCATTGTTTGGATGTATCCAGCTACAGTAGGAATTATTGGTTTGATGATTAAGTGGATTTATAGTGGCACAGTGGGATGCTCCCACTAAAGCTTACATTGGCATCCTAGAACAAGACTAGATAGTCCATGGTTGAGTCATTTTTAGCACTACTGCCTGTTGTTAGTTTAAGTGGGCATGTGCCCCTCCCACTAAAGCTGTTGATACCTTGCCAGTTCAGAACATCTGTGTGTGCATGAGAGGGCTAACAGTCTATCACATATCTATTGCAACCTAGTCAACATTGATAAATCAAGTCTAATACAACTGTATAAACGAGTGTGTTACATCACAAGAAGGCAAACTACACTTATCAGGATAGTTTCACAATGGACGTGCTCCTATAGCTTCTAATGACAGCTGCACAGGATTTCTCATTTTGAAAAGGGCATGTCAGACAATAATCTATTGAGAGGAGGGGGAGGAGAGGGTAAATAAAATAGTTAACCATAGTTTCTTGAATCAGATTAAAGCACATGGCAACAGCAACATAAACACATGTGTACTGTCACTGGAATTTTGGTCCTGAAATATTTGGTCCCGGACGGAAATTTTCGCTGAAAATTTTGGTCCGCCCGGACCGATAATTTCGAAAAATACGGTCCGCCCTGGAATTTTAGGTCCGGACGTTGTTTTCTAAGTCTACAATGAAGTTCACCACCATCTCCTTCGTAATCGCTGTAGTACATACATGTATGTAACTAGTCTCTTGACTTCATCGACGGGATTGAGTGGTAGGTGAATATAAATGTATAATCACCGATGCTCTCGTATCGATCTATTATATTACATGTAATAGGACCTATTAGAAGGGGCTTTGGGACTCCTTACTCATTGTAGAAGACTACATGCATATGTACTCTGATGGTAGACCAACCAAAACCTTTTGGCGTTTTCTATCAAGGCCACACAGTAGTTGATCTGCAATTGGCCCTGATGTGTCTGCTTAATTGTAGTAGTTCAGTTGTGCAACTCATTGTATATAAATACTCACTCAGTAAAGGTAAAGTTCATTCACACACCAAGATTTATGTACAGAGTGAACAATTCCATTCTTCTGCACTTGATGGAAGAGTATGGAGGCCAACACACTTGATATGAAACCACTGTTCGCAAAGACCACACTGCACCATATCCCCATAGGTGTCAGGCATCTGACAGCTACAAAACACATCTATATTCATGATGAGGGTATGATGGGATCTTTTCACTTCCTTGGTAGGAAAAGGAGTGAAGTTTCTTGTAGTGTAGCACTTTAAGAGGTGGTCTCGCATAGTAGCTGGGTCAAACTCGATTTCTTCTAGGCAGTGACCCAGGGCAGCATGCAATGCAAATGCTATTGCAAAAACCCCACAATCATCACTGCCACGCTGCTTTTGGACGGTAGCAACATTCACAGCTAAGAATGAATTCCCCGCACTCTCACATATTGATGTTCTGTACACCTGGCATAACTGATGGGTTAGGGTCGAAGAGATATGACTTCCAACCTTACGACAGTCAAAAAGAGTGACTGTACCACCAAGTTGTGCTGACGTTACCCAGTGGGAATCCGACACTATATGAATCTGAATGGCATCCATCTTGGCTGGAAGATATCCATTGTTCTGAGCTAGAAGAGTGCTCTGCGATCCATCAATGGTGGGGAACTGCATTCTGGGAAGCTCTTGTGCATAGAACATATGGTCATCAGTCAGCCATTCATCACCCACTACTTGTTTTTTCATTTCGCGTGTGAAAGGGCACTTTCTCTGTGGGAAAATAAATGGTAAATCATCAGTTTACACACATAATGCAGAGTGCAATCCAAATCAAAATGAGCAGTTTGTACTATATAGGTAGTACATTCCTCTGCTATACACAAAGTAATTTACCTTACGAATGGTATCTCGTTTAACAGAAACTGAACAATCCTCCAGTACAGTGCAACCACTGTCAATGCCACCGACTTCAACACAGTCATTTTGATGGACACGATTACAGGGTGATGAATGGTCTATTGAAAAAATACCAAGTCTTATATTCTAAGAAAGTGAAAAAGGATATACACAACAAACCTTTAGATTGGCTTCCTTTGTGACAATCTGAATCATCTTCAGAAGAATGAGGGCTTGCCAGAGTACCAGAAGGAGTAACCTTTAAACAATGCATATTTCATGGTGGCTGAGAGTTGCATACACCCATGTATTTGTAAACATACATCAGCTGCAGACTGACAAGTATCTGATATTTACACACTAAAATTTTACTTACACAATCTCCTTGTGAAGAACTTTGATCTTCATCTTCATCTTCCATACAACATGCATCACTTGATAATTGTAAATTTTTAAGTGGCTGCCAGTAGCACGAGTAGTCTTGCCTTCTTCATTGCATAGCTCATATACACCATTTGACAGCACATTTATGATTGTGTATGGCCCAAGAAATCTTTCTGTAAGTTTTCCGCCCTTGACCTTTTAACGAGAGGAGTTTTTCAGCAATACCAACTGGTCACACTGAAATTGGCCTGGTTTGCAGTGCTTTTTATCATATGCTTCTTTCTGCCTCAACTGTGCAGCGATAATGTTGCCTTTGGCCTCTTCCAATATGTGTGCATGTTCTGAAAATACAGCAGATAGGGATTTTCTTCAAGTTCCCAATATGTCTTGCAGAGATCTTCAGAACATTGCCGCTCAAGCTCCACATCAATTGGAAGGGTTGCTCGGCGACCAAACATTAACATGAATGGTGTGTATTTAGTAGAGTTGTGTCGGGAAGTGTTATATGTGAAGGCACAAGTGTCTAGGTAGTGACTCCACATATCCTTCTTTGATGACACATATTTCACCAACATGTTTTGAAGCGTCTGATTGAAGCACTCATCAAGACCATTGGCCTACAAGTCAGAGTTGAGAGAGATCGGATGACATCAGTTTGTGTGCACGCATTTTTATATGTATACTACAGCAGACAATAACATTCATGGAACAAACCTGAGGGTGGTAAGGTGTAGTTAGCCTCCTCTTAATTCTCTGAAAGTTGGTCATTCAGTGCATTACAGAACTCGCTGCCATTGTCTGAAAGCAACACACATGGTAGTCCCATTCACATAAAGATCTATAGTTAAAGTAAGGACACGACCATAATTATTTGGAGCTCACCAAAACATACTATCAGTTGCATGGTAAGAACATGCTTTGACCACAAAAATTATCAAACTAAATGAACTAGTAAAGCCATGCACAGATACATGTACAAATAGCTACATGCACAAGTAAATAATTGGTACACACGCTGACCTTAAACAGTAAACTTGCCACTGTAGATGCCATTTTGTTGACTGTAGGTACCACCTCAACCCACTTTGTGAAGTAATCACTGATAGTGAGGATGTAGCGACTTCCATCCTTTGCAACTGGGCTCAGAGGGCCAATGAAATCAATGCCAACCATGTACCATGAGGCTTTAACTGGAATGGGATGAAGCTCAGGCACTCCAGTAGTTAGCTTTCTGTTCATGCATTGACACACATCACATTTTGATAGCTGCAGATATATAACAGAACCAGGATTGAATTTGTAATATAAAAAAATAAAGGAGTACCACTGATGCAGTTAAATAAGGAGCTCACCAAGCTAACAACGTCTTTAACCATGCCATGCCACATGAATCGTTCCTTGATCCTGTACAGTGTCCTGGTCTTACCCATTTGACCAGAAGTGGAATCAATGTGACATGCCAGTAGGATCTTCTGGCGCTCTTCCAAACTCTGGATGTAACGCAACAGCACTTCCTTCTGCATAAAAGATGGCTACTTTATTGGACACATACATAAATACATGTCACTATCAAAAATATCAAAAACGAAAATGGCAGTATTAATTAAACGCTACTTATATTTACCTTTTCCTTTCCCTGCTTGTGCTTATACAATAGCTCTCCTTCAACAGATATTGTCAACTTCGCCGCTTTCCTTCGTATCACCCTCTTTTTGGTCTCACTGACACATTTATAGGATACTTCTTCGACACTAAATAGGCATAAGCCTCCTCGACAAGATCATCACAATCAGAACCATCGTCAACTGTTTCTTCAATCCCCGCCATCACTCGCAAACTGATGTCAACCACGTGGACGTATGAAATAAATCTTCGGACCTTTTTTTCTGGACACAGACCTTTTTTTTCAGATAAAATTGGTCCGAACGGACCAAGATTTTCTGAAAATATTGGTCCGGGACCAAAATTTTCAGCGGACCGAAATTTTCGTGACAGTACATGTACATAGTGGCAGGATATGAATATGATATTAACCCCTTCTGTAAGCTCAAAACACATCTGCACAATTTGTCCTCTTATGCCTGCCTATCAGTTAATCTCTTAAAGTCATTGGCCCCATAACCCCTTGACACATCCTATAGCTACACTGTAGCTGTAACCCCAGGACACTGTTCAACACACACACACACACACACACACGCACACACACACACACACACACACACACACACACATACACACACACGCACACACACACTCGTGTACACACCACGTTATAGTGTACTGTTCTAAGCACACACCATATCCAGAAATGGCCCATACATAGGCGGTCATCTTGCTTTTTATTTCAAATTGAATTTTAAACACTTGTAAAATGTCCTATAAATCGGTCTGATCATGAAATATGTACTTCAAAAAATTATTCCATTAACCATTCTTGAACTAAAATCAAGACAAAAAATTAATTTCTACCGCGCATAATTTATTCATCAAAATATGTCATTACATAATGCCTTGCGTCATCTGCCAGAATTATTCAACTAATATTGATATTAATTGAACAAAATGGTGAATAAATATATGCACAGTAAGTTAATTTAGCTGAAGGTATAACTTAACTACATGTATATCTATACTATACTACCAATAGGCCGTTAATAACCGGACAATGTGGGGGGGGGGGGGGGGGGGGGGGGGGGGGGGGGGGGGGCCGAGAGCGTTTTGAACCCGATATGAAAGAGCGAGGGAGAGCCCGATATGGTTACTGCCAGCTTCTGGCCTGATACAAAAGTACGATAGGAATTAACTCGCGATCGACTACTCAGCACCGGACACTTTTGACCTATATAGTGGCGTGGGTTGTTTTCCTTATCGTGTTCGTTTAGCCTGCTTGCGCACAGCTCGACGAATGAAGCGCGCATAGATATTTGCAAATGGCACTTTTCAGTACAGTTGCGACCTACGTAGGTATTTCAGCCTTACCTAGATTGATTAACATCAAATCTGCACGTGCCGTATTTTGAACGTATTTTGAATCTTTGTCTGCATACATGTGTATGGCCAGGCCTGAGTCAGTACTACACGCGCGCGTAAAGCGCTTTAATATTACTGCAAATCACCTTCGCGGGGCTTTACCAATGTATCCCAATGCTTTCATTTTTTTTTTTAAGAAAAGTTAAACTCTGTAGACTGTAGCGCTGAGCAGTCTATCACTAGGCCAAAGCCTCTGCATCAGGTTAAAAGCATACTATACCCCCCCCCCCCCCCCCCCCCCCCCCCCTCCTTGGATATGGTATACGGATACGTGTACTTACGCTAAATGTACTTGCTTGCAAATTTCATGAGCGCTGATCGCAAAGCCTTCAGAACTGCTGTATGGGAGGCTTTGGATGGCACAAAAAATCAATTGTTTTTTTTAGCCACATAATAGCTTGCGCAATGTTCACAAGCAGCCTGTCAGCAGAAATCAATTTTTAGAAAATATGATCCATATATGCATTGTTGTGGTGGAGGAATCATGAGACATACGTCCCAACCATAGCGCTAGCTAAACTAGCAAGCAAGTACTTGCGCATTTTTAGGTATTTTTCTTTTAGAAGAAAAGGTTGCGCCCGGAGAGGCGTGGCATCTTGCATGAAAGGCTGCACGCGCATTTACAAATGTATCTAAGGCAAAATTCAAACTCACCTGGTTTAACTGTAACAGTAAATTATTTTCATTGATATATGTAATATAAATGAATGCTTATTCTCTGCTCGTTTTAAATTTTATTTCTATATATCTTTGTTTACGTCCGTACACGTTTATTTCGCGATATGACAATAAAGATTACATCGCCTTTTGCGATATATCACGCCAACACTGTACTATGGTCCTCCCTCTACCGGTGCCCCTCTTCCCTTTACGGGAGCCCCTCCTCCCTCTACTGGTGCCCCTCCTCCCCTTACTGATGCCCCTCCTCCCTCTACTGGTGCCCCTCCTCCCTCTACTGGTGCCCCTCCTCCCCCTACTGATGCCCCTCCTCCCCCAACTGATGCCCCTCCTCCCTCTACTGGTGCCCCTCCTCCCTGTACTGGTGCCCAACCTCCCCCTACTGATGCCCCTCCTCCCTTTACTGGTGCCCCTCCTCCCTCTACTGGTGCCCCTCCTCCCCCCTATACATGTACAGGTTGCCCTCAAGGTGTTTATGAAAATGCACCATGGCAGAATGTCTTGATAATTTCAAAATGGTCAACACATCATACACACACACAAACCAATACCCATGCATAGAAGCTTCACCACCCCAGCCACACCTGTAATGGCAGACATATACTGTAAGGTGCATTGTATTGACAGACAGCTAACCAAACCACTATTCACTATCAAAGTTACACAGGTACATGTAAACGTAGACCATCAGTCATTAGAAGGGTTAGATGGGGGAGGGGGAGGAGAGGTAGGCTGTTGGGGGGCGTTGGTCCCCTCTGTACTAAGGAAGTCATCTAACTGTTGCACCCAACTGTAGTCTTCATCCTCATCATCCCATCGGTCAGCTGGTGGGTGGGAGAACACACCCGTTTCACCACTGTCCTCTTCTGGTAGTTCAAGCACATTGTCCTTCTGTAGAGACATTGCTGCTGCTCTTAAGGTATCCTTACTATCAGCGGAGAAGTGATTAGGCCTACATGGAGGTGGGTGGAGCTGCATAATTATTCCAATACCTTACTATAGCATTAGACCATTTTCAGTAGTAAAGATTGCAACACGCTAATCTCTTGGTGGGGAGGGATCATTGGGTGCATTATACTTCTACTGGTGTATATGCTCCACTGGTCTATGACCCACCATGTTGATATGCTACAGCATATGCATGTGCATATACATGTACTCTGAAATGATGATCATGTCTCCAAGTACCACCATGTAGATGTATATACTCCCTATATGGAGCATGCAGGTGCACATGGGACTGGACTGGGGACCAGGTGGAGGTGCACTATTGTGGGGAGGGTGGCGGCTGTCCAGATCACCAGAGCACAAGGTATTGGAAATTATAATCTTGTAGTGCACACATTCCCTGAGGTGTGGTAGCACTGCCAACAGAACATTTGGAATATCACCAAATACTGAGGTCCTTAGCAAACAGTGCTGCCAAGAGCTTTGCCATAAGAGCACACGCCCCTGCTGCTTAAACCTCTAAGTCTGTGACCAGTGTATGGTGCATGTATGTACCTATGACATGTATATGTCACTAGTGCTCAAGTAAACTGCATCAAAACATTTTGACTACATTACCAGGGTTCAACCTACATGTAAGGGTTGCCACAAATTATATTCATTTAGGTGGCAGGACTATCATAACAGCTATGATAAAGTTTTATGGCCAACCCTGCATACCTGCATGTAGTACAAAATGGACCAAAGCTACTGTACTTTGTCCCCCCCCCCCCCCCCCCCCCCCCCCCTGGATGGGCCACGAGGGCTGGTACGTATATATATACATGTATGACTTACCATAGAGGAACAATATCATTGCTCAAGCTGTAAGGAAAGGAGACATGCATCAACACAACCAATAGTCACCATGGCAACATATATGTACAGTTGACTCATACACAATGCACATGTAATCACTACTCCCTACCACCTGCCATATACATGGATACTAAGACATAAGTGCTATGTACACAGCTTTAGGGAAGGGGATTTTCCCCTGTGGTCATGTCTATGGTATCCATGACACTGACAAAGTGCATGTTACTCCCCCTACACCTGTACATGTAGGCAGCCAACTTACCTAAGCTTCTTCAGGGGGCAGTGATTGATGATCTGTAGCAAGCAGTTTATGCTATCATCACCAATGTTGGTTTCCCTTAGGCTGGATGGATAGAAACAAGAGGTGACATACACACCACACATCCCAACACCTCTCTGATGTCATGTCATCACTGTCATGATGCAATACCCTGTCACTGATGGGAGGTGTGGTCTGAAAGTTACCCAAAATAATGCCCCACAGCATAGTTAAATCCAGAGGACACACAACACATGCCTACAAATATGGATAGCATTATAACAACTATCCTTCCTCCCCTCCCCTCTTGGCACAGAAAAGTAGCCAAATCATATATCCAAGATTTGGGAGGTGTTTCTAGCTATGCTACAGAGGATGGAGGGGAGGTGCCCCATGATGGAGGAGGGGAGGTGCCCCTTTATGGAGGAGGGGAGGTGCCCCTTTATGGAGGAGGGGAGATACCCCTTGATGGAGGAGGGGAGGTGCCCCCTTGATGGAGGAGGGGAGGTGCCCCCTTGATGGAGGAGGGGAGGTGCCCCTTTATGGAGGAGGGGAGGTGCCCCTTGATGGAGGAGGGGAGGTGACCCCTTGATGGAGGAGGGGAGGTGCCCATTGATGGAGGAGGGGAGGTGCCTCTTGATGGAGGAGGGGAGGTGCCCCATGATGGAGGAGGGGAGGTGCCCCTTGATGGAGGAGGGGAGGTGCCCCTTAATGGGGAAGGAGGTGCCCCATGATGGAGGATGGGAGGTGCCCCTTGATGGGGGAGGGGTGGTGACCCTTGATGGGGGAGGGAAGTGCCCCATGATGGAGGAGGGGAGGTGCCCCATGATGGAGGAGGGGAGGTGCCCCTTTATGGAGGAGGGGAGATGCCCCTTGATGGAGTAGGGGAGGTGCCCCTTGATGGAGGAGGGGAGGTGTCCCTTGATGGAGGAGGGGAGACACCCATGATGGAGGAGGGGAGGTGCCCCTTGATGGAGGAGGGGAGGGGCCCCTTGATGGAGGAGGGGAGGTGCCCCTTGATGGAGGAGGGGAGGTGCCCCTTGATGGAGGAGGGGAGGTGCCCCTCGATGGAGGAGGGGAGACGCCCATGATGGAGGGGAGGTGCCCCTTGATGGAGGAGGGGTGGTGCCTCTTGATGGAGGAGGGGAGATGCCCATGATGGAGGAGGGGAGGTGTCCCTTGATGGAGGAGGGGAGGTGCCCCTTGATGGAGGAGGGGAGGTGCCCCTTGATGGAGGAGGGGAGGTGCCCCTCGATGGAGGAGGGGAGACGCCCATGATGGAGGGGAGGTGCCCCTTGATGGAGGAGGGGTGGTGCCTCTTGATGGAGGAGGGGAGATGCCCATGATGGAGGAGGGGAGGTGTCTCTTGATGGATGAGGGGAGGTGCCCCTTGATGAGGGGGGAGGTGTCCTTGATGGAGGTGGGGAGGTGCCCCTTGATGGAGGAGGGGAGGTGCCCCTTGATGGAGGAGGGGAGGTGCCCCTTGATGGAGGAGGGGAGGTGCCCCTTGATGGAGGAGGGGAGGTGCCCCTTGATGGAGGAGGGGAGGTGCCCCTCAATGGAGGAGGGGAGATGCCCATGATGGAGGAGGGGAGGTGCCCCTTGATGGAGGAGGGGTGGTGCCTCTTGATGGAGGAGGGGAGATGCCCATGATGGAGGAGGGGAGGTGCCCCTTGATGGATGGAGGAGGGGAGACGCCCATGATGGAGGAGGGGAGGTGTCCCTTGATGGAGGAGGGGAGGTGCCCCTTGATGGAGGAGGGAAGGTGCCCCTTGATGAGGGGGGAGGTGTCCCTTGATGGAGAAGGGGAGGTCCCCCTTGATGCTGGGTACATGTACGTACATAGTCTCTCAAGGACTGCCAGAAGAATTCTTTTCAAAAATGAATCTGTTGTGCAAATTACAGTAAGGCTGTTAATCACTAAGCCTAGAACCTTCCACTGGGGTAAGTATGTGTAAGCACCCAACATGCATCTTAATGTGTGCCAATGTGCCCAATTGACTGATTGGAAGAAAATGGGGCAAAGGACCCCCTGAGCAGTGACCCCTGACCTGTTGACCGAGGGAAGCTGCTGTGAGGGACACAGGTTACCAGCTGGGAGTCCCTGTGGCCAGGCCATGTGTGGCTTGTCAGGCACCAGATGGTGTCCACCAACTGGATGACCTATGTGCCAAGCCAGGACGTTGGCCTTTGGGTCCCCAAATTAGAAAGTCAAGTTTGGTAGGGACCCGCCCCTGGCTACATTTTGATATGTGTAGGCATGACAGCAAATAGAAGATACAAGGGAGGGGGGTACAAGGTGAAGCAGGGGTGGAGGGAGATGCAAATGGGCGAGCTCTCCTGAAGCGCGGCAGACAATCGGACAGACAAGGCTCGCACACCCCTCCCTACTAGCTATGGCGATGTGCCTTACTGTAACTTAAGAGGAACATGTACTTGAGTGATGTTTAGGTCTCATGAATGGTAAGAAAAGAGCACAACATTGTAACATTTGATCTTTCCCCAACAACACCATGATGTGACTTTTGGGAACTAGTGTACCACCCAAGTAATGTACCTGACACCTCTGTGGTGGGAACATGTTACCATTACCTCACAATGGAATAATTTTGTCACCATTGGGCCCCAGTTAAAGTACATGTTGTTAGTATCTGCACCAGGGACATTCTATGGCTGATCACCTAGTAAATAACACTGCACCCTCTCAGATTTATGTTTTATAAAGTTATCACACCAATTATCACCTTGTGCCAGTAAATAGATTAGGAGATAAAAAAGTTTTGTTTTTATTAATCATTCTGTTCTTAATAAAAGGTCCAAACATGGCATGTAAGGTGTTCAGATTTAATCATTGTTAGGATCCATCTCCAAATGAATTTTGGAAAAATCAGCGTCATTGTTACGTTAACATTTTTACCCCCCCGCCCCCCCCCCCCCCTGTCTCCCAACCAGCCTATGGGCCTGATGTAAATGTACTTTTTCTGCATGTCTGATAACTTGTTATTATGCATACTAACACTACAGTGAAATCTGCATTAGTGGTCACCTGAGTTGGCTGGTTAGTTTTTGTTGATATTGTATGTATATGATACTCATTAGGCACAAAACCAGCTTCTGCAAGCTAATATCATGTGACTGTTAAAAAGATTGACATGAGTATGGTATGAATATCGTATCAAGTTTTAGCAATATGTACATTGGCTACAGTCAATCTCTAGCGAAGACGATTCCAATTACAGCACAGTAAACAGTTTTTAACGCAATCACATGATGTTTCTCTGTCACAGGCGGTGCTCATTTCAAGACTAGACCAATCAAGGCACACCTCAGACATGGTATTTCTAAACCTGATTACATAGACTAGGGTCAGGGTGTTGTAATACAATTGTGCCTTCCACATTTATACATGTGTTTGATGGTTGCACGCAGTCTTGACATTTTGATTGTTTGAAGCTCTCAACACGATGAGTTCACCATGTCCATGCCACCCCACTCATGGCAAGCTGTGCAAGGTAATTTTAAACACTCATTACGTGCATGAGTCACAACACGTGCACACAACACACATACAAGTAAACACACACAAGTGAACAAACACAACACGTGCACACAAGGTACCGTTTAGGGGGCTAAACAGAGTTTTTAATGGGGATCTAGTAATTCCCCATCAGCATTTGCAGGCAGACGTTTGCGGTTATTCAGGCTCATTGCCTTAAGCGGACGCGAGCATTGTCCTTCCCATTGTTACCCTTTGTGCGCCATGGCCGGCTTGTGAGATTATATGCACACTTTGGCAGACTCCCAGCACTCCCCGGTGCTTCAGGAGAGCTTGTCGGTTCGCATCACCCTCCCTCCCCCCCTGCATCACCTTTGTACCCCTTCTGTGTATTTCTTACTTGCTGTCATGCCTATTCATATTAAATGCAGCCAGGGCGGGTCCCTACCGGGCTTGACCTTCTAACTTGGGGACCCAAGCCGGGGCCAGCGTCCTGGCTTGGTACACAGGTCACCCAGCTGGTGGCCAGTGCCACCATCTTGTGCCTGTCTCCCCAAGTCCCCCCCCCCCCCCCCACATGACCTAACAAGCCACACATGGCTTGGCCTCAGGGACTCCCAGCTGGTGACCGGCATCACTCATGGGAGCTCACCACGGCCAACAGGTCGGGATTGCAGGGTCACAGCTCAGGGGGGTTGTCGCCCTGGCCCCCTATTCTCGCCAATCAGTCAACTGGGCATGTTGGGGGACCTGAGCACAGAAGCATGTACACATGTAGCTGGGGAGCTTAGGGCCCGGGTGCCTACACCTACTTAGCCTGGGGAAGGTACTAGACATGATAGCCCACACGCAAGTGAACACACACATGACGTGCAAACAACACACACAACATGTGCACACAACACGTGCACACAACACACACAACACACACACCAGTGAACACACACACACCAGTGAACACACACAACATGTGCACATAACACACAAATGAACACACACAACACACACACAAGCAAGCACACGCATAAAAGTACATTGCCCTTCAGAAGAAAGTTATTTCAAACCAGCACGGATCGAATGCCTATCAGCCATTCCACCTTGTTTCAACAGTTAACAGGTTCATAATGTCACATGCATCACTTCATATATATTCATTCTGCACCAGTGCTTGCCTTTAAATACAGTTTGTTCAAGGATGTATCAATTGGTGAGCATCATGTATACTGTTTTGTACAGTGTTTGTGGGAATGCAGATTTGCTTGCACATGATCATGTTGCTTAGGAGTGCCAGTATTATTTAACGCCATCAAGGTTGGTGTGCCCACAATGTGACATTGAGATAATTGTACCAACCAAGCACAGGTTAGTATAAATAATGATGGAAGGTGTACAGCAGGCTCAACACATGGACCTGCAGATACACATAACACGATGCAGGGCAGTGTACCACTACATGTTTTAAATAAGCACTGAGTATCCATGCCCATGGGTACCCTAAAACATGTTTGTGGCATCATGTGAGGCCCAAAGGTGTATAGCTCCATCTTCTTTGGTTTGACACTGGCTCAAACACACAATGCAGGTCACAGTAGGCATTTTATAGAGATGATGAGGGGAATCCCCAGCCCAACTAATGCCAGAGAGGGACCTGAGGAGTCGTCTGTATCTACTGCTACCAACTTTGCAACACACAGTGATTAAGAACCAAGCAAAGCTAACTGAATCAAGATTTGGGCTACAGTAAGGAACTTTGAAGTTGGGGATACAGTAGTAGTTTGGGACCATCATGGTATGGTGGGGGGTGCCCTTGCATTTGTCAATGTACGAATATGGACAGAGAGAAGGACAATCACCACTGGCAAGACAGAACAAAGACTGGAAGGGCAGTAAAATGACCAAATAGATTTACAGACAACTATAGGATGCATGTAAGCCAATAGCCAGGTGCATCTCAGTCATGTTACAATGATAGTTCCACACATGCCCAGATCTGCATGCATCAATATGTGATGTGTGATGTTATCACTGGCAGAGCCAGGATTGTATTGCAGGGGGGGCCAACTTAAGGCCGATTCAACCATATGGGGGGGGGGGGGGGGGGGGGGGGGGGTGCTGTCCGCTGTCGGCCGATTTAACTAGTGTACGCGGTCCGCTGTTGACCAATTTAACACCAGTGGGAGGTGGGGATGGGGGCCAGGGGGGGCCAACTGCAGACGTCACTGTACAAGCTTAAATCACAGGGGGGCCAACTGCAGACTTCACTGTACAATCTTAAATCCCAAAGGGGGCCAAGCGCCCTCCAGCCCCCCCCCCCCCCCCCCTATCTCCGCCACTGGATGTTATGTGTGTGATGTGCACATACATGTATGTATGAGGTGGTCATGATGGTGTCTTTGCTAAGTTTGATGAAGAAGACTAGAAGGTGATGTTATGACTTGTGCCCTACACAAGCAGATTTATCATTGCCATATTGCTGTGCTTGATAGTTGCTATTGGAGCTAATAGAGTAGCTCTGGTGCAGTGCATGCTTTATCCTGATGCCCCACACATGCAAAACCTTCCTACACCTGTGCCATTGGTGTGCATGTGTTCTTTTATGCAGGAGCATATGTGAAATGTGTGTGTGCACTAGTGTGACTGCATGGGGTGATGTTCAGAGTGTGCATAGGCACACATACATGTAGGTGTTGTGTGCATGTGACCAGACTCCTCCCCCTCTCCAACACACATGCCCACATTACATATACATGTTTGTACTTCTACAGAATAGTTTGGACATTTATAACAATGTAATCAGGCCTCCCAAGGTTATAGTGACCATCATCCCCATAGCCACATGTACAATAACACAGCTAACTACATACACAATGGACTTACTTCAGGTAATTGAGGTTAGGCCAATGGCAAGCAGCTGTAGATAATGAATTAATTCCTTCACCACCAATGTTATTATACTGTAGGCTGTGGGACAAAACAGACACCAATCATTATAGCAGTACAGTGTGATGGCCACTCCCCTCATACCATACCATCATGGGACAATGTTTTATCAATAATTCATATCACATACAGATTAACGAAATCCTAGTCTGGGGACCAGATGACTGACATTTAGCAGTCAGTCTGGTCGATCATGTACATGTACTTGTTCTGTTGTTTATGTTTGATATCTTTGTTATTATCATTACAGTGGGTGTTCGATTATAAGACCACCCGATTATAAGACCATAAAGTGCCGCTATCGATGAGATTAAGAAACCACAGTTATTTACAATGTACTGGGATTGTACCGAAAATCCAGTGCACGCGACATAACTTTTTAAATAACTGCATACGCTCAATCGCAAACGTTTGTATCAATCGATCGATACCACCATATTACAAATCTTTCGTTACATTGCTACAAATTACGAGATTGAGGATGGTGCTGTGCATGCATGGTCGCCGGTCGGCCAATCATCAACGCATTGCATGTGCTTATATAGGTCGGTCTCGCTTGAAATAAAGACCTTTGTACGTTCCTACCCTATACATGCATAGAGACCTGATCCCACATTCACCTGCACACGTGATAACATATTCAACCATAAATGAACAAAATGAAACTAGTATAGGGACCAACATATTTATGGGCTGGTCCCCAAACTAGCACAAGACAGCAATACAAAGTTGTTGTGGTATATGTTCAAGAGAGCTACACTTTACCAGCTATGATCAATTTGCTGTGTGCAGACAACCATAACTGTTTGGCAATGGATAACAGCTGTGGATCGTTGAGCTCACCAGCAATGCAGTGTGCCTGATGTGCAGCCATCAACATTTTTTCACTGAATTCTTTGGTGACAGGAGGCTTCTCCAGGCACAAAAAAATTGCCGCACATTGCAGGAGCTCGCAAGAGCCCCCCTTTCCCCCCATTTTCTATTCATCATTCATGAGACGTACTTTTTTAAGCTTAGAACTTGGCTATAAGTGGTTACGCGGAAGAGCTACTTCAAGTCAAAGAGAGGCTTCGTGACCTCCATTGAAAACGACCGGAAGTATAACTTGCGTTCTTCGTGCTGTCATTCATGGCATTGAGTTCACAACCCGCTCATGTCTTGTTCGGCCGACGATTACTGAAAAGTGAGCGCGTTGAGAGATACACAACATATTTCGATGCCACGCACGAGTGATGGATTTTTTGTGCAAACTTTCGTGTGAAATAACTTTGTTCTTGGAGCACCGTTTTTCGTGCCCATTTGCCCAAATACTTTACTTTTGGATACTTATATTATAGGCTAAATACTGATTTAGACAGCGTTGCTTATGTGCCGATGTATCGTGGATTTTTAAGAGCGCCTATAGGCTACACTACGATAGTTGGTTGGCATGGGATGACAGGTCAGTGACACCCGCAGCCGGGGAATCCTCGTGCACCTCCTAAAGTACTCATGGTACAATGGGTCGTAGCATCTTGGAAGAGCATCTCAGCAGAAGAGATTCGTAGATCTTTTGCCGCTTGTGGCATTGCCACTTCAAACCCAGATGCTATTCATTGCCCGAGAGACTCTAGGGTGGCAACAAGTGGTGCATATACTGTAATCCACCAACTACACCATACTGATGCCGGAGGAAGACCAGCATGATGTACATGTAGACTCAGACAGTGCATATGATGATTTGACATTGATATTGATTAAATTACGTTTTGGGGGGAGTCCAATCTCATTCATTTAGTTTACACAGCTAATTGTAGAGTGCATGTACCTTGTACACAGGACTATATTATTATACTAAGAGCAGAAAAACAACCTCACACAAATCTCAGACTGCTATATGCGCGATGCATGCGGACCCATACCGTGATTTTACAGATGGTTAGTGAAAACGATTATTTACAGCATCCTCCGTTTCGCACCCAAACAGGCGCAAAAAACGGTGCTCCAAGAACACAGTTATTTCACAAGAAAGCTTTGTACAAAAAATCCATCACTCATGCGTGGCATCGAAATATGTTGTGTATCTCTTGACGCGCTCACTTTTCAGTAATCGTCGGCCGAACAAGAAATGAGCGGGTTGAGAACTTGATGCCATGAATACCAGCAGGAAGAACGCAGAAATAGAGGTATACATTTTAATAAAATATGTTCACATTCGTAGATGATAGAGTAACTCATGTTACAAAGGATTCTTCATTTGCATGTTGTGTTATGAAGATAAAATATAAAAAGATAAAACACGTTTTATTACACATTAACACGCGGGTACCGATTATGTCTCTACTACTAACCGCGGTTTGTATTCGAGCTTTAACGGTACCTACATTATTTAGCAAAAATATACCTGCCTGAAATTCTGTGCTACATGTAGGCATAATATAATTAATGCTATCCATAATTCATTTTTTTCCTTACTCAATTGTTGTCTACAAATCCTACATTGACATCAATTTTATTTTTATATCTTGTCAATATGTGGGCATATTTCATCAGGGGATTTGACACAAGCACTGCAGACAGTTCAATTGTTCAATGCCAAAGCTTTTAACCCCTGACCAACTCTGTACCCATGACAGGTGGCCTGTATACAACCAGGCAATCATGTACGGATACTTACTCCAGAGTCTGTAGATGTGGGGTCTCCTTAAGAATGTCCCCTAGCAATGACCAGTCACTGCATCCTCTCCTATAGAAGCAGGTTGCCAAACTGTGTGCAGGATAAGAGGTCAGTTTAGTACCATGAAAACACAACATATTAAGATAAACTAGATCAAGGGGTGTGCCCAGCCACACCCCTCAAGTACCATGTTGTATACACTCTTCATAGTACAATAATGAACCTGCACACTGGTATATACATTAACCAGCATTGACACAATCTGTAACTATTGAATAGTTACATTGTATGTGGTGCAGATTCAGGGTCATGCAATGACCACACCCACCACTATATTCTCCACATGCTTTAGCCAACTACCCTACACACAACACATTCATGCAGACTTGTCCCCAGACCAAAACGTAACACATTCTCTTTCCCTTGCTGAATAATTTCAACCTCAGCAAATACATATATAGTGTATTATCAACACTGCAGCTGTAATACATTAATCAAATGTGCATCTTGATTTGCTTCCTCTCATCCATTCCACCGCTTACAATTCATACATGACATTGAAAAGTCCAAAAATCAACCTGTTAATGTCTAATGTCCTGAACGTCGGTACTACTCTACTCCCTGGTGTTAAGCAAATAAAGGTTTGGTCACTGAAGGGACCGAGTTGCACTTAATGCAGTACAAGTCCTTTTAGGATCAGGCCGAGATATGGAACCTGGCGCTCTTCTTTACTTTACCCTCCCCCCCCCCCCCCCCCCCCCCCCCCTCATCCCAATTATAGCAACTTATTAACATATACAATCGTATATACTGCTGAACCTAAGCTAAACTAAGCCGCCGAGCCTAACTGTCAGTGTGGATCCAAAAATGACTTTCCTGAGTCGCTGCAACTCAATCGTACTTATTATACCTCTCGGACACGTAACAGAGTTAAACAAACCATTTGCGGCTAGCCTATACACGGTTGGTTCTACACGTGTTATTTTATGACAGCTGAAAGCTCTCTCGAATCCATCGCCTTTTGTCACAGACATTAGCCCATCAAAGGACATCTTTGCCGTTCAACTCTCCAAACCTTAGCATACTTCTACCTTCCATAGCACCGCGTGGTACATAATGGATAGGTCCGCTAGCACCTTACAACGCTTGCGCTGATCGTTTTTATTTAAAATATGATATGTAACAGATTTTTGTCTTACAGCAAGGGACCTACCGCTATACACAGGACTGATCCACTGATCCCACCGTCTGGTCCATTCACCAACCAAAACCAGCGATCAAACACACGTGCAGCTGGCACTACAAGTCACGCGATTAACTATCAACGCATCACGTACGTGTACCAATTAGAAGCCGCGGCCGCTAGTAATATGTACGAGAAAGTTCAAACGCTTGCTCGGGCGTTTGTAATACCCTACACGGAAATAGTCGTAAAGGCATGCAATTGTGCTGTCATGTTTTGGAAATGCAATCCTCACTCAGCGGCGGAGCATCACGTGCCCTCCCCCGCCCCCCCTCCCCCAAATTTTTTTTTTTTTTTTCTTCATGCCACTTAGCTTAGCTAGCTAGCTAGCGTGTGCGCGTAATTACGATCCGTTATAGATCATTTACCTATTCGATAGTTTAATAATTATATGCAAGGCGGCACGAATGTGACGGATCGGAGTCATACACTGATACAGGCACTTTATCTTGTAAACGTACTGAGAAAAAATATTGCCAGTTTTTTGCTTTTGCGTTTATTTAGCATGAAATTCACAGTGATATCCAATACAAACATCATGCGATATCCGGATTACTTGAGCCTGCATGGACAGCGACGAGAAAACTCTTCATCCTTCACAATGCTTAGGTTCCTAGACCGAAGCGTGCACGTGGCCATGGCCATGCACCAGCTACATGTCGGTCTATAAACGACTCATGTATGTTTTACTATAATATTAGTACTTTTAGTTTGTTTAGCTCTATAGCTGCGGTAATAACCTGTTTTCTGAGGAACAGAATCTGAGATCCATCCCATTCACATCTTTTGATCGCTTATCTCTCACACGCACCATTCGACGATTAAATACTAATTATAATTAACCACACATGCAAAATTACATTTCACTAATAGAAGGATTTAATTAGATGATCGATATAGATCCCGCTTGGCTAGAACAATTTGCAAGCTTGCAAATCCAAGGATGGTAACATGCAGAATGCTGCATAGATTACAGTATGCATTACGTCATTCTTATGCATTGCGTCATTCTTCATATAGGAAATGGGAGGGTCCGGACCCCCAACGTTATATGATTGACACGGTGTCGGAGGAATGGCTGTCCCCCTGGAAAAAGTGTCGCCCCGGACATTCCTAGATACAAGTGTCCCCCCGGACACCTAGGAAAAAATGTCCCATCAGGAAAAAGTGTCCCCTCCCCTCAATGACTTATACTTTTATAGAAACATTCCTAGAACTTTTTAATTAAGTCCTAGTGTTTAGGCCAAAGCCTTGAGGCTAATTTTCTATATGTTAGACGCGCGTAAAATGCAGGCGGGAAAAGGTTGGTTCGCAGCAGAACTAGATAATTGGTACAACTATACGCGCGTACGCCTGGATGGTGCACTCTTTGCATATCGAATTGCGATTTTCTAACTGGACTAACGCTATCTGATCATGAAGTGATCGAAGGCCAATATTGGGTAAGCATAATGCATCAGTTTTCACGAATGTCAAGTCACATATCTATAAAGCAGTGCTGATGCCTATTAAAGTTGTACGCATAACTCTGTCACCATGAATGTAAAGTAAAGAGCTACTAAGCTATGGAGACTGCATGGTGTACAAGGAAATCAAAAACTTCTCCATTGAGGATTGGTGGTACAAAAAGCAAGGAAACAACTACAGTATGTTTGTATATAGGATCCTACAACTCACAGTCATGTCCTGAATTTGCAAATGAAGAAGCTTATTTGCAAATGTTGGGCTGTTATAGTTGTATATAGGATAATACCAAAACTTGTTTCTTGTAACTGGTTTCCTTGCTTTTTGCACCACCAATCCTTTTCTCAACAAGAGCACTAGTTCCCCTAATTTTTTTCTGTCAGGAGTGGCTTAGTGTATTCCACACTACCTCTAACACACATGCTACAGGACGTCTTTTTAAGACCACCACTTTTACTGGTGACCGCTGATTTCTGCATATGAGTTTGATACCCCCCCCCACCCCCCCATCCCCCTTAAGAACATAACACAGTATGTATTCTTTGCACATGTCAGTACATGCAAGTGAAACTGTGTCCAGTACAGAGACAATTAGAAACTTGGGACTGTGGGCTGACATGAGGACGGTGAAATGGCCGCGTCTGGCTACAGAACTGATCAAACATGGTATTGTGGTGACTGCTGCATTGCGTTGATGACTTAAATTTGCTTGCCTTTTGACATTGATGACAAAGATTGCTGTCGCTTATTTATTGTCTTCAGACATCGTTTAAGTATGTACATGTACATGATTGCGATCGGCGTAAAAAATTTGCCATTTTAACGTTCAATTGAAGAGGTATAATAAATCACGCGAAACATAAGGGCGCATTTCCTCGGGGAATGTTTGGTACCGAGGAGAAGTGGGGGGACATTTCTACCGAGGGGGGGACAATTTCTCCTAGGCACAAATGTCCCCCTGGACATTCTTTCCTAGGAACAGTGGTACCTAAGAAAAATTGTCCGGGGGACAGCCATGCCTAGGAAAAAGTGTCAGGGGGGACAGTGAAGAGGGGGGGGACAGAATTTCCTACTACACCGGTTTTGCCCTTGTTTTTTTGTCTTTTTCTGGAGGTACCCGTAAAGCGTTGGTGCATGTCTGTTCGTTTTTATTGTCGAAAATTCAGCTTACCGTATTTTCAGTCCTTTTTTTTTTTTTTAACTTCGTCGACGCCTGCATGATATTGTTTAGGTTCGTTTTTCAGTGATTCGTATCTAGAAAGAACGTGTATATTGTTGTAATTCGTTTAGCGACAAATTCTAGCTAAGCTATTAACTGGTACACTCGTGCGCATAAGACTGATAAGTGGTACTGCCCACCGCATTCAACGTTAACCGTTATGTCGCGCTATATATGGTTCGTCTGATGCTAAAAGCGTATATTTCTCTTGACTTCATATTGCAAACTGTAATATTTTAACAACTAAATGTATGTGAAACCATTAGGCTCCATGAATCCATTTCCGTACCTATACTAGTATTCTTAATTCGATCCGAATTAGAATGGCTTTCTTAGACTATTTTCTTGCAACAAATCACTCGATCACAAGCGACTGATCATTATCAAAAGCCTCTGCGCTTCGCGCGGGAAGGGGCACGTCCTCCTCCCGCACCCTCCCCCTGCTTGGGATGCACTTTTTACCTTCTGCCGACTACGTCAAATGGTTATTAAATATTTCTAGCCCGACGGCTTTGAAATATATTGCGCCCGGCGGCCCTGAGCAGGAATGTTGTAAGAGGGGGTAGAGTTATTCATCGATTCATTTGAAGGGATAGGCCTAGAATTAAGAAAACGAAACTAAGAAGCAGGTTTCACTTGAATGTAGGCTGCATGCAATTCCAAAATCATATACATGTAGATTCAAACGCTAACGACCTGCATGCTCCCACAAGCCTGCCAACAGCCAGCGCCAGCATCTCTAAAGATCCAAGTAGAAAATTGGGCTAATGTGTCAGTGATGCTATTTGATCAGTATTACGTTGCAATGGTCAGTCCGGCTGTCTCTAAAAGCTTGCAGCAAGGTGCATTTAGTTTCTTACAGATGTATATTTAAACGATCATAGCTTGGAGCCTTGGCTTTTTTTGACCGTCCACCGTATACCACATCTGTGACGGTAGAGAACATAAATTAATGAACGATGACTGGCATATGTTTGGTACTTTTGGAGGGGTTTTCAACGCTAAAGCATTGGCATCCCCAAGCCCTCGCATGTGTAAAATGGACGTACCTCTTCACAGGTAGGGCCTGACCAAGCTTTTTAAATATGCATGTAATGTACGTATCACATCATAAAGACACTAAATCTAACTTTATAGGAAAGAATGTTTGTTGTCACCTGTTAAAGCTTATATCTTAGCTGATGACACTACGAAATATAATTTTTCTGGTGATACTACTCCATTTGACCATTCATTGTCTGCATTTTGTGATTCTTCATGATCTTGGTGTTTACGTTTCATTAGATTTACAGCCAGGAATTCATTGTTCAAGTGTATTCTGGACGGTTTCTAATTCTAAGAGGTTTCCAGAGTAGTGATGTTACATGAATTTTAAACCTATATGTCAGGCCACTTTTAGAATTCAACACACCAGTCTGGAATCCTTGGCTGTTCAAAAATATTGAACATATTGAAGGAGATTCAGGGTTACTTCACACCAACAATTTGTAAACGTGCAAGACTGTAACTACCTCACGTGCATGGATTATGCATCCCAGTTAGCAAATCTTAACTTGTCATCTTTGGAATATTGTCGTGTTTATTTCGACCTTGCAATGTGTTATAAAATTTTGAAAAAGCTTCTGAATATAAATGCAGCAGAGATGTTTACAGTCAGTTCAAACGTTCATTCCATCAAGGAAATGCTCCATCATCATGATTTTCAGCTATACTTCTTTACTTCTTGGGTTGTTCCTTTGTGGAATTCCTTGCCTCAACATGTTGTATCTGCATATAATATCATCACTTTTATGTCTTAAAACTGTCGATCTATCTCTTTATTGCAAACTGTAAATAAGTGCTTTTCATCATGTCATTGCATTATCTGTACAATGCATTGAGAAAAAATACTATTAATGTTTGCAAATAGCATAAGAAAGATGGATGTCCATATTGCTGGATTGCAGAAGGCATTATTCAATAGAGGTTTGGACAGATATACTTCAGTTAATATATCCGGCCTCAACACTGAATTCACATTGAAGCATTGCAGACTGTAGTATTCATAAGTTGATTACTGATTAATTAATAGACAGGTAGCATGCAGGTATAATGTGATTCTTGAGTTTGAAATATAGTGTGCCTCGATCCGCTCTCCCACACACATACATGGATACGTAGAATGATCCTTTACACATCAATATGGTATTATCACAAAATTGCAAGACACGAACTATTAATGCCCCCCCCCCCCCCCCCCCCCACCTTGCAACTATTGCAAACAAAATACAATTGCATGGTCTACTATTTCAATTGCAGTATCCAATTATTAACGGGATAGTCACAAAGAGATCATGTATAAAATGAAATGAAAGCAGCTAGCGACTGTGCTGAGGCAGTGACATATTTTCGCCTAGAGTTTTTTAAAAATCCAGGCACCTAGAAAATCTAGAGAATGCCACCACTACAAGCACAGATACAACCTGTACAGTGACAATCCAAGATTAGGAGTGCACATAACCTTGATGCCAAATTCTGCAGACCAAGATAGATACCATAAATGTCGGCGGGGGGGGGGGGGGGAGGGGGGGGGGGGGTCCTGGACTAATGCCACAACCTTGCTCCTAAAGAGGGGGGTAATATTCGACAATACAATCACATGGCATAAGGATTAGTTAAGGCATGATTGATCTCACAGCTGGCTAGAACAATATGAGCACTTTCTTTCTGAATTAATTAAGGCGCAACTACCATTTTAGAGGAGAATGTTGACTTTAGTCAGGCTCAAATGCTAAACCAAGGCCTGGGGATGGCACACCAATGGGCCTGTGGGACTGACACTGCTAGTAGTCGAGCTATAGTTGCTATTGTTGTAATAGTCTACAATAAAGCTGTGTTGGATCAAATGGTCCACACGCTTGAATGGATTCAGGGGCAGACCCTTAGTAGTACCATATACAATGTAGGCAGCTGCAGTGTCACAGCAGATGTGGTGTATGTACCAGCAGTTTAAACCCATGAAATTGCAATGTACATCCTCCACAAAAGATTTAAGAACAGAATACAGGACTAAGGAGAACACTAATGGGCCTAAAGGGTCTCCCTGCTGGACACCAAAGGCAGAGTGCAGCATTTCTGATGGTGGATGCCATAGTGTAGGGTGCTGGGGGTAGCACCACAAAAAGTTCAGGAAAGTTAGCCTAACACTCAATGATGATGGCTTAGTGGAATATAAAGTTAAAAATGCTGTGTCAGGTTTGAGTAGTCGAGTCAAAGGCCAAATCTGATTGCATGAGATAACACATAACACAATGCCAAAGAAAATAAGTGATCTTTTCAGATCCTCCTGGACACGCAACAGCGTTGTGGACCAAATGTTACAGGCATGTAAATAAAGCGTAAACTTTAAAACTTTGCCACCAATTCAGTGCATAATGAATGACACAAACTATGCATAATTACAGCTCTAAGAAAGTTGTTCATACACACTGTACATGTATGCATACACAACATTTTTATTATTTACTGAATCACATGTGCACATGAACTCTTACAAACCTCTACATGCATGCGCCTTTAATGTTCCCTGGGGGTGTGATCCAAATCATTTACATGTACTCCTAAGACTGTTAATGTGTCAATCACTTTACTGAGATAAGGGCAAGGGCAGGGCTAATATTAACCTTATGCAATGTAGCAGATACAAAGACATCGTAAGTGTGCAATTGACAGCAATGTGTAACTAACCCACAAAGATCCATCAAACATTGCATAACAAACAAACATCGCCTATTTTCAGTGTGGCAAATATAGAATTTGAAGTACGTACATGGGCTCTATATTAAAGAAGACACAATTACAGTTCATACATGTACTAGTAGTGCAGCAAAACAACCCATTGCATAATTGGCCTAAACAGAAACTACAATTGGTAGGTCTTCATCATGATGGTAACTATTTGGATTGCTCAACCTATTGATGATAGTATTATCTCATAATTTTTAATGCTAAGTGTATACAACATTCGCCAACAATCTAAGTATTTGCACAAAAAAGGACAACTTGAGGGAAATTAATTATTTAACACTCCACTAACAATACATAATCATTTTAAATGCCCTTAATATCAACGCAGTTGGGAGTCTTAAGTACTAGGTTTTGAATAGTAAGATAAAAATTTGCTTTGCCTATCATCTTCACTTTGCCAAACATAGATTTGATGTAGTGATACCATACAAACATATTTTCATGATGCTATTAAAACGCTAACAGCATCCTAATAGTGTCTCTATCATAAACTTACTCCAATGATTCCACTTGTGGGTGTTTTGATATCAACCTTTTCAAAGCCACCAATATATCCTTGTCATATAAATCACCTCTAATCCTGAAATTGGAATTATTAAGTATAAAGAACATTGTAGCACTTATAACACACTCACATTAATCTTCTAACATTATCCATTGTATTGGTCAACTTCTCTGTAATAATGTCCAGTCCTTCAGCAGTTAGTTGACATCTCAATTCAATCTCCTTCACAAGATCATTTGCTGCTGCCATGCAATATCCTATAGCACAGTAATCCAGCAAGGTTAGCGTTTCATTCAAAATTATTAATTTTCCATCAGCTTTGGTAAACAGCTCTCTACATTTCTGATCATTCTGTGACTCAAAAACACAATGCAATGCTCTGAGGTTCACCTTCTTGTCACCTCGATCATCTATCAGTGCACTGTTCATTATTACAGAGCACTGATCATCATTCTGTAGCTTTGTAAGACCGCAGAAGAACTTCAACACCACACCCATATGAGGTTGGACAACATGCTCCCTGATGGCTTTAAGCTGCTCACTGGGAGGCAGCCTGCTGACATGGTAGGCAGCAAGAAACTCCTGGTTGGTTAGGTGGACAAAGGTGAAAACGGGTTCTGCACCTGAGTCATTCTCATTCTTATCCATCACAAGGATACCCAGATTAGCTACATGTGTGGTTGACCATTCCCCTCCTATCAACTGCATCAGCTCTCCTAATAAAAAGGAAGACTTTGAAGCAACAGTGATGGTGTATGCAAGTTTGGATATTCCTCTAAACAACACTAACTCTGGTGATGGTAGTAACTCAAGGTCTTTGATTTGAATATCTATCTCCTTTTTTATAAAGTATCTAACCAGAGACATTCTGGTAAAGATATGGTACACATCTGTTTCTGTCTTAGGAAGAGATATTGTATTTTCCTGACGATTGTTATAGATGAAGATGATCATGACAAGATGTAATGGTATATAGCACATATGTCTGATGTTTTGGTGATCATGGAGGTATTGTTTCACCTCAGTAGCTTTAGAATGATTGCTCATGAAGCTCCTGTCAATGTACTGATCAATCTGTTCTTTAAGGAACCCAAGAACTTCACCCCTCGTGTGGGTGCTTCTCCTTAACTCCAGAGAAGCATTTGGTCTGGAGGTTATTATTACTGTTGAAGAGGTAAGAATATCTCCTCGCACAAGCTCATCAAACCATGAGTGGCCATTTTTAGTGTACTTTCTAGAATACTCATCTAGACCATCAAAAACAAAACATGTATTTTCACCTTCATTTCTATCTATCTCATCCTCTAATTTAGTCATGTGAAAATACTCCAGAATGGATTTTAACTCCTCAATTGGTGTTACATAAAATTGGTGAAGAGGGATAAGAAACAGATACTTTACAAATTTCAAAATTGCTCCTTCTCCCCAATCCTTGCTCAGTTTTCTCATCAATGTAGTCTTGCCACAGCCTGGCCTTCCTTCTAGCAGAATTATTCTATTCTCAGATGTAATACTTTTCATTAGGTCTTCATAGGATATAGTGGCTTTTGTTTCTATGACATCATCCATTGATCCTTGAATGGTATTGTAGAAAAAGGGACCTCTGTGAGTCTCTGTTGTGTCTTTGACCAGCGCAAGATTGGTGAAGGAGAATGTTGGAACAGGGGGAAAGTCCTCATCGGCAGTTTTATGGCTGCGATATCTACCTTTCAGCTTTCTAATGAATGGACTTTCCCCTATGGTGAAAATAAATTTCCATTACATTGCATGAGCATATAGTGGAGGCCATGGGACATGAGCATGTAGTGGAGGCCATGGGACATGAGGATATAGTGGAGGCCATGGGGCATGAGCATGTAGTGGAGGCCATGGGACATTAGCATAGTGGAGGTCGTGGAACGTGAGCATGTAGTGGAGGCCATGGGACATGAGCATGTAGTGGAGGCCATGGGACATGAACATGTAGTGGAGGCCATGGGACATTAGCATGTAGTGGAGGCCATGGGACAGGAGCATGTAGTGGAGGCAATGGGACATGAGCATGTAGTGAAGGCAATGGGACATGAGTCAGTGCGCCACATTAGTCCTTACTGCTTTTTTCAAACTGGGCAGTTCTTAACTAAACGATTATTATTGCTTACAGTTTTCACAATGGAATATGCCTGACTTTCTGTATCGATGAAGTGGCCGCATAATACAAAGTAC
The DNA here is from genome assembly GCA_949361645.1 of Spongilla lacustris. Classification (NCBI taxonomy): domain Eukaryota; kingdom Metazoa; phylum Porifera; class Demospongiae; order Spongillida; family Spongillidae; genus Spongilla; species Spongilla lacustris. Next base: position 14,672,414 of record OX442415.1, read on the forward strand.
CTACTCTAATACCCATATCTTCATACAATATAAAAATTGAGCTGGGTCCCTAGATTAGAGTACCGCATTCAGCTTTGCAAGTAAAAACAGCAAGTTGTAACTTAAAATGCTTTCCACAGCACTCATTTTTATTTGTGCAAAAGAATTTTAACAGCATTTGTTATACTGTGCATAAACATACATGCATGTATCTCAGTTGCATGTTGCAAAAGTCTAAATCAGTTATAGACCCGGCCACCTTGCACCTTTGGGATCAACATGATTTAGAATCCTGAGAGCCCTGGACTGTAACATCCCATGCCGAACATAGTGAAGGCCCGAGGGTATTCTAAATTAAATCCATGTAGATCCCTCTGTTATGTAGTGGAGGTCAGGTATTACATGTCATTAAAAACCATTCCTTGGGACAAGTAATCTACAATGAACATTCAGTACTCTCACAAAGCCGGACTGCAAACCATAAAGGCTATGATGACATTGAGATACTAGCAACAACATCCAAAACAAGAATTTCTGAAATCTATATATATTGGACACACTGACTTACAGGTAGCTCCAAGTGATATGCACTCTCCATCAGGCATCAGGTCTATTCTGCATTGAGGTATTCCTTTCTTACCCCAGTTTGTATATTACATTCAGATAAAACAGCACTACATGTAATTCAAAGCTAGATATAGGGCACTGAAGCTAGGACAGATAGGATTTCGAAGCCCATCAACTGCGTCTTTGAGTATTTCATTCTACCTAAGGTAAGCCGAGTTGACGACTAAGCCTTGGCAGCCTGCTTTGTAACATATTCCACTAATTTGCCAAAGTAACTCGATAAAACATGAATATCATTATGAGCAAGGTGGGACCCCTCAGAGAGCAGTGGGCCCTGGGCAGCCACCCCAGCTGCCCCCCCCCCCCCCCCCCCCCCCTAAATCTGTACAGAGTTTGGGTAGATAAATATACCAAATCTTTGGTGCATTATGTTTGACATGCTATTTTGTGTGCTGCAAATGTATACAATATTCTATATATAAATCGAACATCAATAACCAAATGCAGACCTGATTTTCTTTGGACTGCTATCAATTTAAAAACGTATCATCAGGTCTAAAAAGATACACCTTAAGGGTCACCATCTAATATGGCTGTCACATACAAAAATATATATGTTATCTGTTCTGTATCGAGAGTTACGGTAGTAATTCTCATATAGGATTTGTGCTGTATCATGAAATCTTTTTTTTAATGCGACCTGTGAATAACTCGCGTAGCGAGAAATGGATAGTTTAGCTCTTTGTTGCTATCGAACCAGAAGGGAAAGACGATCATTTTAATGTTTTTCTCAAGTTGTCAAATCCTTTAGTTAAAGAGAACAAAAAAGCTTGTACTTGTCTCGTTCCCAGACAGATTTTTGTACTCCAACAGTTTTTTCCTGGGTGAGTATAACTCGGGATAGGAATAGTTTTAAAGAGCGCAAGATGCAACAATGGCTTTAGAATTTTCTGGCGGAACATCTGCAGGTATCAGGCATGTAAAAAAAGCATGTAACTGAAATACATTATCATTACACAATATGGGGAGCTATATGAAAGTGTTCCTATGGCAATGTTCACATATAATTAGTATAGTTATCTTAGTTTTTATCTAAATGCCTTCACAACAACAACAGAGGAGAGCTACATGTACTTGTGACAAAAGGAATACCTCCGAAATCGAGATGAGGGGTTAAAGACCTCCCAGATTCTGAATGCTGTGACATTACAATTATGTTTATTGTGCTTTGCAATATAGTTCAAGCCACATTTAATGTCACCCCTAGTGATGTATACGTACATGTAACTGCTAATATATATTCTCAACTATAATAGTGCACACAAACAATGCATGATATGGGGTTGACATTATTATGTGGCTTCTACAACCAAATAAGAGTGTTCTAGTGGAGTATAAGGGTGGCCTTGAAAAGGCTATTCTAAGCAATAGGACATTGCTATAGATGAGTTAAAAATGATGCCTTTTGCCAAACCATCCAAGGTTATTAGGTTAGCACAAAATGTTACTACTAGATTTGCACATGCAGCTGCTAGCAAAGTTAGTGCAGATGCATTACTTGCTAAGGCACTGAGCATTCAAAGAATAAAAACATGGAAAGATGTCCATGCCATTAATGACATACAGTTACAGAAAATGATATTCTAGATGGGATAAGGCATTATAGTGCTGCATCAGAATCATGATACCTCTTACAATCACACAAAACAGCATGGGGCTATACCAGTAGACCTCAATGGTAGGTGTGTTGTGGCAGAGGAAATAGTAACAGAGGTGGCCATGATAACATTCACCCACTGAAATGGAAATGCACATGTGAGTGTTGAATGCTCACTAGCAGTGACAGCTCATCATAAGGAAGGTAACCCAAGAGTTTTGAAGTTAGGGAGCTGTTAGCTGCAAATTGTTGTTTGTTTCCATAACCACAAAACATGATGTTGATAGGCAAGGACATGTTTTGCAAATGACTGATCTTTTCTATCTACCACTAATGGCCCTTCACCCCAATAAGTGTCTATCCCATTACATACATGTACGTGTTGTATGCATGCAAGTACAGGTTCTTAGGAATAATACACTTGCCTGTACTAGAGGCAGATACTCAATGTCACACTGCATGGTGACTGGCTATATAAAGGCAACTCTATGTCACCTATATCAGCCCATAAAAAAAATGAAGGAAAAGGAAACAAGATATAAAAACTTTCTCTCTGAGAAAGTTGGTGGTACATATGATTTGAAGGCATTGGTGGTGTAAAAAGGAAGGGAATAAGGAATTTGGAGATACAATAATTTAGCACTTTGTAGAGTGGCATTACATTCATGTTGCTAAATAAATATTGTATCTCCAAATCCCTTGTTCCCTCCACCAATGCCTTCGAATCCTACTTTCTCAGAGAGAATGTCTTGTTCAATATCGATTTGAAATGTAGTAATACAACCATGTTAACATAATTCTATGGATGTACCAGCAGATATAACTATAACTGATATTGTAACATTCAGTTATTGTATCACTGATTGGGGTCCTAGAGTTGTTCAAAACCATCTAGTTCTGAAAGCCTGAATTGCAAGTACACGTGGGACTATGAGAGTAACTACAACCACACATTAATTTACATAAATGACTCACCAGATAAGCTAGGCAAAATTTTTATTTATTATCCCTTTTTTGCCTAGCTTATTGGTGAGTCATTTTTGTAAATTAATGTGTGGTTGTAGCTACTCTCATAGGCCAACCTACAACACGTGTCCCACGTACATGTACATGCAATTCCTGAGGCTTTCAGAACTACATGATGCATATTGTAGTTTGACATAGTTATAAACAATTACACCATAGCAAGTACAGTGCTCATACGCAACAGTTTTTACTGTATGCAACATAGAATTATAAAAAGTACCTTAAGAGGGGGGGGGGGGTCGACCAGGGGCCCAGGGCCCACTGCTCTTTGAGGGCCCCGCCGTGCTCATAATGATTTCATGTTTTATGGTTTTAATTAAGAAATAACGACGCGGCAGAGAATTGTAGTGCGCACGAAGTGGAGCATCAAAACAAAAGGCAGAAAGAACGGATTGATGAATGGAATACGTTACAAAGCAGGCTGCTAAGGTTTCGTCACCTACTCGAAATGTATTAATCGCAAGCCCCCTGCTTGTATTTGGATGATCGCAAGAGGGGACCCCCCCCCCTGCTTGCATTTCGACTGGGGGTCCACGAAGGCTAGCCCATGAGAGTCTAAATCCGGCCCTCCACTGTAGTACACTATTTAGAGCATATGTACAACCACCAAAAAAATGACAAACTTCTATGCTATGCACTATCATAACTAAAGCCTGAATGCTTGCTGCAGATTAATTTTGTACCTTGTGTATTGTAGTTAAGGACAATATGCATGCAAATCAAGAGCTCTTATACAGTGTACGCTTGTATTACAGATATATGTCATTGCAAATACCTATGCATTTTAATCAGCTGACCTTGGTACATTGGACAGTAAGTGACTCGTATCTCTTCAGCTAATACTGACTGCTTAGTAGACATGAGGGCACCAATCAACTTCTGCCAGGAGCATGATGTATCTGACTGCAACCAAAACTGAATCATATCACGTCTGCAATCTGCCACCCGTCCTCGATTATTAACATCAATCTCTTCTATTTTTGTCCCACTCAATTCCAATTGAATTGCCAGTGATTTCCAATCCACCAAGTCCTTTATAGCACTATGTATGTTTTTATCTGTGAAGGATGAATCTGCAGCCAGACAGACAGAGATTGCAATGACCTGATGTTGTCACACAGTCTAATGTCATACACACTGTACAAAACAACATGCAGTTTTGCCATGGCAATATAAAAACAAGATCCAGGGTATAAAATACATAAATGTACGTTTTTTTTTAAGTTACAGAACTGGAGTTGATCAGTACATACTAGTATAACTGGCACATGGATAAATTGTCACTTTAAAAGGTCACCTTTGACAAAAGCAATGAAGAACGGAGGAGCTGTAGATTGTTCAGTGTGTTCATTTGAATCTGTTTTAGTGTTTATGCTGTCACTGTCTGGTCCTAGAAACAATTGATTTCAGTCCAATGTGGCATGTTAATACAGAAATGTATGTGCACCTAATATGAGGGGCTATCAAACTTCATTCAAATAAAACTCACATGAAAATTTTATTACAAAATACATGCATACACTGAATATTATGAACACATCACAACATATAATATATAATATATAGGTATACAAACATTGATTTCACCGTTATCAATGCACTAGCCTCGTCCCCAGGCCCTGTTTATTATAAGTTGCGGGGGCGCCCCCGCAACGTATAAAAAACAGGGCCTGGGGACGAGGCTATCAATGCACACACTGACACCTTTGCAGGACCACACGTCTCATTCATATCATTGTGGATTCATATATGTACATGTATTCAGTTGTAAATGTATTTACAAATGGACATGGTAGATATGACAAGAACACCATAGTATAAGTAATTCTATATATATATATACATAGTGCTGATGTAATCTACATATTATAAGACCTGATAAGAGCAACATGTAAGATTATAGATCTATCAGGTGCTATGTTACAATACACATGCATTAATAGTGCAACACTCTGTATGTGCTCAACTTTCTAACAGCTTGGGCAGCTTCTCAATGTCCTGTATTTTTTCAAAATATGATTCTCTGAGTATGGTGCAATACATAACATCATAGTAAACATAAATGTTTATAATTGCAATGACCTATTGCTGTTGTTATCTATAGACTACTGTGGTACAAAACAATATTTGCTGCAGGTAGTAAAATATTGACATGGTAACATTAAAACAAGATCACTTTAATATTGGTAGTAAATTTGTATTCCACATGTTACTTAATGGCTTACAATTGCACAGTTCCTCACCTTTGATAGAAGCAGTTGATCAATACATGTACACATACATGTACATAGGAGTAGGAACCAAGGGGGGGGCGGGGGCAGGGGAGGCCTTGGCCCCCCCAATCTTGGGCAATTTTATATAATGTACACTGAATTTATATTGGACATGCCCTTTGGGGCCCCCCAATCTTGCTTATGTTCCTACGCTTCTGATGTGCCACATGGGAAAATTGCCACTTAAGAAACAGTTCCTCACCTTTGTCAGAAGCAGCCGTAAATGATGGAGGAGCTATAGATGATTCAATGTGTTCCTTTGAATCTGTTTTAATGTTTGTGCTGTCCCTGTCTGGTCCTAGGAACAATTCATTTTAGTCCAATGTTGTATGTAAATACAGAAATGAATACACACCGAAACTATGGTAATACCTTAATGCATAGAGCTAACATTCTTCTTTAATTAATCAATAAACAACCTAGTATGCATTACTGATGGATTTATGTATAATTGATTGAAGTTTGAAGGGAAATTTGTCAATATTCCCACATCTACTTCAAATATGAAGAGAGATATTATTACTTTTTGTATTTTATCTAAATCTGCAACTTGAATTGCTCTTAAAATAAAAAAATAAATACCATTTGGAAATACATCCTTTTCACATTCAGCACTTCATGCTCTGCACACTAGCCAATTTGGCACTTCGTGGCAACAAAGCCCAGATCTGACTGCACTAAGAAGAAGCTGTGCTTTAAGATTAATAAAATACTCAGTACTTATTATGGTTGTGCTCTCACTCACTCACCGGAGGAATAAGATAGGCTAGCTTTAAAAGGTAAGGTGCGTGTGCCAGGTGCAACGACAAAAACTTAAGAATCAAAAGAAAGTGGATAGTTTTATGAGCAGTATTGAAAATGTTACAATGATAGAAAATTAAGGTGTGAAATGACTGAACTTTCTGAGTTACAGAAAACCACAATTTATCAAACGTTTTGTGAGCTATATCATTATTGGTCTCTACTTTGACATAAAGGTACTATTTGGACCAAAACTGTCTAAAATGAACCTAATCAACGAATGTGCTTTAAGGTTTTGCATTGAACATTGTATTAGTAGTTCAAACTGTGTGGATTTCTAACTTTTGGTGTTTTATTAGAACATAATTCTTATCAGTTACAGTTGTGTACAGTTGTACTATTTGGCAGAATGATCTTCTATTTTATCATGACCAACAATAAGAGTGATTTACTTATTGAAGTACAATTATTGGTATATATTAGTGAGACAATGTGTTTTTAATGCTACACAATTATCTATATACTGATTATAAATTCAACAAGGATAGTGCAATGAAGCATAGTGTTAGCGGAACAAGAACAAGAACCTTTGCTGAAGAAAAACTTACTGACATGTTGGATTTGTTGTAGTATTTTTGTAATGGGAGTTACGCAGCTTATGCTTGACAAATTTCAATCTTTTGGCATTAAAAGCTACATGTTTCTAGTTTTGTTCAAGTACTAATAGTAGCTAACAACAGACTTTATTGGCTTAGGAATACAAGTGGGGATCTTATAGCTTGTCCATGCGGCCAGACACTACAAGAGCACTCTTCAGAGAGTAAACAGCCCTCCCCCCCTCCCCTCCCGAGCGTAACTGTTGCCCAACGCACCTATATACGAGTGGCTAGCCCCAACATGGCCCATGTTTATGTTATCACAGACAGACACACAAGGTTAGATTTTTTAAAAGAGTTAAGGAAGATATACAAATAAATCCGTTTTGTAGGATTACAGAAATTATACATGCATAAATTATATAATGTACTTACACTTAGCATACATGCAATTTATGGCAGGTAGATATGCTAAATGATGTTGTTCTATAACACCTGAATTTATAATTTATGAATGCATCCTTGTTTCCTTACTTTTTATTCTATTCAGTGGTGTCTACAAATCCTTTATGTACTTACCAGTGCTGTCACTCTTAGCATAAGATGTGGTCAACTTTCTAACACCTTGGGCAGCTTCCATGTGCTGCAGTTTTTCAAATATGTTAACCAGTTCCCTGTATGTGGCCTTGGGTCCCTTCATTTCCAGCCACTTCTCAAACACTTCATCTCTTTTATTTTGTTCACTGAGGCCTTCATTGCCAATGATGTCTTTGGTTAGCTGGGTACCTATCAGACGCCTAGCTACTGCCCTCAAATCGAAGCATTGAAATGATGCTATTTCATACAAGTGTTCATGACTGCATAGCAAGTCCAGAGGGTCTAACGGTGAAAAACATGTACATTATTAAACTAGCTGGTTAGGGTATAGAGGTCACCTTACCTTCACCATGCTGTGCTAAAGGTCCGGGGTTCACTTCTACATCTCCGGACAATATCAGAAGCTGCCTTATCGTCGACATTAATGACGTAACCACTAACGACAGTACATGTAGAAACTTCCCAACTGCTCTGTACATCTGTTATGAGGAGAAATCAGAATAAAGCGAAAAACGTATGCACTTGAACACACACCTCGCTAGACCTCGATCGAAATTTGCTACCAACTGCAAACTCTAAACTGATGGACCACTGTTCTAGGGACATCGATATTCTTGCTCTTACGTATTTGAGGTTGTCCTGGTAACAACCTCTATCGGATACTTTGCAGATATCCTTTCCTCTCCACCTTCGCGTCACGTTGGCTGGGCTATGATTCTTGTCCCCGCAGCTAACATTTCTACGGCTAACAAACGTCCCGATCCTTGCCCTGTACGTCGCAAGGTCGACTCCCATCTTGCGGCTTGTCTACTCCCTCGCAAAATACCTCTTCTGCCTTCACCACAAAAAATATTATCCAATCGCGATATCGCGCCACGCCTGCGATCGCTCAAAGTCAGAAATAACACTTGCACGTGATTTGGTAGGAGAATACATGTAGTGAGAGCTATGATGTCATTTTGCATTGGGTCATCATGTCTGAGTCTCAGCCTGTGACCGTGAGTCTGGTCAGTACACTGATGATGCCAGGACTATGTGCTGATTGTATTGTGGTTTTATGAAGATCTGTGTACAACTTCATCCACCACATACAGGCTGTCCTAATATTTCGAACTTTGTTGTTATCATGTTACAATACATGTACTACATACCCTCACACCTTATGGCATATTATAGACTGTAAAACACATGTACTACTTTTAATAATAATTTTTGCTTCTTGCTACAGTGTACATCGATTCCTGTCTCAAATCACTAATGTTCATAACAGAGTAGATGGATTACAGGTTTGGGTAGTGCCATGTAGTTAGAACTGTGCTGCAATACAATATATATGTAATGATTTGAAACAGCTTCTTCTTAACATTACAATACTACATAACTTCACGTACATGTATATGTAATCAGATCTTTTATACATATTTGTAAGTTTGCCCTATTGCACTTAGATCAATGGAGGTCCATGGAGTCATAACAAACATACTATACTCACATGTTCACAGTGTGCTTCAATCGGAAGAAAACATGCATAAAAGTAAAAATGTATAAGGATTTGATATGTTTGCAAATCAGTGTTCAGCCAGAAGATTGGTCACAGACTGACCACAGGAGGAGGCCCATCCCTAAGCTCCGCCTACTTAACAGTCCTCTTGGTACACCTGATGCACTCGTCCTGGACCACCACAGGCCTCCTCTTGATGGGGGACCACTGGGAGTGGGGCGTCTTGGGACAGTTCTCCTTGTTCAGAGGGGAGTGGACCACTTTGGTGCGAGACTGGATACCTCCCCCATCCTAACACAGGACAACTATAGCTCACTTTAACATATGTGGTACACAGATGTACAATGTACAATGTGGTACACAGTTGAACAATGTGCAGCATAACATATGTGGTACACAGGTGTACAATGTGCAGCATAACATATGTGGTACACAGGTGTACAATGTGCAGCATAACATATGCGGTACACAGGTGTACAATGTGCAGCATAACATATGTGGTACACAGGTGTACAATGTGCAGCATAACATATGTGGTACACAGGTGTACAATAACATACCATATCCATGTCAAGATGCTGAAAGTTGTGTAGAGAAAACAAAAATGATACTTGTAAACAGAAGTACAAGGTCTCAAGGGAATAAGTTAATTATTCATTGCATAAGTATTGAGTTATATTCATAGCAATAGTTGCTGGTCACTTGACTCTTGAAACTAATAAATTCCTTACACCATGAGTACAGTAAACAATCATTTTGAGATACAGACATGGAGGTACCCAGAGCACATGAAGGTACCCAGAGCACATGGAGGTACCCAGAGCACATGGAGGTACCCAGAGCACATGGAGGTACTCAGAGCACATGGAGGTACCCAGAGCACATGGAGGTACCCAGAGCACATGGAGGTACCCAGAGCACATGGAGGTACCCAGAGCACATGGAGGTACCCCGAGCACATGGAGGTACCCAGAGCACAGACATGGAGGTACCCAGAGCACATGAAGCTACCCAGAGCACACACCTCAGCCTTCATCGGCCCTTCCTGTCTGGTCTGCTGCTGGCCAAACATGCGGCCATTTTTTGGCTTAAGGAGACCACCAAGCCTAGATTTTGGGTTCAGCTGCAGTTTGGTTGGCATGACTTTCCCTGTGGGGGGAGGTGGCCTCACGGCAACAGGACTACAAAGATCAGTATTATGATGGTGTGCCTGAGAAGAGGGAGGAAAGGGAGAGAGGGTGGAGAAGAGTTGAATAACATCAGCATATGCACACATCACATCATACATCTTATACACACAGTACCACCCACAAGTTTGTTTCAACTTGCTGGTGGGCAGCACTGTATACAGATCATCCCATCCTACACACCATCACATCACACACATGTACACACCATCACACCCTAGCACACACTTAATTGGAGGGAACACACCAACAGGCAAGAGAGAACATACATGTACTACTACTGTAGCTCTCCATACCTTATACCCCTGACAATAACCCCCCCCCCCCCCCCTCACCTTACCCTGCCACCAGGTGTGGGAATAAATGAACGACGCTTGTGAGCTGAACCAGGTGTGTGTCCCTCTGCCCCTCCTCTCTCCACATCAATGGTGGGAGGCAGCTGGTCGTCTATGGAGCTGAGGCACAGTGGTGGAGACATGCCCTTGACAGGGGTGGTGACCAGCTCCCCTGGTGGGACAAAGGGGAGGTACTTGGCCGGAGTGGACTGCTTGGCAGAGGGTGTGGCCACACACATGATGGAGGTGCTGAAGGAGCTGTCAGCAGCAGCCACAGGGATGTTCTCTTTGGGGGGAGGGAGGCCGGCTTTGGGGGACCTGCTGGTGGTGGTACCATTGGCCACACCCTCTGTGGGAGGAGCCCTGACCTGTTGTCTAGGAGTTGGTGCTTTTCTTGATTGTTTGGGAGGTGTGGTCAGCTTGCTACGCAAATCTTGCTTGGACAGATTTGAGGACAGTACTTTGGTGAGTGTCTTGATCGACCTGGGGACCTGGTTGTTCTCATCCCCAGCCTTAGCAAGCTTTGGTTCACTCTTAAAGCCTGTTGGAGGCTTCAGTTTCAATGGCACTGAGGTCAGCCTTGAGGCAACATCAATATCACAATCCACAGGGTCAGCAGACCTAAGTGGTACCACTTTAGTAACAGGCTTGCAAGGAAGTAGCTATACGAGGTGAGAGGAGAGAGGGGGGAGGAGGGAGTTATTAGGCCACCACTATGTCATAAATCTACTGCATACACGTACATGCGGGGTTCATCATCAACAAATAAACACATTGTATGGCATAAATGACCTAACATAAATGATCCTATTTAATAAAATGTTAGCACAATGTTCTACTGTGTGTTTATATGCCATGTGTTACTTCAATAGCTAACCTTGGCCTTAGAGGTAGGTGGCTGCAGTTTCCCAGGGAGACCAGGCATGGCAGGAGCAACACTCCTTGGAAGGCAGCTCCTGTAGTAATAGGGAGAGGGAGGAGGGTTAGTCCAGTGTGCAATGGTCCATGGAGGTTCAATGCATCAATGGTCCAGGGGCAGATGCTGGCTTATAAGTTTGGTCACTCACTTCACAAGATGAGGCTTTAGTTTCAAAGGATGTCCAGGAGCTTTGGCATTCATAGCCCCAACAGAAGGAGGTTCAGGTGGAGGCTCCACAGAACTGCTTGTGCTACAGCTGGAGATGGCAGACTGCCATGACTCATCCAGGTCCAGCCTGGGGGCGGGCCTGACCACACCCACCACCTGTACCCCACTGCAGCTCCTGGGTACAGTGGGGAGCGAGGGTGTGGCCGCAAAGGAGGAGACAGAGGTGTCATGTCTATCCCTGACCTCCCTCAGCTGCTTCAGCTCACTGCAGAGCACAGGCTGTAGAAGTGGGGTTAGGAATATCAACAATCACTAAAAAAAAATCTCCATATAATACCCACCATGTTACCCCAGTGGCCTACCGATTTATCAAAAGGGCTGCACTTCTTCAGTTGCCTCTTGGGTGTGGGCAGTCTGGAGGGATGGTCCGTGGCATTCATGGAGTTTGATCGACCGATGTGGGGAGTGCCACTATCCACACCCTGGTGATCAGGAGGCTCCGCCCCCAGCTGCACATCACGTTGGAGGACTGTTACAGTGGGTGTGGGACCAACCACGTTCACATCTCCGCCAACACTGCCTTCCTCCTCCTCAAACCTCAGCTTCCCTTCAAAGCAAGCAGAGGTGGGTCTAGAGATGCCAGATGAGTCAGACTCGATGATGGACAGATCCTTGCCCCCCTCCCCTCTCTCCCTCATGTCCTCCTGCCACTCCTCTGGCTTTGGGGTGAAGGCCATCAGACAACCCTCAGTGGTGTGGTGGGCAGACTGCACCCTCCATGGCATGCATGTGATGAGGTCCACCTCACCCCCCTCCTCCCCCTTCCCCTCCTGCTTGCCAAACATATGGGACGCGTGATGGGCAGTAGAGGACGGGTGCCCAGTCCCAATATCTCCCTCCATGCTGCTGTGCCATCCCAAACATGCAAATACTGAAATAGTTCATACAGTTATGAAATGCTGACCTTGATCAATACATTGGGCAATCGTTGCTAACAGACTTGAGGGCATCAATAATAAAGCTTCTTCCTCCACGTTGACGTTGATTGGCGCACGCTTCTCGTAACGTTTCTACGGCTACGGCTAACAAACGTCCCGATCCCTGTTCTCCATTCCAAATCGATCGCTCCTTCAAATCACTGAATCACGTGCACAATAATGCATATATTATAGTACTTCAATCTACTACATGTATAGTATAGTAATAATACATGTAGGTTGTAACTAGTTGGGCGTAGCCCGACCTTCGCGTATTGGCGCTACGCCCAACTAGGTTGTAACATACACTGTATGGCGGTTTAGGTGGCTGGTATGGGTCTACGTCTCACTTAAGCGGTTTATCCATTTCTATCGTCGGTGTGGTGGCTGGTCTTCCGCACGCATCAGTTAAGACACGCATGTCTGAAGGAGAAGAAAGGGTTACCCAACGTCAGGGGATGGAACCGCGCAAGGAAATAATGCGATACGTAACTTGAGGCGCTAATTGGAAGCTAATTGTGTACTCACAAGTAGTACGTCACAGAGGGGTATTACACAGGGCGTGTACCGGAGCGAGTAGCGTGGAGCGGTAGACAGACACACTCGAGGGGTGAGAAAATGGAGAGGAAAGAGCTAACGTCCTGTCGAGGAGCGGTAGACAGACACACTCGAGGGGTGAGAAAATGGAGAGGAAAGAGCTAACGTCCTGTCGAGGAGCGAGCGAGCGATGAGAGCTAACGTCTTGTCGATGAGTGACAAGGTATGTTTGCTCACACAAGCTTCATGTGCCATTTGGTGTATGGGTAGACTGTTTAAGAGTATAGTGGTATGTAATGTGTGGATGCGTATAAGTATAGTGGATGGAGGTATGATGTTGTGATGGAGGGTAGTGGTGTTGTGATGAAAGGTGGATAGAGGAGTATAGTGGGTACAGTGGTGATGGAGTTTAGTGGTGATGGAGGGAGGAATAGTCATTTAAGGTACAGGGGTGAATGGTGATGTAGGGTACAGTGGTGAATGGTGATGTAGGGTACAGTGGTGAATGGTGATGTAGGGTACAGTGGTGAATGGTGATGTAGGGTACAGTGGTGAATGGTGATGTAGGGTACAGTGGTGATGTAGGGTACAGTGGTGATGTAGGGTACAGTGGTGAATGGTGATGTAGGATACAGTTGTGATAGAGGGTACAGTGGTGATGGGTGCAGTGGGGATGGGTACAGTGGTGATAGGTGGTGATGTAGGGCAATGGTGATGTACATGTGATGTACATGTACAGTGGGGGTGGTGCACCATTATATGACACACATGTCCATGGACATGGTCTTGAACGCAGCTAGGAAGCCCTAGGTCAGAAGTATTGGTTCATAGACATTGAATCCATTCATGTTGAAAACTCCAAGATCTACATGTACATGATCTCCACATGTCAGTGAGCATGTTTACTTACATATGTACCATGGTTACAGTGAAATTAAATAGATTAAAAAAATTTAATTTTATTAACGGCGGTCATACCCCCTATAGCTAGTGTGATCCTGCCAAACACCAGATACTGCAACTCACCATTTGTCCCTGATCGAGTATTGGAAAACTTTCACTCTTTCATTGTTAAGGTACTGTTTAGGGAGGTAAACAGGTTTTAATGGGCACTAGCAATTCATGTGTACATGCATAACCACATCATTATCTTTGTGATACAGGGTAGGCTAGCCTTACTTTTGTCATATGGTGTCTGGCGATGGCCTCTTTGTTTACTTATTGTTGTATAATCGCATGTCATCCTCCACCATCATGGAGCTCGGCCGCTGACACAGTGCTGCCTTCCACTCCTGCGTCCGCCATCATCCGGCCCACCCCTCCACTGCTGCTCAGATGGCAAAGGCTCACTAACTGAACTTGTTTGCACACATTTGTCTCCTCAATTGTATTCCCTCGTGTACATGTATGGCCCAAAAACCAATTTACCCAGAGTCTGGCCAGTTTGTACCATCTTGGGGCGCTGAAGGGCGTGTATTTGGGGGCTAATTTGGGCAGAGCCCTGCAGGCTTGTCCCTGCAAAGCCGGCTAGCCAAGCCTGGATCAGCTTCCTGCTTTGGTACACAGGTCACCCGATTGTGGTCAGCAGCACTAGTTGGTGCCACTACTGTCGGGGAATTTGGGTACAGGGACACAAGCTCGTGCCCCTTGCCCCCATTTGCTGCCAATCAGTCAACCTATGAACATCACACTAGCATTGCGTTTGGGTGTATCCAGCTAGGAATTATTAGTTTGGTAATTAAATGGATTTATAGTGGCACAGTGAGATGCTCCCCCTAAAGCTAACATTGGCATCCTAGAACAAGACCAGATAGTCCATGGTTGAGTCATTTTTAGCAGTACAGCCTGTTGTTAGTTTAAGTTGGCATGTGCCCCTCCCACTAAAGCTACCTTGCCAGTTCAGAACATCTGTGTGTGCATGAGAGGGCTAACAGTCTATCACATATCTATTGCAACTTAGTCAACATTGATAAATCATGTCTAATACAACTGTATAAACGAGTGTGTTACATCACAAGAAGGCAAACTACACTTATCAGGATAGTTTCACAATGGACGTGCTCCTATACCTTCTAATGACAGCTGCACAGGAGTTCTCATTTTGAAAAGGGCATGTTAGACAATAATCTATTGAGAGGAGGAGAAGGAGAGGGTAAATAAAATCACACAAATGTCAATAACACAACATGTATATTGTCAATGGGTTGGTTCTCAGCGGCAGGCACCACACAAGTACACACATGCATACCAGAGTCAGAAATAACATCTCCATATTGACCAGGGAAATGCCCAGTCAAAGGAACAGTACAGTTGACTGGACATTTTGTTAAAATGGGCGGTCAAAGCATTGTGTAGTTATTATTGGAAGTATTGTGAAACATTATGGTTCAGAAAAATTCATGCTTCTCCATCTATCACTATTTGGTTCCAATTCCATCAGCATGGCAGATGGATTGTGCAAGCAGTAGATTGTCAGTGATAACAAAAGCCATTATGTAACCACTAAGCCATGATCCCAGCCAATGTGGTGTAGCTTGTCCACTATAGCTAGCTTGCCTTCTGCAGCAGGAGAGCACATAGTGCAGTCCAATCTTGTCCTGTGTAAGGTAACAAGTCATCATGTACAATTTTGATTTTGCTTCTTTTTAACACGCGGTCCATGAAATTTTGATACCGAAACAAGCGAAAAGTGCGCATCACCGTTGAACAAAAAGTTGTCGCGAGCACAATTTAGGGATATATTGATACCAAAAAGTGTAGAATGACCCTCTAGACGGCGATTCCCGCTTTTTCCGCGTTCATAGGCCTTATACTTAAGATGCCCCATCTCGTCAAAGTTAACGGGTTGAGCCGGTTACACAAAAGTGTACACTTTTTTCCTGTTGGCGCATGAGCCAAACTAACGTGATCAAGTACTAACTAGTATATCCTACTAACAAATGTGTACCATTTTGACCTTTGAACGCGTCTTTTGTTCTCACAAAACCCTCTTTTTTGGAAAGTCCCGTTCCCAGACCCAGCATTCAAATATTGGTAAACAATCAAACCTGGTGATATCGTGCAGATGCATTTGTATGCGTTCAACGTGTTATTTGTGCATATGCCTTTCTATGCGTTCAACCAACTCATGTTTTTTGCCTGATTTTTTCAACTTGTGTTCCTGAAGATATATATTTAATTCAGGTACCTTCAGAAGGTTGAGGTTGACTGATCCCCATTGAATCTCTCCGAAGGATCGACAAACCTTCTGGAATTTGATTCCATCTTCACTGCTCTTCTTTCTACGTTTCTTTGGTAATTTAAGGGAACTCTTACTTTGCCCAATTCGTTGGTACACAAGTCTCACCTGACCAATAACAGGGACCTCTGATAGTCGTAGTTGTCCCTCCTCGTACTGTGCAACTAAACGAGACTGAACAGCTTCAGCTGAAATTTTAAGGCGACTCTTTACTTTCTTTCCATTCACAATTTTACTCTCACCTTCTTGCCAACATTTAGCAATGAACTCTTCAACTCTTGTGGTTAGCTGTGGATGCATGTTTTTACGACAGTGAGCCCAACCTGGAAAGAAATTACCTTCAAAAGAAGCATAGGTTGAAAGACCAATAGTTGTTGAAATAACAGCTGTAGCCTGTCCTCCTACTGAAAAGTCTCTTGTACCCAGAATTGTATTGGCATTACACATTGCCAAACTGATTGCATCTTTTCGTACTTGAGGACCACTGCATTTATGCTTGTTTAATGTAACAACATTCTTGAAGTGATACAGGCATTTTTTACACTGCGGGTAAATTTCAGCTATTTCTTCAAGGGCTCTTTTCACCTTGTGTTCTTCCTCAATCTTCTTCTGTTTGCGTTTGCTTAAATCTACAGATCTGCGTTTATACTTGCTACAGGCCCTTTCTATTACCTTTTTAGACCCCAGGTTGTGCAGCATCACTGTAGAGCCACTGAAATTTTTGCCACTGTTGCCAAAAGGGTCTTCATCATTGGAAGAGAGGGGAGCAGTGACCATTTTTCTACACACTGAGGGTACAGACTGTCCCAGGTTCCTGTAAAACATGACTTTTTGCTTTTCACTGTTGTACTCAATTGAATAAAAGTTCATGATTCCCTGAATAGCTGCAACGTTAGTCGACCTGAAAGGAGCATCCTGTTTAGGTTTGACTAGTAGTATACTATAGTGTTTTTCACACTTTTTGTACTAAGAGCAACTGCTAACTGTTTAGCTGTTGAAACCTTCCTTCCACCATCGCCTTCCGAAATGTAGGCATCCACCCTTGCTTGTTGGTGGGCAAAGTGGGTGTCACATACATCCTTTCCTGCTGCTGCTTCATTGTGGTGATATGCAAGCAGCTCCATTCCTGTTGATGAAACAGCTTGATGCACAAACATCTTCATGTCTTTGCCAGAGAAGTTTTTGGCATTGTCACTCTGTAGGATGACTTGCTTTAGGTGAGGGAAACGCCGATGTAGGGCATGAAGCCCAGCTTCCAAACAAGACAAGGCAACAAATGAATCGCTCTTCTCATCATCTTGGACAATACAGTCCACAAAGTGAAGCATAGTATCACTCTCATGATCATTCACTGCATCTTCTTTTGAACACTCATTGTCAGTAACTGCACTTAAATTCACAGAACTGTAACTCACTTCATTTGTGCTCTCAAACTCTTGCTCTTTTCCCTCCATCTGCACATTCTTTACGCCTTCTGTGTCATCAGCCACTGAGCATGCCACCTCATCATTCCCCAAACTCTCCACATCATCCCCAAAATTCTCCACCTCATCAACCAAACCCTCTATCTCATCCCCCAAACCTTCCACTTCATCCCCAAAATGATCCATCTTCTCCACCAAACCCTCTACTACCTCACCCTTTAAATCATCCACCTCACCAATGTCTGAACTCTCCACCTCATCACCCTCCAAACTCTCCATCTCATCACCCTCCAAACTCTCCACCTCATCACCCTCCAAACTCTCCACCTCATCACCCTCCAAACTCTCTACCTCATCACCCTCCAAACTCTCCACCTCATCACCCTCCAAACTCTCCACCTCATCACCCTCCAAACTCTCCACCTCATCACCCTCCAAACTCTCCACCTCATCACCCTCCAAACTCTCCACCTCATCACCCTCCAAACTCACCATCTCATCACCCTCCGAACTCTCCACCTCATCACCCTCCAAACTCACCACCTCATCACCCTCCAAAATGTCTACCTCGTCACCTTCTGCATCTTCCACCTCATTATCCCCCAAAGTGTCTTCCTGACAAATGTGAGCATCAGTTGTGTTCTTAACAAAAGCCGCCATACCAAACCACTGCATTCCTTTTTTGCCATAGTAGGCATCGCCACCTTCCCGGAATCCACGGCTCCAAAACTTTTGTTTAAAGTCAAACACAATGTACACTGTGTCTGCACTCATGCTGTGTCGCGCCTTCTTCATAAGATATTGCTGTTGGACATCCTGGACCACATGGGCCATGTATCTATATGTACGCCTTTCACATTGATGGATAGTTAGAAGAATATCAGCAAGTACATCCTGCTTGCTATCATCTGAGAATCTCGTCAAGGCAGATTGCCTTAGTTGATCATAGAAAAGGAATGAGCACCTGCATGCTTCGCACTCAAGCAGGCCACATACATCTGTGGCTGAATCAGTACATGCGGCATGATGCTCAACAAGATCCAGAGTATATTCGGGCGAATGAGTTGTCACTGTGCTGCTTTCAGTGTTGCTTATTTGCCCTGAAATCAAGGCGCACATATCCATCTGAGCTTTTACAGATGTAATCAGCTGTGACTTGATATCCTGAAACAAATTAGGATCATCTGCTAAATTTGAAACAGTTTGATATAATTGAAAAACGTTCCTCTCTTCATCAGAGATCTGATGACATTGATGCTGTTGGCAACTACCCATAGACTCATACTGATGGATAACTCCTTCATGTACATGCAGCGAATATGTATAGGAGAGGAAGGAAAAAACTGTGGATCTCTGAAGAAGCAGTTGTGATCTCAGCATTTGATCAGAATCTGAAGCAGGGGCAATCATATCAATAACCTTATCCACGAGTTCAAAATTGTCAGTATGAAAGTTTACTTTTATATAATCAACTCCAGCTCGAGCAGATTGTTTTTTCCCACCTCCAGTGATGTGTCTAGCAATTTCACAGAAGAGAGATTCCTTCATGTGTGGGAGATCAGGAAATCGGATCTTATGATTTTCAGCATACTCCTTATACATCTCAGACACATCACGCTTCAGTACAAGCGATTTCATTGCACAAATATTTTCCAAGTCCTTCCATTTACATGACGTAGCAGGTCCTCTTTTTACTAGCCAAGCCAAGCGTGATACATTATTCCAGGAATACACAGTTTCCACTGCCAATTTCACTACTTCATCCTTCATCCTTTGATGGGTTTGAAAAAAAGGAACAAGTTGAAGACCGCGGTGAAGATACTCGGCATCCACTTTTGCCTGGAACATGATGCGTTTCATTGTTGCCTTTGACGATTTCCCTCCAACCTTGGCTAGTATCTCCTGAACATATTCAAGAGGCAGATCCTTTAGCTGGGCTAATAAAGATCGAGCATCAATGGAAGTGGTAGCTCCACATTGGACAACTGACAGTGCTATGCTTGTAGCAACATCATACAGTTGCTTAGAAGCATCAGCTGTGATGGGTGGTATGACAGTACCTTCATCATCAATGTTTTCAGTGGTATTTTCAATTGGAATGTGAATCATTTGCTTCCACATCTTATCTGGTACATGCCATGCTGGCAGAAGCATCTTCAGCACTCCAGTGACTATACGGCTGAAGACACGTTCCAGGGTTGCAAATGCCTTTCCAGTGATGTCTGCCTTAGTACGAGCCTTTTTCCTATCATCAATGCTTGGAAGTCTCCTCACATCAAGTACAGCACTCTTCTCCACAATACCCAGCTGACTGAGCACACATAGGATATTGGTTGGTGATGATGTATCTAATGGCTTAACACTTTGTGCTTTGGTATAGTTTAGTGATGGTGCTTCCAACGACTGAGCAGGTCCAATTAGATCTGATGATCCAGTACCTGTCGATAATTTATGACTTCCAAGTGTAGGAACGGGATCAAGAAACATCATATCTGAGTCCGACAATGTGTTCAGGAATCGGGCTGGGGTTTTAGTATGACGCTTTGCCATGACTCTCTGGGGGCGTTGTTCATCTTCATTCTTCCTAGGACGTCCCATACGCTTTAAACACATGCAACAAGCGCTGCATAGTCCAGAATTACACCTCTTGCACACTCCTTTTTTGTGCTTGCATGGACCACGGGCAGCCATTATTAATCTCAAATGATGTCATTGTTTACATTTACGTCATCCTGTCCTTGGGATAAGCTTTTTGTAGACACCCTGTGTTGCAAACGCATGTTTAACGATAGCAATGTTTTGTGAACAATATTTGCATGTGATTGATACTAAATAATCAAGTGCATTTCATACGCTCGTTACATGCGGTTTGTTGACAGCTTGATCATAGCACAAATCTGTTAGTTGGAAAACATATCAAGCTGCTTTATGAGCTCTGCTGTCCTTAAACTATCATTTATAGTAAAAACCGCTTCTGAGAACGAAATACAGTGCCTTTAAAGCGTAACTAAAAAAAAAGGACAGTTCGCGTCAATACCGCTAAAATCGTGGGAGACGATCCAGCTCATCAGCTTTTGTAAGGCGAGCTGATCTCTTCTAAGAAAAGTTAATTACAGATCTAGAACCAGCGATCATTGTGCTTTAAGAATATGTCCGTTGCTAGCCAAAAAAGTAGTGAGCGACAACTTTTATGAGAATATGGTGCGCACTTTTTGGTATCCAAATTTCATGGACCCGGTGTTAAACACATTAAATGGAGTGAGGGAGGAGAATGAAGAGATTCCCTGGCTTATAGGGAGGAGACACAAGTGTGCAGTTGTTGGCATGATACTCTTTGGTTATAATGTTCACCTATGATGTCATGTAAGCTTCACATAGGTTTTATTTATGGACCTCTGCAGATAAAAGTACATACATGTGTACAGCTGCAACAGACAAACCACAAACCACATGTGTACATAGTTTACAATATGAATGCTTGGCATCAAGTAGAGAATGACTAATCCCTGCAGACCCTGGTCTCCATACCCTTGCACTAATCCCTGCAGACCCTGGCCTCCATACCCTTGCACTAATCCCTGCAGACCCTGGCCTCCATACCCTTGCACTAATCCCTGCAGACCCTGGCCTCCGTACCCTTGCACTAATCCCTGCAGATCCTGGCCTCCATACCCTTGCACTAATCCCTGCAGACCCTGGCCTCCATACCCTTGCACTAATATCCCTCCCTCGTACGGGTTGAGGAGAAGGTTGGTGTGTGCAGGAAAGAAGTGTGGTGAGTATGATGCAAAAGGGTTGCTAGGGAGAAGAGTTGCTAGGGAGAAGGGTGGGATGGGTGGGATGGTACCACAACACATCATAATACGTATGGATTACATTTTTGGTACTCCCCTACCTCCATAGTCACCACCCCCACCTACATGTACCCCCGGCATATTCAATAGTCACATGATCTGGTTGGTCAACCTACATGTACTTTTGCTAGGTACATGTAAATGATCACACCCACCACCACAGTGCCTCTACCAATGTGAAGATGATGGAAAGTTATGAAGGTAATTATGGGATGGAGACACATGTGCTGGACACACACACACACACCCTGTGTATTGTACAACATGCACAACCAGTAGTGTTCAATACACACAGGTTACAGTAGGCTTCTCTTCATCTACATGTACCAGTACTAGTAACCATGTAGAGGTTGAGAACTCAGTTTCTTGAATCTGATTAAAGCACATGGCAACAGCAACATAACCACATGTGTACATAGTGGCACAATATGAATATGATATTAACCCCTTCTGTAAGCTCAAAACACAATTTGTCTTCTTATGCCTGCCTATCAGTTAATCTCTCAAAGTCATTGGCCCCATAACCCCTTGACACATCCTATAGCTACACTGTAGCTGTAACCCCAGGGCACTGTTTAACACACACACACACACATGTGCACACACACACACATGTGCACACACACGCACATATGCACACACACACACACACACACATGTGCACACACACACATGTGCACACACACACACACACACATACACACACGCACACACACACTCGTGTACATACCACGTTATAGTGTACTGTTCTAAGCTCACACATCCAGTACTGTTCTGAGTGCATGGCCAATCCAAATCCCAACAAAATAACAATAACTTGACTTCATTGGCATTGGAAGGAAATTGACATTTTAAAATAATTTAGTGGGATGGCCATGGGCTCTTTAGAGCATAAACTCCTAACAAACCAGTAAGCCATACTGAATGAACTAATCACATGGTCACACACACACACTAACCACCCACAGTGGCACACCCTACAGACTAAAATACACCACACCCTCATAGCACTCATGACAACATTGGGTCTTTAACTTCTTAAAAGACCACATCAACTTTCACACACATAGAAAGACCACACCCACAGGTGGCTTTGTAAGCCAGCCATTGCTAATGTTAATCACACCAAATCCAGTACTTAGACAATGGTGCAGGGGAGGGGGAGGAGGTACAAGAGAGAGGAATAAAACAGTTGGATGTTGAATCTAACTGCAACTTCATGCAACCAACAACCTTATGCCTACCTGCTATAACATCCCCACACCACAATCAGATAACAGAACAGCTGCAACACACAATATGAATGGTGTACACCCAAGCTAAAAACAATTACATGATTTGTTCCCAGTGACATTCCCCACCAACCTCAGTACAAAAAGTCCCTTAACCCCTGACAGTTAAGAAAAGCACACCAACCCACAAGGGCCCTATTTTGTCCGCTAAGTTCCTTAACCCCTTACACTCTTACAAAGTACACCACACCCATATTGGCCCCATTTCACGATTAAAAAGTACACCACACCCACAAGGGCCCTATTGCGTTAGCAAAGTCCCTTAACCCCTGACACAAATATAAAGTACACCACACCCTGTTCGTTGGCCCCTGAAACTCATAGAAAGTACAACACACCCACAGGGGTCTTTTGTGTTGGCTTAGTTACTTAACCCCTAGCACACTAAAAGAGTAACCCACACCCACAGGGTTTTGGTACGTCTAGCTAGTTGCTTAACCTGTCATATTTCAAATTACACCACACCCACAGGATCCTTTGAAAAGTTGCCTACACTATCTATATCAGACCTAAGGGGTTCTTTGTGTCCGCTAAGTACTGTAGGCCACACCACCACGACACACACAAACAAGCACACTTGTTACAGGGCATCCAATCCATCCAAACATAAACGTATGCAATTTAAGCGCACTAGATACAATTACAACGATCACACACACTTTAGTACTTACGGAACCGAAAGTAGCGATTATACTCGCGAAGTTAGTGGCCATTTGACTTGCGCGTGTGAATTGAAGTGGGTCTGGGAACGACAAAATGCTTTTTAGATTTGTCCAGATGCTGCTATACTGTTCAATGAATCTCACACATACACCACCATGCATATGAATCATTTTTATGCTTGGTCCTACAAGTATCATAAGAGCATGGCATCACTAATGGATTCCTCCAAAAATTTAAGCTCTTTGTAGCTTGTAGAAGTGAATCATTGTCTGTACCTAGATTACAATCCTTGTCATTAGGGAAGCAACAGTGGTTAAACCAGTCCTGCCGAATAGTATCCAGGTAGAAGTGGTCCCACCCACGTAGGTAAAGTGCTGGGTAGCAAGGGTATAGGAAGTTGCTAGGGGGTAAGTGAATTAGGAGCACAAAACGTTTGATCTTCAGTGCTGAGGGATTTAGCTGATTGTGATGCAGGTTCTCAGCTTCCTCTATCATTACACGAAGATGGTTGACCATAGGTAATGCCATGTCAGCCATATTGGCAACAAACAGAAGAACCTTGGCAGTTTTAGACATCAAATAGGCCCTGAGAACTTCTAAACCTCTGTTATGAGATGTATTAGATAGCTTACAGACCATTGCAGCTGCTACATCATCAATTATTAACTCTTTTATACTTGTCTTTGTAGACTGAAGACTTTTCACTACTGATCCTTCCTCACTTGGGTACAGCAAGAGTAAGTTATGATTGACACAGAAGAACGAGTGTAGCAAAGAAGCTTAGTTGGACAGTACCTAGAATAAAAGATACTTAAAAGTCAAACAAAGTATGAATCTTACATTGTGGTACAGTTCAGGGCATTAATATGAGCATCTTGAGGGAGAAGTGTGTCTGGAACATGAAGTAATTGATCAGATATGAGGAGCTGAGCTTATTGCTATGGATGTTGAGTGCTTCAGGAGTCATTAGCTGCATGAGGCGCTTACACAAATGCCGGACCAACCACTGGATGGCCATGGCTATCATCATGCAGGCCTCTGAGGACACACCAACAGTAATATTAGTGGCTTTTGGGGCTGGAGCTTGGTGCAATGTCTGCATAGCCTCATTTACCGCATGTATTACTCCGTGAGAGGTTATGTTCTTAAGCAGTCCTTGGAACTCAGGATCGACTTTTAGAAAATGTGAGACTTGAATAGCATCATGTTTGAGTTCATCTGATGTGAGCTTTATGACAAAAGAGAACCAATCACACAACAGCACATCTGTGCATGCATGCATAGGGCATACCTCAGATATTAATGTAGGTAGATAAAGAAACAGCAGCTATTTTATCAGAGACAGAATATTGTAGCCAAAAAATCGACAGCTACACGTACATGTACTAGTATGGGTTAAAAAGCATTCCACTCAGGTTTGTGTTACAGTTTTTAAAAATACCTAAATGAAATTCCTAGTCAAATTACTTGTTCATTTCCTTGTACTAACCCTCAATGTAATCCCTCTGTACACACAACCCATGCATAGATAAATCCAGCCGCTATACATGTTATTATTGCCTACCAACACAACACATTTCCATCACGTTTATCATATATAACACATGCGCCAAGGTATCTACCCACTTAGATATATAGAAAATCTACCTTTATATGTGTATAGATAGAAAATAACAATAATGTGTGAGTTATCTATTGATTAGATTTTTTCCTCACATTCTTATTTGCTCACCTTTTCTTTCACTGTACATATCACAATAGCCATGCAAGGTGGCAGGTAGCACAGAGCTGCCTCCAAAAAGGCTTGGTGTGTGAGATGATACTTTTCAAAGCGATTCAAGAATGGAGCAGGTGTGTTCACCACCTCAGATTGTTTAACAACCACCACGCACTGAAATTCTGGATGTATTCTACAGGGTTTGGAGTGTGCTCCAATAGCTATGTTAGCATAGTAACGAGAACCATGAGAGTCATCAATGTGGCGAAATCTTTGGCTGAAAAGGTCATAGAAGCTCTCATGAATGCTGTCAGTCTGAACCATTACTGCAGTATGACCCTATATGGCAAAGTGGAGAATGGCAGCTATGGAATTGATCTAAAAGGTGTAGTTACAGAAGCAGGTTTGCAAAATACAAGTTATCATTTGAATGACTATAGTTACCTTTTGCAGGTAGGTATCACCAGGAAATTCACTGCATACAAATATTTGACTTTTTGGCCTATCAAGTATACCAAATGTGAACAAAAGTTGGATAAGTGACTCATCCTCTGATGGGTCAATGAATAACTTATATCGGACTTCATTTAGCCGATCAGCAAGGCTATCACGCAAAATTGTAAGTATGTGTCGCTTTTTGTCCACCTGATTGGCAGCATCAAACTGAAACGGAATAATATTGTTTGTACATAAAAAGATGAGCATATGAGGCAAACTCAAAGTTGCTAGAAATTGCTTGCAAATTGTCTCAAATTCATCAGATCCATTGAGGTTTCTTTCTACTGCTTCAAGAACCATTTGTGCATTTATTGGACGATCATGTGATTTTCTTCTTAAGTAAGTAACAAAATTGATGAAATCTCTAAGACCAAAGAATTGCATAAATTTTTCATTTTCCATCAATTTTAGGTATGGTTGGCAAAGTTGAATGACAGTTTGAAGATCTCCATTGAGTTCAGGGGGAGAAAAACCTTTCTCTGAACAAAAACAACCTTTGGAAAGCGTTTCAAGATCATCTGCTGGATTTTCTGGTCTAAAGACACTAATAGCACGGTTAATTTAAGCTGCATCAAGAACATGGTTTGATATAGCCACAAAGGCGACCTCTGGGTTATCCAAGTAATAGTGAAGCACCTTACTCTCCTCTGGTAGGCCAGCTTCATCCATAAACACTACACAGTTGATATTCAGAGAGAGTTTTAATGACTTCTGGCAATTATGGCACGTGAGAAAACAGTGTGGATTTCATTGGAAGTGGTACGCCTCGAACATTGGTAGTAGTGAGGATCAAGTGAGGGGTAACTGTCTATTTGCCTGAACAATTGTACCTTAGATTCCTGACCCTTTAAGTTAGCAACTGTAATATTGAAGGACAGTGTTTTTGAAGATCCAGGAGCTCCCACAATAATGAGAGGAATTTGCGTTACTGTGCATATAATAGTAGCATAATTATTCTCCTTCAGAGCCTGTGTTTTTGCAATACCTTGTGGTAGGTCCATCTGATTAACGTAAAACTCAATTTCTTCATCAAATGCTTCAGAAAATTTTATTTCATTTGAAATAGTTCCAATGTGATCCATTGCATTGATGTATGCTTTACGAAACCTTGCATTCAGTCGCATGTAATACACAACACCGAGTGCTACAAGCACAGCTCTGCGGTGATAATCAGTACGGTATCCAAAAGGTTTTTGTCTGATAGCTCTGCATCAACAATTTATATATGGAAAACACCCTTTGGATATCCCTTTGACTAACACAACTGCGTGAAGCCACTTCAGCTTCCTCCCTGATAATCCCACTGGATATTAAATGTTCTAAAGCACAGTGTCTCATAAACTCCTGACTTTCCACAATCAGGTCTGTTAGGACTTTTCCTTCAAGTAGTGGCATGGATTGAGTGATTTTGGCGTGAACATAGTGTTCTTCTTGGATTCTATTAAGTGAGCCATAGTCCCATAATAGCATTTGAAAAGTTGGGTGCAGTGCACAGACATAGTATGAGCTTCTCAGCCATCTATCCTGCTGATCATGTGACGCCAGGCTATTACCACGGTGTGGATTGCAAGCAGCAACAATAAATACATTAGCTGGAATGGGCTGAAATGAAAATACTTTATCAACGACTTTTCAACAGTATTATCTCACCTCTCCTTCCAGAGAATGATCTATAATTCTTTCCTTGAACAGCCCTAGGCAAGATGATGTGTTTATTTCATCAAGAAATATCTATCATGGAGATAAGCACAGTGCATAATCTCAGCCGTATAGTTTTGTCTAATGATGAATGTATTTTGCACTATAAGGAGTCTGCAATGATACAGGAGTAATATCCAGGCCCTCTTATTTAGAATTATATTCATCCAATATAACTTACTGTAATAAAAGGTAATTTGTCAGTTATAGCATTTGCATTTGGCTGTTTTATTAATGATTTCTCACAACTAGAGACTTCTATTAAAGCCTGGAGTTTTCTGACCTGTTCAAATGCTGGCTTTAGCAGTCCTTGTATTTCATAGGGAGTTAGGGCTGAAAAAATATGTGTATGTGAATTGTGTATATGTACATGTATGCATAATTCATACTTAGGTATATAACTCTCTAAACCTTACCTGCATGGATGTTGAGTTTGTAAAATGTCGGCTCCAGCTGTGCATAGTACACTGCTAATAAAAGCTTTGCAGTGGTCTAAATAATCAGTAAATGACAAATATTAATGTTTGATGTAAGTCTGAAGTCATGTTGCATAGGCTAATTCCATAATGCTTTAAAATGGAACTAAATGTTTGTGTGACAAAAATTTACAAAACTGCAACATTTCTACCAAAAAATAAATAGTCAAATGCCTCAAAAACTTACATGTTCAAAAATTCTATGATGCAGAACCATTGTTTATGGAGGGAATTGAATTGGGTGTGTATAATCTACAATTTATTTCCTTTGTCTGAATGCAACAAAGGGAAATAATTCTATGGCATTCAGGAGAATTTGTATGGTAGTACTAAGATATATATGTGCGTACATTGCGGGGAGAGAAATATGAATTCCTCCCAAATATGTTTGAACCAGGCTCTCAGCAAATTCAATCATTTATTGACACTGGTTCCATATACCTCTCCTTGACATCATGTGAATAAATGGTTAGCTTGCTGAGTGAATCATCAACAACATTAAAGTTTGAGTGACATACAAAAATGCTATGTTAAATTGTATGAATAAACATTTGTAATTAGCACAAATGCACTTGCCTTCAAATTGTTGCTTGATTCAGCATCCTTGAACATGGTACTCAGTTCTTCCTCACCTTTAGTTACCAGCAATGCAAACACAGGTAGGCGTCTCATTGCAATGAGGTGCTCCCTCAGTTTTGTATATAGTAATCCAGGTGATTGCATGGAGCCAGGCATATTGCACAAAATAAGCATATCTTCAATTGTAACTGACTTGTCTTGGGCTGAAAACTCGTCAATAAGTTGCATACATGCCTGTTTTAGAAGGTCATTTGGGTTTAAATGTATTTCTACCACACCCTTTTAATGCATACCCCATATCCATCGAATGAATTTTCTGGTAGTTCTCCAATTCTGCTTTTAATGAAATCATGAATGTGGGCCTTCTGTTTATTCCAGCTATCCAGAAGGGAATGGTTCCAGAGGACAGACAACATCTGAATGAGGGCAGTCTTTCCCACACCAGTCTCCCCTTCAATGATCACAGGCACCCCACATCTGTAGCACTCATGAATGCTAAGCATTTTGACAGCATAGTCCAGGGTGAGGACATAGCCACAGTCATCAATGGGCTTCAGACGAGCTGCACTGTCCAGTGGAACATCAAGAGCCTTTGAAATGTACTTGTCTAATACCTGCCTGGAATGTATCTCACTGTCAGTGAATAAAAGATAATAGGTAATATACTGTGACATGCAATATGAAGGATGTAATCCTACATCATAGAAGGGATATAGACTCCTAACTTCCTAACGTTGGCAACTTCAATCTGGGATATTTTTTCATGGTAAAGAGTGATAAGATCGACACTTCCACCCCCATCCTTTATGTCATATATCAGCTGTGAACGAATGCATGCATGTAATAATATAACAGATGGATTTTTTCTATCATGTTACTTGTTGATGAGGGTTGATGGACCAGTTTGCTTGGAGTGCTGGATCACAGAAGTCGCTGACCTCTTTTAACATAGTTTTCATAAGTGATGATCCCATCTTTCGGGTATCGGTAGGGTGCCTTTACCCTTTTCGATATTCCCCAAATCCTGTATTGTAGTGATAGGCTGGAAGGCAGTCAAGAAATTTACATCTATTGACCATGTACCTGTATAATATACATGTAAGTACATAATTATACGTAATGGATACTTCATTAAAATCAGCTCACTTGATGAATAGGCATTGTGTAACCTTGTGTGCACGAATGTGCTTTGGCATGAATTCGTAAAGAAGATTGTGATAAATATCATCAGCCATGTCAGGGTGAGTGCTGAACTTTACTGTGTGACCTAATAGGTGAGACCAGCATTAGGGTTAATGTCAAGGGTTGTAATACATTGCCATACCATCTTTATAAAGGCGGTCTATTTCATTTTCTTTGTAGGCTTTAAGGTACTTGCACACAAGTTGTACCTCCGCATTCACATGTATTATAGTTTTGTTTTGTATTAGGTATGGTGTTCCAATCAGAAAGGCAATTGGGATGTCTTTACAGAACAGCTCTAACAGTACATCAGGAGTTGTATTCAGGTCTCTTGAAGGAACCTCCACATATATTTGCCAACCCATCCCACCAGGAAGACGAAATGAGAGCCCACTGTCATTGTCTTCAATGTAGCTCAGTATGAGAAGGTCAAAAAGGAACCAGCTGATGAGCTCCACTGACTGACCATACACCTCCTTTTCTGCATCCTGTAGACATACACATTAAAACTTGGTCACAGCGACTGATTTAAGTGAGCAAATAGCATAGACATAATATGTTCAGTAAAAATAAAAAGAGGCAAAGATCTATTTACTTACACTGACTGGAGGAAGCATGGTGAATTTTAAGAAGATAGAACAATTTTTTTGGTCGATGGGCAATTGTTGCAGCTTCTTGATGGCACCAACAGTGGTAAAAGCTTCATTCACACAAATAGTACAACTTGCAGGACTCTGGCTAAGCTGTTGTTTGATATAGTGGGTCTTTCCATCATCTGCATGTATATTTAACAGTGGATGTATGAATGAGCACCATAACTCAGCACTCCAGAATGTGCACACACTCCATGTGTGCACACACTGATATTTGTAATCATATAATAATGTATACACAGTATGATATTTATGTGTTAATAAACCAACTCTATATTAATACTGTTGCATTTATTTAGAAATCAATTAGTGAGCTGATTTATTCATGATGTCCCACGAGCTTGTAATAAATACACACCTGCATTTCCATAGACAAGTTGTATTAGGGATGGAGTAAGCTGGCTTTGAACATCCATACAACTCTTTGGTTTTTCCTGTGAAGAAGTACAATAAACAAAGGCTTGAGTTCAAATGCATATAGAAACGGAGGGTAACAGTTTTGCAATACTACATTACCATATTAAATTTTTACAAAATACGCATAACATACCACACAACACTTGACTTGTATTCTTCTAGAGCAACCCAAGGTACATTATGCAAGATTGAAGGCTGCGTTTCAACGTAATGAAGCAGAAAAAACGGTTGTGTGTTCAATGGTAAACTATGTTCCATTTCGAAATGAAACTGTACCAGATGCTGTAATGGTTTATCATTAGTAACATTATGGAATAAATGGGTACTCACCTCCTGAAGATGGAATGGAAGTTTGTTAACCTCGAGAAAAAGATGCTGAACTGCAAACTTCAAGGCTCTTTTCAAAAACAGATCTATTTCACCTTGTGTAGATGATGGCTGGCAGCGAAAGACCTGAAATGGTTCAGGAAGACCACCAAAAATGTTCAATATGAGAGAGATGAGATCCTTCTGAGTGAAACCTGGACAGACATGTAGCACCTGTGAGCACTCTTCACTGACAGCTACTTTGGAGGTAAAAATTCGTGTTGGGAGTGAGTGATTTAGCAGTATTGTGGAGAGAAACACACTGATGGCTTGCATCGAGTTCTGAGATGTAATTGGGTCTTTCTTGCTCTGCATTAGAGCAGCCTGTGACATGAAAAGGCATACTGAGTGATACAATGCCTTTAAAGAGTAATATAAAGCTAACCTGAACCATTTTCTTGATATTTTCAAAGGCTATTGGATTATTATGAAATAGAAAGCTTATCTCTTGAGCCACTTGTGTCACAATCTGGTCACTGAGTTCCTTATAAGATTAGAAAAAAATTGTCCTAAATCATAATGGTTAGTTAATGTTGTCATTGTATTCTTTAAATGTGCTAATTGGACTTCATTTTTAATAATGCGGCTCAGACCCAAATACATGACCTGGAACATTTCGCTCATAGATGTTGAATCTCCATGCTCTCCAATTTCATAAACATTGGAAAGCATTATC
This sequence comes from Spongilla lacustris, assembly GCA_949361645.1. Taxonomy (NCBI): domain Eukaryota; kingdom Metazoa; phylum Porifera; class Demospongiae; order Spongillida; family Spongillidae; genus Spongilla; species Spongilla lacustris. The sequence goes on from OX442415.1 coordinate 14,704,207, forward strand.
CAGGCGCTTTTCTTCTTGTTCATAAGTAATAACTTGGGGATATGAAAGAACAACACAAATTTGTTCCGATCATACAGCTTTGATACTTCATTCCTCCAGTCGGATAATTTTGATTCAGTTTCTTAAACCTATGCACACAGTACAGGTATACATAATGATAATGACACATCTTGTAACAAAAATTACCATTTTATCAGGGTCTATTGTACTGCAAGGTAGAGTTATGTGTTGTGATCCTTTGATAAAACCATCACACCCAAGTGCTCTGAGCTGAGAGTACAATTTGTACAATTTGTTCGTAGTCTGTACAAGATTATGTGACAACATGAACAGCAGCACACTAATGTGAAAGTAAAGTACCTCATTCAGGTGAATGAACTGTTTAACCATGCTTCCCCCTTCATTCTCTGCATCAAGGAATCCAAGCTTTCTAACAAAGTCTTCTATTTGAACTTTAGACCATCTCTGCATTTTCATCGCATCACTTTGCCTTTGAAGTGATATCTCTTCCAAACTGGAGACTTGACATGGTACTACAGCAAAAGAAGGGCAGTACTGCAGGCTGATAGTAATGTCTTCTGAAAACTCAAACTCATATTGACCAGTCTGAATGATACAATCCAAGTCTCTAACAACATTTTCAAGTGTATCCCCCTCTAAATAAAAGTAAAGACATGAAAATAAAACGTTAAGGTAGACTTACCTCAGCTCTGGAGAACCATAGGCGAATGAGAGATACATTAGAATTGACTATTTCGAGTGGCTTAAGCACCATGTCAGAAACATCCAATGCTGTCACTCTAGTGATTAGAGAGGCAAAGCTCTGCTTTGTGTCCATGAAAGGAAATATAAAATTATAAGCTGCCAAAAGATGATTCAGGACAGTATCATTGTATTCCTCATGTTGAAGGAGATTTGTGATAAGCTGACACTGCAAACGAAATGCTTCCTGACCTTTGTCATCATCAAACTTCATATCTCTGACAAATTGATAGAACACAGCACTGTTTGAAACAGCTGAAAACAGTTTTACACTATCTGACACCCTTGACTGCTTGTGGCAAAGTAAGGATTTAACATGTTCCACTTTCACAATTGCCTCAAGAGGTATTAGATTAGCTTTGTTAAGTTCTATTTCCTCGGCTGTTCTAACTAACTCTTTAAAACATTCATCACGTAAGCATCCCTCCAGCTTATACTGCCTACAGACATCACGGATTTTTGGAATATGGGAAGATGTATACTGGAATAGTTCCAGCATGCAACGAATGCCCTTTAGTCCTTCATGATTGCTGTTAGCTGCCAAACCCGTCGTACTGTTAATAAAAGCTGTAAGCGTATTAAATTCAGCTTCAATGTCTAAGGTCTCCAGCTTAAGCTCTCCATTTTCTGTAATTATCTCTGCATATGTTGCTGTTCCTTGGATTAGTTTAATAAGGAACTGCTTTGTTGAATGTAGAGCACTTGCTAATGTACGAAGTGACACCGTACCCTCCTCTTTCAAATTCAGATCTCTCTGTTTGCGCACCATGCTTAGAGTTGAAAGAGCAGAACTTGAGTCGAAATCAAGCTCAGCACTTCTGGCACAACACTTTTGTAATTCATGGTGAACATGATCATGGAATATCTTGCAGTGATGTAGAGTAAAGAACACCAACATATGCATGTGGTCAATAACAGGTTTAATAAATGTGACAAGTTGGTGTGCCACCACATCAAGTTCCCACAAGGTGAGGGCCTTAGTTGCCAGCAAAGATACATCCCCACACGGAGGTTGAAATATGCCCTTAAGACTTGAGGAGGGCTGATTTTGCAATTGTTGGTCTTCAGATTGATAAATCCTTTCATTGGGGAGGAGTAAATGCTTTTTAAAATCAACATTAAAATGCACACCATACTGCTGGAGGATCTGTGGTAATGTGCAGTATAAGGCATTGCCTGGTATGTACTTGATCATGTGGGTGTTGACTACTTCAAATAGCTCAAGAAAATAGTCCTTAGTTTTCGCAATTGTTTCAAAATCAACAATGGCAGAAGGGACACAGAGTGTATCCCCTATTTGCAAAAGAATTGTGATATTCAAAGCATACAGCAAGATGTCATCATAATTGCAGTTTTTATCATGCAGAATTTTAGTTTTCCAGCGAAATAGTATTCCTTGAAGTTTTTGAATGAAAACAAAGAACTTGTGCACATCTTCATTGGGGTGGTGTGCTATATCCTTGGGTAATGTAGTAATGATGTTTCTTTCATTCTCTAATAGGTTTCTAGCCTTGCAGTATGCTGTAAAAATCAGACCAAGCTGTAAAATTATTCTGAAATACGAACTGATCCAACCAAGGCTATCATCGGTGGGTATAGTGGTGGATATTTTTGATCAATAGGTAGCCACAATGCCCAAACAGAATTTCTGCTCAGGATGCAAGACTTGAATCCAAGTAAGGTCCTTCTGAAGTATATTGGTAGCAGTAGTCAACACATCCATGTGTTCATCATCCATGCTCTGAAGTGTTTTTAACTCAGGGATTACCTCCTGGCATTAAATGCAGAAATGAAAAATAACCTGGTAAAAGTGCTTTCGTGCATGAATATAGTCACTGATTAATGGGAAAAAAATCACATAAAACCATATATATCCACAGAGCTTTTATTTAATGAAATTGGTTTAGTCAAGTAAGGTTAAGAAAAAAAGGATTGTATAAAAAAGAATTTATAATATAAGGGCCAGCATCTGAATGGCATAAGCATTATATCAGATTACTCTTTTAACAGGGTATGAAGGTGTGAGAGATAGAAATACAGAGAATCCCTTTTGTATTGATATAAAATATAGTGTCCACATAACTGCTAATATTACACACCAATCATGGCAAGGATACCAAGCATCTTCCCATTAAATTTTATCCAAATGCATTGGATAAAATAAGTACTTTCAAATGTGCAATGTAAGTATCATTTAGTTGCATGCAGGTAACTGGATATGTAGCAGACAAGTGTAAAATATACACAATGCAAATGTATGCATTGGGTGCCATTTAACTCTGAAAGATGGGGTTCAAAACAGACCAAATTTGTTCAACTTGTTACACATCATTCTTATAATCGTATGCTGCAATCACACCCCTTTGCAATGGAATAAAAACTCTTACAATTTTAATAGAATAGGTGTTATTCTATGAAGAATGCATTATTGCAGTCAAGAGAAGTGTTTACCTTTTTGGAGAACAGCTAAGATGAGCTGTTGAAATTCAGATTCTTCAGAGATGCTACACTACATGTATAATAAGAGGTGAAAAGGTATGCAACAAGCAGTATGGTGATAACAACGTACCAATATCCTGCTTATACTTCTGATCAGATAATTCTTCAGACCATTACAAAGAATATAGCCATGCAAATACTCTGTAAAATCTTTTTGAACAAGCACAGATGGTGCACATTCCTCATTTGGCAGGGCAAACAACTTGGGAGATTTCATTGCCAGCATATCTAGAATGAAGTCAACAGATCTGCATTCCTTGGTGTATATTGCTCCAATATTCTTAATAAAATTAAGAAGAAAATGGTGGTTATGAGCTCCTGGAATCCTGAACATAGGTATGAGGGAGACAAAACGTCTTGCACATATGCATGACAATATTTTTGCCATACCTGTTGACAACTTCACATATCAATTCAACATCACACACTTTTATTGAATTCGGTATCTTGCATATGCTGAAGTACTCTTCTGCAAACTGAGTGATTAAAGCACAATTGCATGTACAGCAAAAAAAAAAAACTGTATTTCAAATATGAACATGGATAAATTCTAGGCCATAAATCAGATACTCTACCTCAACTCTCCAAACCAATTTGCAGGTGTAATTCCAACTCATTGTTGGTCTTATGTGGTGATTAAAACAGCTTAGGTAAAAGCAATGAGATGTATGCATCAAGGCAAACATTATATGTTATGAGATTCAGCTTTGTCTATAATAGCAACTATGCATGCACTCACTGTATAATGTATAAGATTGGTAAGAAGCTACATGTACATGTACTATTGCAAGTAACAATGGTACTCCTGTTATATCGGCAGTTTTAATTAAGGAATGGATCAAACGATACGTTATTGTTTTTTAATTAAATTAATTCCTGAAATAGCAAGCCATGCAGTTTGAAAGCTTACCTTATTTGGCCATAATTTCAAGCTTTTGTACAGGCAAAAGAATTGGCTGCAAGGGAGCTCATTAAATGACTCTCTTGTTCTTTTAATTAACTGCATTTGAAAACATTAATAACGTACGGCTGCATACATTTGTTTTTGCACATACATCATCACACAGCTGGGCATAGTATTTCTTGAGGACTTGACTCTTTGCCCTACTGAAGTACATCACCAGATGTTCATCTGCACCAGGTTTGGTAACATCCACCAGATGCAGTAAAAATGTAAGCCAGTATTGTGCATAAATGTTACAGAAACCCTCTCTTATATCCTTCTGTTTCAGTACATCAAACGATTTGTCCACAAATGCTAAACCCTGTGTAACGAGCTGCATGCGCTTGCGCAGAAAGACCTTCAGTGTCGTGTGACATTTAATATATAAAGTACCTATTTTTGTATTAAGTACAGTTGTAACGCGTGATTGCAAGTGCTATTAACTGCTGTCACTATATCGTACCTGTTGGTCACTTACACTGGCGTAGTCGGCATCATGTCCGGGAAGCCACTACTCCTTCCCGAATTGTTTGCCGGTGAGTCTCAAAACTGGACAGAATGGCTGGAGCATTTCGAGAGTGTGGCAGCCGTAAACAAGTGGGAGAGCGACGCCGAGAAGCTGAAGTGGCTCAGAGTCCGGCTAACCGCCAAGGCGCAGACGGCAGTCCGCAAACTGCCGGGAAGTGTGCGGGATAACTATGGTGAGTGTATCAAAGCTTTAAAACAGCGTTTTGAACCCGACAGCAAAAAAGAGTTGTACGTCGCTGAACTCCACACCCGAGCGAGACATAAAGGCGAAGATTGGGCCTCCTACGGGGACACCCTAAGGACGCTGGCGGACAAAGCTTACGGAGACCTGGAAGAAAAAGCGCGAGAACGACTGGCACTAACCCAATATCTTTCTCACATAGATAATCCGCAGGTTGCTCTCGGAGTAAGACAGAAACGTCCGGAAACGGTGCAAGCTGCAGTGGTTGCTACTATTGAATTAGAGTCCTACCTCGGGAGTATCAGCATTGCCAGTCAGCCTACACGAAGAGACCCTATGCCTGCCGTCTCTGTGGTTTCATCAGTTGCGGAAAATGAACCGTTGTCAGCAGCTCTCAAACAGTTGAATGAGAGGCTAGAAAGGCTCGAAGTGCAAATGGTAAGCGCTCACTCTGACTCGCGCACACATAAGCCACAGGCTGACGAAGTTCATGGACGGAAGGCTACTGCGGCACTTACCTGTTGGAACTGCGGGAAGAGAGGGCATATAGCTAGGAGATGTTGGAGTCGTCAGAATCCCAATGAAAAGCATCAGGGAAACTTCAACCCCTCGTCGGCGCGGGCCAGCCGTGCGAGGGAGGACATGCATATGACTCAGGCGGCCCAGACCCAGAAACATATAAGTGTGTTAACTGTGCCTACTCTATCCTTCTCTAGCGGTGCCAGCTATCGCGTGCACGGATTAATTGGCGCTATACCCCTACAACTCCTGGTAGACACTGGGGCTGCTGTATCCCTACTGAGTACGGATGTCTGGAAAAGGATAAGCACTACGGACTCGCCTATTGTGCTTCAACAATGGACGGGAAAAAAGCTTGTTGGTGTTAATGGCGCCCCACTGTCTGTCAAAGGATGTGTGCATGCTCATGTGTCTATTGGGAGTATTCCGTTTGAGGGGACCTTCATTGTATCAGGTGACCTTTTGGTTGATGCTATTTTGGGTCTTGATTTTATCGAACGTCATCATTGTGTGATTGATTGTGAAAACAAAGTGCTCAAATTCCCACTCGTAAACCTTTCTGTAGGTCTGCAGAACGATGGCAATGCAGTGGAGAGCCAGCAATCAGGGACTGTGCGTTTCGTTACAACCCAGAAAGTAATTGTTCCACCGGAAAGCGAGATGGAAATCATGCTGAAGGCTATTGATGGTAAAGATTCAATCGCAGGTGTATGGATGGTGGAAAACAATCCAAAGATGCCACATGGTGTCATAGTCGCCAGAGCTATTGTATGTCCCAACAATGGGCTAATTCCTGTTCGCATCCTTAATCCTCGAGATTGTAGCATTCTTTTGAAGAAAGGGGCGGAGCTAGCCATGATGGAACGTGTTGAGTTTGATTCGATATCAAATGTCTCAACAGTGAACATGTCGGGAGAGGTGTTGCCAGCAGACCAGGAAGTCCTCTGGTCATTGGTGTCCAAGGTGGGGGAACATGTCAGTGCAGTCGAGAAGGAGTGAATGTTTGCATTGTTACAGGAATATGCTGATGTTTTTTCTTTTGCAAGCAGTGATCTAGGTCGTACGTCTGTTTTGCAACATCGCATCGATACAGGCAATGCAGCTCCAGTTCACCTTCCTCCCCGACGAGTTCCCCAAGCGCGTAGAGAGGAAGTGCGTCGTCTCTTACAGGAAATGCTTCATAGCGGGGTTGTCGAACCCTCGGAAGGACCTTGGTCTTCTCCAATCATCTTAGCAAAGAAGAAAGATGGGTCCCTACGATTTTGTGTGGACTATAGAAAAGTGAACGCGATCACCAGGAAGGACGCCTACCCTCTCCCTCGTGTTGACGACACACTGGATATGCTAGGCGGATCAAAGTTTTTCAGTACCTTGGATCTGGCGAGCGGATATTGGCAGGTGGAAGTGGCCCCTGAAGACAGAGCAAAGACGGCATTTACGACCTCAGAAGGGCTCTATCAGTTCAAGGTAATGCCCTTTGGCCTCTGTAATGCCCCTGCCACCTTTCAGCGTTTGATGGATCGCGTACTGGGTGGCCTTAAATGGTCCAGCTGTTTGGTGTACTTTGATGATATTATTATCGTAGGAAGTACATTTGACGACCATTTACGCAACATTGGCAGTGTGTTGATGCGGCTTAGGGGGGCGGGGCTGAAGCTCAAGCCAGCCAAATGTAATTTTTGCCAACAGCAGGTGTCATTCTTGGGGCATGTAGTGTCCAGCAGGGGGATTTCTACTGATCCAAGCAAGACAGAGGTGATCTCGAAGTGGCCTACTCCGCAGTCAAAGCGTGAGCTTCAGCAATTCCTCGGATTGGCAAACTACTATAGAAGATTTATTAAACATTTTGCCGATATTGCAAAGCCACTGCACAGATTAACGGAAAAGAACGCCACCTTTGAATGGACTGAGACCTGCCAGCTAGCCTTTGACAAACTGCGTAAGTGTTTAATGTCCTCCCCTGTGCTGGCATATCCAGACTACTCGAAGCAGTTCGTATTGGACACAGATGCTATAGCGATTGCGGAATCGGAGCAGTATTATCGCAAGTTAATGATGATCAGTCTGAGTGTGTGATTGCCTATGCAAGTCGTTCTCTTAGCAGACAGGAGCGGCGGTACTGTGTGACCCGTAGAGAACTGCTGGCAATCGTTGAGTTTGTCCAGCACTTTCGCCAGTATCTCCTCGGTCGACAGTTCACCCTGAGAACAGACCATGGATCTCTCGTCTGGATAAGAAACTTTAAGGAGCCGGAAGGACAGGTCGCCCGCTGGTTGGAGAGACTGGCTGCAGAGTACGACTTTGCTGTGGTTCATAGACGGGGCTCTCAACATAGCAATGCTGACGCCCTGTCGCGACTTCCCTGCAGGCAATGCGGTCGCAGTGATGAAACACAGGAAGAGGTGGCAGCTGAAACCGGACCCATCACCGCCGGAGCTGTATCGGTGTTACCGTTTCAAACCCATACCCCAGAGGAGATGACTCGTTTGCAAATGGAGGACCCTATTGTCGGGCCTGTGTACCAAGCAGTAAAAAACGGAAAACTGCCATCCCACGATGAGCTAAGTATTTTGGGAAGGGAAAGTAAATTGCTTTTGCAACAATGGGAATGTTTGCTCATAAAAGACGACATGTTGTGGAGAAAACAGTTGGAAGGTAGAGATGTGCTCCAGTTAATTGTACCCTATAGTCTTCATCCAACTGCGTTGAAAGATATTCACGAAGGGGCTGCAGGGGGGCATTTGGGGGAAAGGAAGATGTTAGGACGACTGAAGGAGCGTTTTTACTGGCCAGGGTGTAGTGAAGGAGTAAGAGAGTGGTGTAGGGCATGTGCTAGATGTGCAATGCGGAAGTCACCCGCCCCTAAAAATAGGGCAAAATTGCAGTCTTTGCGAGCTGGCTACCCAATGCAGATTGTCTGCGTAGACATAATGGGCCCACTGCCAATTACTGACAAAGGAAGTAAATACGTTTTAGTGGCTGCAGATTGCTTCACTAAGTGGGTCGAGGCCTATGGAATCCCGAACCAAGAGGCGGGAACTGTGGCAGTAAAATTAGTGGATGAGATGTTTTGTCGTTTTTCCCCTCCGGAGCAGGTTCACTCGGATCAAGGTCGACAATTTGAATCGGAGCTTCTTAAAGAGATCTGCAGTCTACTACAAATCAAGAAAACACACACCACTCCGTACAGACCCCAAGGAAACGGCATGGTTGAGCGCTTCAACCGTACACTCCTCGACATGTTGGCCACTACAGTTAACGATCACCCAGCTGACTGGGAAGTGTATATCCGTAAGTTGTGTTTTGCGTACAATACGAGTATTCACTCATCTACAGGTTATAGTCCTTTCTTTTTAATGATGGGCCGTCAGGCGAGCATCCCTATTGACCTTATGTTTCCCGTAAATAAAGAGCAGGAAAAGGAAGTCCCTGCATATGTGCATCAGCTGCGGGAGGGACTTCAGAGCGCCTACGCCCTTATGAGAGAACAATGTGAGACGGAGCACCAGAGGCAGAAAGCTATATATGACAAGAAGGCTCATGGCAGACCTTATGAAAAAGGTGATCTGGTTTGGTTGTTCTCTCCTGCAGTTCCCCGTGGACACAGCAGGAAACTCCACCACCCTTGGAAAGGACCATTTGTAGTGGTCGATAAGATCGGGATCACCACGTACAAGATCAAGCCAAGCAGGAATAGCGGGAAATGTCAAATTATACATTTTGACAGGTTGAAACCCTGTGCACCCAACACTCTGGAGGCGGAGCTACCACCGCCTACATCAAACAGAAAGAAGTTGACGGCAAGGAACTCGTTGCCAGACGTCCCACCTGCAAGTCATTCAGATCAATCAGCATACACGTACCAACGTGCAGACGACGCCCTCTTTACGGATGATGAAGATGATGAACTGCCTGATGCCATGAATGAAAATCAAGAGGAGGTACAAGGGCCTAGACCACAAAACCCGGTCCCAGCAGAGCTAACAGCAGACGAGAGACGCTACCCAGCAAGGCAACGCCGACCCCCAGATCGTTACGGACCGTACCTCGAACATTAGAGAAGAAGGGGGAGCAGTGTAACGAGCTGCATGCGCTTGCGCAGAAAGACCTTCAGTGTCGTGTGACATTTAATATATAAAGTACCTATTTTTGTATTAAGTACAGTTGTAACGCGTGATTGCAAGTGCTATTAACTGCTGTCACTATATCGTACCTGTTGGTCACTTACACCTGCATGATACATGTGCATGTACGCATTGGAAAAGACTTTAAACTGAACTATGCTCACCTCCACTATTGCCCCAGAAATTGTGTGTGCTATGCTCAAAGCAGACACTTTGGAAGCAGCAGCATTAGTAGACTTGCTTGAAAAATAATTGTCAAATACAAAAGACACATATATTTGAATCAACAGTTGCTCAAAATCTTCATTGTCTGATATAAACACAGCCACACAATCAACATAGTTTCTAACGTGATAGAAAACACATAATGGAATAATGAGTGTCAAACTGTTACAAATAGCCTTACGCAATATGTGAAAGTGGTCTAATTTCACCTTTGTCACAAGCCAGCTTAGTCATTTGTTCTATGCTCATCATAGCAGAGGAAGGGACATTGAACCCTTTGGTCAAATGCAACCCAATTCTGAAATCTGCAATATTCTCAGGAGAGAACTCGAACTGCTTCTATGGTTTTAAGAGGGAAACTCACTTATTTGTGTACCATGCAGCTGGAGGAACAATTCATATTATGTCATATTTATAGATATCATGGTACGTAAATTATTCAGTAATAGAACTAGTACATGATGCTTTCAGTCTTAATTGGTGTGGACCCTATATAATTGTAGATACCATGCAGTGCATATTAAATAACGACTATATGCTTGGACTGTTTTTTATTTTGCTTTGCAGTTTATTTAGCTATTTGATATTGCATGTAGAATTTCATAAACATGTTGCAAACGAAAATAATTTACTTTTACAAACCTCTACAATGACTTCCCATATGTCTTCATGGCTTCTGGTCACTTTACTACTATTTACATGGCACTTCAGAGCAAGAGCAACTGCAGTCACAAACAGAATGAATACACTTCTCGGAAACCCTACAACGTACCCCAAACCATTCTCTTGTACACAACGTTGCTAGTTCGTGGTGTAAATGATGCAAATTTCAAGCAGGCATCCTCAAGCAATTGAAGTGCATGTTCATTGGTGTCATCTCCAAACATCAGTACACAGTTGCTTTAGTGGAAAGGATCACAATTAATGTACTTGTGGACTGGTGTCACAGGAAATTCTGTCGCTACGACAATTTTTAATTTCCTAAGGAAATTATGTCGCTTTAAACTAGGCGTAGCGACCGTATTTCAGTCACAACAAGCGATTGTACATGACAGACTGAGAATTAATGCACACACTTGATGCATAGAAACTGTTTTAGATACAAACAGGGGAACATACAGTCTCTTATCCCGATAACAGTGTACCTTGTTCAGGTCATTCTACTACAAAACTCTGATCACTTCAACATGCAAACTCAGCAAAACGCCAAAGCAACATCTCATACTCATGCAGGTCCATGGCCATGCTAACGCGGGTCGGGTGCCAACACCTTCACAGCATGCGTCTAATCGTTTAGTTTTAAACGTGAACGCCCAACTAGCCGCAGCGAGTAATAATACATAGGTACATGTATATTGTGCATATTTATACATACATGTAAATGTTCAGCAGCAGCGGCTCAGAATATATGTGCATGTCGTGAACTTGCATGTGCACTGATCTTGTAAACTATTACAGACACATATACTGTGCAAAAACTTTGTTATACGATAGCGTATTCTATAGCGTATACCATATACGCAGGTGCGTATATTCAAATATAACCAATCACGCGACATTTGTGGTTGCTTAGCAAACCGTTGAATTCACTTTGTGGCTACGTTGTCGGTCACCGTATACTAAGTGCTTCATATTCCGTATATCATCCTCCTACCACTCCCACCCCTCGTTCCCGATCCAGTTTAGTCAATTTAAAATTTTAATCATTTTGCACATGTACAACAAAACAACATACTAACAGTCCGAGGCGGCAATCTGCATATATTCGATCCAAGGCACCTGTACAGAATACGAACAATAAATTCAGATCGTAAAAAAATATATTTCACTCACCACATATCATATCCTCGTTCTGTTTATACACGATTCTATATATAAAGCAACAGATACATTATCGGGTAAGTGATATGCTTACCTTTCTTGTCTCCTATCTCCGATGTTTGACTTAAAACAATGGAACAGTGCGGGTTAACACTTACCGTACCGTCCGGTCGGAGTCTGCAAGTTAAAAAAAAAAACCTTAGCAAAACACAACAAATGAATAGGCCTATACCTTTTTATATCGCGCTCCATTGTGCCTGTTGTTCTATCATTTCGGTTGTTCAACCGAACGGGAACACTTAGGACACTTGCCAACCTAGTGCAAATAGAGAAAGGTGAATTCATTCTTTAGCAACTGCAACACATAATACCGGTAACTTGTACACTCTGGAAAGACAAACTATTGCCATTTAACGATCAAAACCCTGATCTCAGCGCGATTCTTACAGTCCTTCTGTCTGTTCATACCAAAGCAACACGACCATGAAACAGCCCGCCTAAAATCTACAAATCACATGCACGGTTAGTTAACCACATTTCTAATTGGAGCACTTTTGTATCGTACTACATAAACAATTGTACAGGGGTCCAATAGAGGTCTACTGTGTAGGCATTCTACTGCTTCCATTGTAGCATTTACTGGGATCCGATGTGATCATGACAAACTCAACTGGCGAGTTAGCATAGGCCATAGCCATGCACCATGGGCCCGGCCTACAGCTCACAAAATTTACCGCCGTATATACGGGTACACCAAGCAGACATACATGTATATAGCTAACCTTTGACGTCCAGCAGCTTCGATGCCTACACACCTTCCTACCTCACGTGGGTCCGGGTACGGGTCTGACCACTCATGAATCAATTCTGTGGTATATTTATGTAAACAGTGGGATTTTATGGAATGAAATATACGCAGTAGTATAACTCACTACAGTATATTCAAATATACACTTAAGAATACACTATCGTATATTTTGAAGGTGTACTTATATAAACGGTGACGTATTTGACACTTGCGTATTCTCAAATATACGCGGTCGTGCACTTCAAATATACTACACAGGTTATATTTTGCGCATTCCTCAAATATACGCATAAATATACACTATCGTATAACAAACGTTTTGCACAGTGATATACAATGAAAGTACATACATGCAAGCGAAGTACCTTTGGGCAAAACTGTCCATCGTTGAAGCCAGCAGTGTAGCATCTAGTGCCACAGTCTTGCTAAGGCAGAGTTTAATAAAAGACCTCGACGCTTCGCCTCCATACAACTCTTTACTGAAAGAAGTACACATATATAGATACGTAATATTTCATGGTCACATAACGAGTGTGTTTAAATTGTAGTCAGTTGTTCAAAATTCTGAGGGAAATTAACATTGAGGGCACAAGTAAGAAAGGAATGAAATAAGGGTGAAAATAAAATCCGCATTTTTCACGCTCACACCGCACACCACCGGCACACAAAAAAAAACATAACTGAGAAAAGGTACCTTTGGGCTGCATGCTACTTATGAATGCAGTACATTGAAATTCAAGTGTTAAACAATTTTACCTTGTCCTATTAATTAAAAAAAAAAACACAAAAAAACATATATATATAAAGAACTGAGAAAAGGTACTTTTGGGCTGCATGCTGCTTATGAATGCCGTACATTAAAATTTAATATTTAACAATTTTACCTTGTCTATACATTAAAAGTGGGGGGGGGGGGGGGGGGGGGGGGGGAATGCTCAATTGCTGTAATTACTTCTATCAGTATAGCAAGACGTACAATTTTGATATCCGATACGCTAGGATAATGTAGAAAGGGAAATCTTTTTCGAACACGCGATTTCCACTATCGATGCCTTTTTTGTAAGAGCCTTCTCATGGCGACCATCTCCTCTGGTCTTTAGAAGAAGAAAAAAATGCTTCATAATATGACTTGCCTGTATGCGTGGTTTTATACCGATTTTTCGTAGCGTTGGAATATAGACATCAGTATTTCAAAGGTTCCAGGATGCTCAGTCAGAGAAATAGGAGTAATATTGGTGTAGCAAAACATCAACCGCTTGATTTGACTTTTGATATCATCGATCTTATCTCCAACTCGTTGCTTCTTAATGTCCTGTAAGGTACCTGCGTGAAAGTTATATATATAATTATAATTATAAATATAATAATAATTATAATTATATATATAATTATATATATATGTTCAGACTGGTACTTCGTACTGACCTCTTCCTAGGCCGCTCTGCGACTTTGAAAACCAAGCTACTGTAGCATCTTGAGCGGATGCAACTTCATCAGTGACGGAGAGATCAAGCTGGCCTACGTCCGCGAAACTCTCCACAACTACCTCCCCATAGAGGCCTGCACTGCTCTCCATTGTCAGTAGCGATATCAATTTCATCCCATCGTTGGCTTTTAACACAAATACTGGCAGGTCACTCGCTCCGGACAAGAGTGGGGCGTGCTTAACATCAAAATCGTCTCTGGTATTGACGACTATCAGCGCCTTTGCCCCGCTAGCGTGGATTTTGTGGTACTTCTCCAGCAACTCATCCAAGTACTCGTCCTCTCTCAGAGATAGGCAGCGTATGTGATTGCCTTCTGTGGGCTGATCGTTCGGCACAATTCTCACAGGCTTTGAAGAAGTGCCAGCACAGCCACATATATAACGAGCCACAATCCGTCCAGTGGGTCCTAAAAGTGAATCCAATTTCAATTGAATTAAATTAGGCCGCTGCGTGCAAGCCATACAGTTTACAACACACCAAAAAGATTTATGCTGATTACCAAATATATAGCTGTATGCACGGTCCTTATGTACACTGATGCATGCGTATAGTATACCATAGACGGTTTGGGTCAAATCCACCAGTAGACAAGAGCTTGATTCTTTCCTCTTGATTTTAGCAGGCGATAGTAGAATAGAACCAATAGACCAATAGATCGTTCATCTCTATCCTCAGCCATATGTAAGCTGTGTGTGCTGCTGACGCTGTTGTTTTCTTTTTGAGGTGCCTATTCATTTCGAATGCTTCCGTATACAGCAGTTATACTGTATTGATTACTTAATGAATTCCATTGATGTAGGCCTTTAAAATGCAACAAATCAGCTCAACTTAAGGCCATTGGTAATATTGTTACAATGAATAAAATATTAGCAAAACACGTGCACGTTCCACAATAAATTCCATTACATACAAATACATGTAGGATACACCAACAATACGCATATGTATGCGTACTTCATGATCAGTGGCAATCATCATAAGAGCGTCAGTGACATCATGCATTTATTGATGCTTGCTGGTAATGCATGTCAATACTGGTTCTGTTTAACAAACAACTTAGGAAAGTTCTTTATTTTTATTTTTCCTGCAGGTAACAGTTTATGATTAATATATAAGTGAATTGCCACATAATATACACTGAATAATACATGTACTGTATTAGATGCATGAGGAAAGTATTCCATATTGTCAGGTGCAGTTGTTGTATCGCTTAAGTTTAACACACTTGATAACAATATACTATTCCATCTCCTTTCTCTAGTCCCTCCACCTCACTGGCATCTTGCAATAATTCATTTGCATCTCAGTGTAGTAAATGACAAACTTAAAAAAAAAAAGAACCATTAACCACTGTTTTGTCTGTTATAATTAAACTTGCAATCAATGCGTATTTCTTATACGATCTCAAGCTGCCTGACCAGTATGAAGGAGTTAAGTCTGCATGAGATCAGTTGATGGCTTATATACATCAATGCTGGCTTCAATTACATGTATACTGTTCATTTATTGGTCACATGTGCATGCATACATAATTCTAAACAAGTATTACAGTCATAGCATCACATTACTAATATTATGGTTAAGCCAATGGAATGTTAAAAGAACTGATGTTGAATGCATAAAACCCCATCTTGGACTTGGGTTGGTTTAGCCTGGTGGAAAGACGGCTAGCATGCTGCAGTACGCGTACGGTAGTATGGAAAAAAATTTATGCATTCATGCCACCTATTGTACATGTGTAAGCATATATATATTAGGCGGGGCATGTTTTTTTAAATAAACAAGCTAGCTATAGATTGATTTTGTCTATTAAAAGTGCGGGTGGCGACTGCTCTGGTCCATACTGCCTTACGCTACTGTAAATGTATGAACATGTAATTCTAACTGAATTATTGATACATATCTTGATCGTACCATAGATTATTTAGACATTTAGACATATGTCTAAATAATCTATGATCGTACTGTCGAAGATACCAGACCTTAGTCGACGACTTACTTAATATATGGTGTCTGGTGTAATTTCCACAGTGGAGCCGCCCATTCAGCCGCTTTAACTATGTGCATAGGGTGATCATGCTGAACATGTAATTTAAAATAATTACATAGTCTTCGTTTTGCTACAAAACGTGCATGGCCCATCCAGTGGGTGCCGTTCATATAGCCATATCATATCTGAAAAACAAGTTTGGAGCCGACCACTTACTACGTAGTTACCCTATATTGCTGGTTTGCGGCGGCGGCATATGGCCCCCCCAATGCAACACACACACATAATAAAAGCCTGCATGCTGTGTATGAATGATCCCTGTATTACCTAGGACAATGCATGGCAAATAATAGGCCTACCTTATAATTATATATTGGCTAATAGATTGCGGCAATACGTACCAGGCCACTTCTACTGATGGAGGTTGTTGTCCAAAAATGTATTGGGGGCGGTCATAAAATTAATGATATGGACAGCTATAGGTTGAATTTATTTATCATAAAGGGCTAGTTATAGTAGATTGCATTTGGCCTTCTTTAGGGGACCCAATTATCTCTCCCCATGCGTGGATAAGCCAATGCTATTGTCCTCGACTCCCTCTGCTTGTGCCCCTCCTCCCTCTACTGGTGCCCCACCCCCTCTACTGGTGCCCCTCCTCCCTCTATTGGTGCCCCTCCTCCCTCTATTGATACCCTCCTCCCTCTACTGGTGCCCCTCCTCCCACTACTAGTGCCCCTCCTCCCTCTACTGGTGCCCCTCCTCCCTCTACTGATGCCCCTCCTCCCCTTACTGGTGCCCCTCCTCCCTCTCCTGGTGCCCTCCTCCCTCTACTGGTGCCCCTCCTCCCACTACTAGTGCCCCTCCTCCCTCTACTGGCGCCCCTCCTCCCTCTACTGGTGCCCCTCTTCCCTCTAATGGTGCCCCTCCTCCCTCTACTGGCGCCCCTCCTCCTGTACATGTACAGGTTGCCCAGACAGTGTCACCATAGCAGAATATCTTCACAATGTCAAAAATGGTCATCACATCATACACACACACAAGCCAATACCCATGCATAGAAGCTTCACCACCCCAGCCACACCTGTAATGGCAGCCATACTGTAGCCTGCAGGTGCATTGTAGTGACAGACAACCAACCAAAACACTATTCACTATCAAAGTTGCACAGGTACATGTAAACGTAGACCATCAGTCAATAGAAGGGTTAGCTAGGGGAGGGGGAGGAGAGCTAGACTGTTGGGGGGCGTTGGTCCCCTCTGTACTAAGGAAGTCATCTAACTGTTGCACCCAACTGTGTCTTCATCCTCATCATCCCATTGGTCAGCTGGTGGTGGTTTTGCCCCACTTACGCCACTCCTCCCTCTACTGATGCCCCTCCTCCCCATACTGGTGCCCCTCCTCCCACTACTAGTGCCCCTCCTCACTCTCCTGGTGCCCCTCCTCCCTCTACTGGTGCCCCTCCCCCTATACATGTACAGGTTGCCCTCAAGGTGTTTATGAAAATGCACCATGGCAGAATGTCTTGATAATGTCAAAATGGTCAACACATCATACACACACACAAACCAATACCCATGCATAGAAGCTTCACCACCCCAGCTACACCTGTAATGGCAGACATATACTGTAAGGTGCATTGTATTGACAGACAGCTAACCAAAACACTATTCACTATCAAAGTTGCACAGGTACATGTAAACGTAGACCATCAGTCACTAGAAGGGTTAGCTAGGGGAGGGGGAGGAGAGCTAGGCTGTTGGGGGGCGTTGGTCCCCTCTGTACTAAGGAAGTCATCTAACTGTTGCACCCAACTGTAGTCTTCATCCTCATCATCCCATCGGTCAGCTGGTGGGTGGGAGAACACACCCGTTTCACCACTGTCCTCTTCTGGTAGCTCAAGCATATCTTCCTTCTGTAGAGACATTGCTGCTGCTCTTAAGGTATCCTTACTATCAGCGGAGAAGTGATTAGGCCTACATGAAGGTGGGTGGAGCTGCATTATTATTCCAATACCTCACTATAGCATTAGATCATTTTCAGTAGTAAAAATTGCAACACGCTAATCTCTTGGTGGGGAGGGATCATTGGGTGCATTATACTTCTACTGGTGTATATGCTCCACTGGTCTATGACCCACCATGTTGATATGCTACAGCATATGCATGTGCATATACATGTACTCTGAAATGATGATCATGTCTCCAAGTCACCAAACACCATGTAGATATATATACTCCCTATATGGAGCATGCAAGCGCACATGGGACTGG
The DNA here is from genome assembly GCA_949361645.1 of Spongilla lacustris. Taxonomy (NCBI): domain Eukaryota; kingdom Metazoa; phylum Porifera; class Demospongiae; order Spongillida; family Spongillidae; genus Spongilla; species Spongilla lacustris. The sequence continues at coordinate 14,722,364 of OX442415.1, forward strand.
CCTGGGGAACAGGTGAAGTATTGTGGGGAAGTGGCTGCCCAGATCACCAGATTAATTATAATTGTGTTGTAGACTTGTAGTGCACACATTCCCCGAGGTGAGGTAGCACTGCCAACAGAACATTTGGAATATCACCAAATACTGAGGTCCTTAGCAAACAGTGCTGCCAAGAGCTTTACCATAAGAGCACACGCCCCCTGCTGCTTAAACCTCTAAGTCTGTGACCAGTGTATGGTGCAAGTATGTACCTATGACATGTATGTCACTAGTGCTCAAGTAACATCAAAACATTTTGACTACATTACCAGGGTTCAACCTACATGTAAGGGTTGCCACAAATTATATTCATTTAGGTGGCAGGACTATCATAACAGCTATGATAAAGTTTTATGGCCAACCCTGCATACCTGTAGTACAAAATGGACCAAAGCTACTGTACTTTGTCCCCCCCCCCCCCCCCCCCCTGGATGGGCCACAAGGGCTGGTACGTACGTATATACATGTATGACTTACCATAGAGGAACAATACCATTATTGCCCAAGCTGTAAGGAAAGGAGACATGCATCAACACAACCAATAGTCACCATGGCAACATATATGTACAGTTGACTCATACACAATGCACATGTAATCACTATTCCCTACCACCTGCCATATACATGGATACTAAGACATAAGTGCTATGTACACAGCTTTAGGGAAGGGGATTTTCCCCTGTGGTCATGTCTATGGTATCCATGACACTGACAAAGTGCATGTTATTCCCCCTACACCTGTACATGTAGGCAGCCAACTTACCTAAGCTTCTTCAGGGGGCAGTGATTGATGAACTGTAGCAAGCAGTTTATGCTATCATCACCAATGTTGGTTTCCTTTAGGCTGGATGGATGGACACAAGAGGTGACATACACACCACACATCCCAACACCTCTCTGATGTCATGTCATCACTGTCATGATGCAATACCCTGTCACTGATGGGAGGTGTGGTCTGAAAGTTACCCAAAATAATGCCCCACAGCATAGTTAAATCCAGAGGACACACAACACATGTCTACAAATATGGATACCATTATAACAACTATCCCTCCTCCCCTCCCCTCTTGGCACAGAAAAGTAGCCACATCATATATCCAGGATTTGGGAGGTGTTTCTAGCTATGCTACAGAGGATGGAGGGGAGGTGCCCCATGATGGAGGAGGGGAGGTGCCCCTTAATGGGGGAGGGAAGTGCCCCATGATGGAGGAGGGGAGGTGTTCCTTTATGGAGGAGGGGAGGTGCCCCTTTATGGAGGAGGGGAGGTACCCCTTGATGGAGGAGGGAGGTGCCCCCTTGATGGAGGAGGTGAGGTGCCCCTTGATGGAGGAGGGGAGGTGCCCCTTTATGGAGGAGGGGAGGTACCCCTTGATGGAGGAGGGAAGGTGCCCCCTTGATGGAGGAGGTGAGGTGCCCCCTTGATGGAGGAGGTGAGGTGCCCCTTGATGGAGGAGGGGAGGTCCCCCTTTATGGGGGAGGGGAGGTGCCCCTTTATGGAGGAGGGGAGGTGCCCCTTTATGGAGGAGGGGAGGTGCCCATTGATGGAGGAGGGGAGGTGCCTCTTGATGGAGGAGGGGAGGTGCCACTTGATGGAGGAGGGGAGGTGCCCCATGATGGAGGAGGGGAGGTGCCCCTTGATGGGGGAGGGGTGGTGCCCCTTGATGGGGGAGGGAAGTGCCCCATGATGGAGGAGGGGAGGTGCCCCTTAATGGGGGAGGGAGGTGCCACATGATGGAGGAGGGGAGGTGCCCCTTTATGGAGGAGGGGAGGTGCCCCCTTGATGGAGTAGGGGAGGTGCCCCTTTATGGAGGAGGGGAGGTGCCCCTTGATGGAGGAGGGGAGACGCCCATGATGGAGGAGGGGAGGTGCCCCTTGATGGAGGAGCGGAGGTGCCCCTTGATGGAGGAGGGGAGGTGCCCCTTGATGAGGGGGGAGGTGCCCCTTGATGGAGGAGGGGAGGTGCCCCTTGATGGAGGAGGGGAGGTGCCCCTTGATGGAGGAGCGGTGGTGCCCCTTGATGGAGGAGGGGAGGTGCCCCTTGATGGAGGAGGGGAGGTGCCCCTCGATGAGGAGGGGAGATGCCCATGATGGAGGAGGGGAGGTGCCCCTTGATGGAGGAGGGGTGGTGCCCCTTGATGGAGGAGGGGAGATGCCCATGATGGAGGAGGGAAGGTGCCCCTTGATGAGGGGGGAGGTGCCCCTTGATGGAGGAGGGGAGGTGCCCCTTGATGGAGGAGCGGTGGTGCCTCTTGATGGAGGGGAGATGCCCATGATGGAGGAGGGAAGGTGCCCCTTGATGAGGGGGGAGGTGCCCCTTGATGGAGGAGGGGAGGTGCCCCTTGATGGAGGAGGGAAGGTGCCCCTTGATGAGGGGGGAGGTGTCCCTTGATGGAGGAGGGGAGGTCCCCCTTGATGCTGGGTACATGTACGTACATAGTCTCTCAAGGACTGCCAGAAGAATTCTTTTCAAAAATGAATCTGTTGTGCAAATTACAGTAAGGCTGTTAATCACTAAGCCTAGAACCTTCCACTGGGGTAAGTATGTGTAAGCACCCAACATGCATCTTAATGTGTGCCAATGTGCCCAATTGACTGATTGGAAGAAAATGGGGCAAAGGACCCCCTGAGCAGTGACCCCTGACCTGTTGACCGAGGGAAGCTGCTGTGAGGGACACAGGTTACCAGCTGGGAGTCCCTGTGGCCAGGCCATGTGTGGCTTGTCAGGCACCAGATGGTGTCCACCAACTGGAAGACCTATGTACATGTACCAAGCCAGGACGTTGGCCTTTGGGTCCCCAAGTTAGAAGGTCAAGTTTGGTAGGGACCCACCCCTGGCTACATTTTGATATGTGTAGGCATGACAGGAAATAGAAGATACAAGGGAGGGGGGTACAAGGTGAAGCAGGGGTGGAGGGAGATGCAAATGGGCGAGCTCTCCTGAAGCGCGGCAGACAATCGGACAGACAAGGCTCGCACACCCCTCCCTACTAGCTATGGCGATGTGCCTTACAGTATCTTAAGAGGAACATGTACTTGAGTGATGTTTAGGTCTCATGAATGGTAAGAAAAGAGCACAACATTGTAAGATTTTATCTTTCCCCAACAACACCACGATGTGACTTGGGAACTAGTGTACCACCCAAGTAATGTACCTGACACCTCTGTGGTGGGAACATGTTACCATTACCTCACAATGGAATAATTTTTACACCATTGGGCCCCAGTTAAAGTACATGTTGTATGTATCTGCACCAGGGACATTCTATGGCTGATCACCTAGTAAATAACACTGCACCCTCTCAGATTTATGTTTTATAAAGTTATCACACCAATTATCACCTTGTGCCAGTAAATAGATTAGGAGATAATAAAGTTTTGTTTTTATTAGCTTTACATGTTAAACACAAATTTCAATATTGAACTAGTAAACTATGTAACTATGTATGAGTCAACTATCTAAGTAGAGATCTGAGACTTTAGCACGGGGACCTGCCCTTGCAAGAAATGCTCTGGCATTCGAGCGCACAAGGGAAAGGTTTAGTCTTGAATAAATGCTGTCCAGAGTGGTGGAAGTGGAGGAGTTAACCTGAACTGAAAGGCGGGAAGCAAGTTTCTTGAAGGTGTCAGAGGCAAGTTGGCCCCATGCCCCGAATGAATCGACAACAAGCGGTATGCAGCTCCAGCCTAGTTCTGCACAAATCTTTTATTAATCATTCTGTTCTTAATAAAAGGTCCAAACATGGCATGTAAGGTGTTCAGATTTAATCATTGTTAGGATCCTTCTCCAAATGAATTTTGGAAAAATCAGCGTCATTGTTACGTTAACATTTTTACCCCCTCTCCCCCATCCTTAACGTCATATAGTTTTTGTTAAATTGTCCATGTGACCAGACTCCTCCCCCTCTCCACCCCACAGCCAGCCCACATTACATATACATGTTTGTACTCCTACAGAATAATTTCAACATTAATAACTATGTAATCAGGCCTCCCAAGGTTATAACAAGTATCCCTCCTCCCCCTTCCCTCCACGGGACCCCTTGGGTTAGACGCATACACAATAAAACTTACTTCAGCTCTTGGAGGTTAGTCCAATGACAAGCAGCTTTAGACATTGCTATCATTCCTTCATCACCAATCTTATTCAATGATAGCCTGTGGGAAAGAACAGACACCAACCATAAGCAGTACAGTCCCCACATATGGGTCAATGTTTTATTAATAATTCCTAACATATACACAAGGTGGTTTGGAAAAATGTAATCCTAGTCTGGGGACCAGATGACTGGCATTTAGAAGTCAGTCATGCCATGTAAATGTACTTTTTGTGCTTGTTTGATAAGAAATTCATCTTGTTATTATGCATACTAACACTACAGTGAAATCTGCATTAAAATTAGTGGTCATCTGAGTTGGCTGGTTAATTTTTGTTGATATCTTATGTTTATGATATTCATTAGCCACAAAACCAGCTATTGCAAGCTAATATCATGTGACTGTTAAAAAGATTGACATGAGTATGGTATGAATATCGTATCAAGTTTTAGCAATATGTACATTGACTAAGGTCAATCTCTAGCGAAGACGATTCCAATTACAGCACAGTAAACAGTTGTTAACGCAATCACATGATGTTTCTCTGTCACAGGCGGTGCTCATTTCAAGACTAGACCAATCAAAGCACACCTCAGACATGGTATTTCTAAACCTGATTACATAGACTAGGGTCAGGGTGTTGTAATACAATTGTGCCTCCCACATTTATACATGTGTTTGATGGTTGCACGCAGTCTTGACATTTTGATTGTTTGAAGCTCTCAACACGATGAGTTCACCATGTCCATGCCACCCCACTCATGGCAAGCTGTGCAAGGTGATTTTAAACACTCATTACGTGCATGAGTCACAACATGTGCTCACAACACACATACAAGTAAACACACACAACACACACAAGTGAACAAACACAACACGTGCACACAAGGTACCGTTTAGGGGGCTAAACAGAGTTTTTAATGGGGATCTAGTAATTCCCCATCAGCATTTGCAGGCAGACGTTTGCGGTTATTCAGGCTCATTGCCTTAAGCGGACGCGAGCATTGTCCTTCCCATTGTTACCCTTTGTGCGCCATGGCCGGCTTGTGAGATTATATGCAGCACTCCCCGGTGCTTCAGGAGAGCTTGTCGGTTCGCATCACCCTCCCTCCCCCCCTGCATCACCTTTGTACCCCTTCTGTGTATTTCTTACTTGCTGTCATGCCTATTCATATTAAATGCAGCCAGGGCGGGTCCCTACCGGGCTTGACCTTCTAACTTGGGGACCCAAGCCGGGGCCAGCGTCCTGGCTTGGTACACAGGTCACCCAGCTGGTGGCCAGTGCCACCATTTTGTGCCTGTCTCCCCAAGTCCCCCCCCCCCCCCCCACATGACCTAACAAGCCACACATGGCTTGGCCTCAGGGACTCCCAGCTGGTGACCGGCATCACTCATGGGAGCTCACCACGGCCAACAGGTCGGGATTGCAGGGTCACAGCTCAGGGGGGTTGTCGCCCTGGCCCCCTATTCTCGCCAATCAGTCAACTGGGCATGTTGGGGGACCTGAGCACAGAAGCATGTACACATGTAGCTGGGGAGCTTAGGGCCCGGGTGCCTACACCTACTTAGCCTGGGGAAGGTACTAGGCATGATAGCCCACACGCAAGTGAACACACACATGACGTGCAAAAAACACACACAACACGTGCACACAACACGTGCACACAACACGTGCACACAACACGTGCACACAACACACACAACACACACACCAGTGAACACACACACACCAGTGAACACACACAACACACACACAAGTGAACACACACAACATGTGCACATAACACACAAATGAACACACACAACACACACACAAGCAAGCACACGCATAAAAGTACATTGCCCTTCAGAAGAAAGTTATTTCAAACCAGCACGGATCGAATGCCTATCAGCCATTCCACCTTGTTTCAATAGTTAACAGGTTCATAATGTCACATGCATCACTACATATATATTCACTCTGCACCAGTGCTTGCCTTTAAAATACAGTTTGTTCAAGGATGTATCAATTGGTGAGCATCATGTATACTGTTTTTGTACAGTGCTTGCGGGAATGCAGATTTGCTTACACATGATCACGTTGCTTGTTGTGTATGTGTATGTACATGTATGTATGAGGTGGTCATGATGGTGAGAATGACTTGTGCCCTACACAAGCAGATTTGTCATTGCCATATTGCTGTGCTTGATAGTTGCTATTGGAGCTAATAGAGTAGCTCTGGTGCAGTGCATGCTTTATCCTGATGCCCCACACATGCAAAACCTTCCTACACCTGTGCCATTGGGTGTGCATGTGTTCTTTTATGCAGGAGCATATGTGAAATGTGTGTGTGTGCACTAGTGTGACTGCATGGGGTGATGTTCAGAGTGTGCATAGATATAGCACACATACATGTAGGTGTTTGTGTGCATGTGACCAGACTCCTCCCCCTCTCCACCACACATGCCCACATTACATATACATGTTTGTAGCTCCACAGAATAGTTTGGACATTGATAATCATGTAAGCAGGCCTCCCAAGGTTATAGCAACCATCATCCCCATAGCAACATATACAATAACACAGCTAACTACATACACAATGGACTTACTCCAGGTGCTGGAGGTTAGGCCAATGGCAAGCAGCTGTAGATAATGACTTAACTCCTTCATCACCAATGTTATTAAACTGTAGGCTATGGGAAAGAACAGACACCAATCATTATAGCAGTACAGTGTGATGGCCACTCCCCACATATGGGTCAATGTTTTGTTAATGATTCATATCACATACATGTACACGTGAGGGGTTGGACAAATGAAATCCTAGTCTGGGGACCAGATAACTGGCATTTAGCAGTCAGTCTGGTCAATCATGTACATGTACTTGTTCTGTTGTTTATGTTTGATATCTTTGTTATTATCATTACCAGTTGGCAGGTCACCTCTGCATAGTGGCCACATAACTATAGTCATTGATATGTGGCTGCTGTACAAAAAGTTCTGACCAGGGCAACCATCTGTGTACATGTACAGTGGTCATTTATGGTTGGCTCCAAGGTGACCACTTTAAACAGGCTCCAAATCAGATACTATAACCAGTTTGTAGAAAAGTAGTTATAACAACATGAATTTCATACTAACATAAAAGAACCAGTATTTCTACATGGCCAGACTGACCACTAATCCCAGAATTCCTAAAGAACACACCTCAACAACACCATGATGTGAACGTTGGGAACTACATGTACTGTACCACCATAAGTAAGGTACCTAACACCTCTGTGGTGTGCATCAAATAGGAACATGTTACCATAACCCTCCCTATGTGAAGTACAATGTAAGAATTCTGCCATCATTTGGCCCCAATTAAAGCACTTTCATAATGCACCAGCTTCAGCCTCTGCACCTTATCCATTTACTGACATGGACATGTATGACCTCAGTGCCTTGTTCCTCCATTAACCAAACCATACAGTGATCAGTAACAACTTATATGTGAGCATCTCATTAAAATGTGTACTTGTGTGTGTTCCAGCCTGCACCAAACATCACCAGATGGGGCTGTACCTTTGGGCCTCACACATGATGCCACAACCATGTTTTAAATAAGCACTGAGTATCCATGCCCATGGGTACCCTAAAACATGTTTGTGGCATCATGTGAAGCCCAAAGGTGTATAGCTCCATCTTCTTCGGTTTGACACTGGCTCAAACACACAATGCAGGTCACAGTAGGCATTTTATAGAGATGATGAGGGGAATCCCCAGCCCAACTAATGCCAGAGAGGGACCTGAGGATTCGTCTGTATCTACTGCTACCAACTTTGCAACACACAGTGATTAAGAACCAAGCAAAGCAAACGGAATCAAGATTTGGGCTACAGTAAGGAACTTTGAAGTTGGGGATACAGTAGTAGTTTGGGACCATCGTGGTACAGCAGAAGCTAGATGGGTACAATAAGTGGTGGAGACCTACAGTGGTGTAGCGAGGGTGTTAGGTGCCCGGGGGCATAATGCAATAATGGCACCCCCCGCCCCCATAGCCCAAGAGCACCCCCTGTGCTTGGCCAAATCTGAATATGGGGGGGGGGGGGGGGGGCAGATGTTGGGGGGTGCCCTTGCTTTTGACGAAGTATGAATATGGACAGAGAGGGACTCCTCCCCCTCTCCACCCCACAGCCGGCCTACATTACATATACATGTTTGTACCTCCACAGAATAATTTCAACATTAATAACCATGTAATCAGGCCTCCCAAGGTTGTAACAAGTATCCCTCCTCCCCCTTTCCTTTGGATAGCCACATACACAATAAAACTTACTTCAGCTCTTGGAGGTTAGTCCAATGACAAGCAGCTTTAGACATTGCTATCATTCCTTCATCACCAATCTTATTACACCATAGGCTGTGGGAAAGAACAGACACCAACCATAAGCAGTACACTCCCCTCATATGGGTCAATGTTTTAATAACAATAATTCATATCACATATACATGAGGTGGTTTCGACAAATGAAATCCTAATCTGGGGACCAGATGACTGACATTAAGCAGTCATGTACAGGCCCGGAGGCTTATGGGGGGGGGGGGGGGTCGATGGGTTCGCTCGAACCCCCCGCTCGCCGGAACTAGTTCCGCTTGCCATCAAAATAGTATTACTTCTATTTACATGCAAACTATTGCCCGCAAGCATGAGATAGCACTTGGCAACCGCGGGACATCCATTCTAAATGGGGCACCCACTGCCCGCCCACAACAAACAGCAGCGGCGGAACCGGGGGAGGGTCCATGAATTATAGCGTACATGGGTTCCTCAAAATGAAATGAATATGGGTAAAAGTTCCGCAAGCCATCAGAATTGCGGATCTTTTACCATGCATACTCATTTGAGTTGCAATGCATACGACAAATTGCCCGGAAGTTGCCCCGTGTATGCCAGCCTTTAGACTCGCAACTCGTAAGCCAGACCTACATGTACATGTACTTCATTATTGAACAGGAACACAAACTGGGCTATCTATATTTTTAGCATGTTTCTACAGAATTATGAGGCTTAAAAATTGCAAAAGTCCGCCCCGGGGTTGACGGGGGAGCTTACAGCGCTACCTCCTGCTCCCACCCCCACTCTTAATCAGTTCCACATTATTGTTTTCCCAAACTCCCCCTGTCTCCCGACCACCCTACGGGCCTGATGTAAAAGTACTTTTTCTGCATGTCTGATAACTTGTTATTATGCATACTAATACTACAGTGAAATCTACATTAGTGGTCACCTGAGTTGGCTGGTTAGTTTTTGTTGATATTGTATGTATATGATATTCATTAGGCACAAAACCAGCTTCTGCAAACTAAAATCACTTGACTGTTAAAAGATAGATGAGTATGGTTTCATAGCTGATGAATATCATATCAAGTTTTAGCCATACACTGTATGTACATTGACTATAGTCAATCTCGAGCGAATACGATTCCAATTACAGCACAGAAAACACTTTAATGTTTCCCTTTCACAGGCAACGCTTCATTTCAAGACACGACCAATCAAAGCACACGTCAGACATGGTATTTCTAAACCTGATTACAGAGACTAGGGTCAGGGTATTGTAATATACGGAACCGAATCTACGTCCATACAACTGAAATAAAAAATGGCGGAGCGAAGTGGATGGTCAAAGTCGTTGGTGTTTATCTCCTCAAACCAACAGGTTAAAGTAAGAGACGCCGTGTTTGTGTTTAAGGGTGTTGTTACTAAGTATACACCAATTCTCCGCATTCAGAGACGAGCGGTTGGAAATACATGACTGTCCCAAACCACGTAAGCTTTGTGACCGTGCAAGCATGTCATTGTAATCCCAAACGGTTAGATCTTTAAAGAAAGAAGTGGTACTACTACATGTATGTGCGCTTGAAAAAGGTTCGTGGTGGCGTGAAGGGTTTTGGAGATACGCTCGTTTAAAAAACATGCCATTTTTTTAGGGTCTCACGTAAGGGGGCGGAGGGGGGGGGTCGTTATCTGGAATTCTACGGTATACCACCATGGCCAGACTGACCACTAATCCCAGGATTCCTAAAGAACACACCTCAACAACACCATGATGTGAATGTTGGGAACTACTGTACCACCCTAAGTAAGGTACCTGACACCTCTGTGGTGTGCATCAAATAGGAACATGTTACTCTCTATGTGAAGTACAATGTAAGAATTCTGCAATCATTTGGCCCCAATTAAAGCACATTGATAACCATGTAATCAGGCCTCCCAAGGTTGTAACAAGTATCCCTCCTCCCCTTCCCCTTGGGTAGCCACATACACAATAAAACTTACTTCAGCTCTTGGAGGTTAGTCCAATGACAAGCAGCTTTAGACATTGCTATCATTCCTTCATCACCAATCTTATTATATGATAGGCTGTGGGAAAGAACAGACACCAACCATAAGCAGTACACTCCCCACATATGGGTCAATGTTTTAACAAGTATCCCTCCTCCCCTTCCCCTTGGGTAGCCACATACACAATAAAACTTACTTCAGCTTTTGGAGGTTAGTACAATGACAAGCAGCTTTAGACATTGCTATCCTTCCTTCATCACCAATCTTATTATCTGATAGGCTGTGGGAAAGAACAGACACCAACCATAAGCCATCAAGATTGCAGAACATTTACCATGCATAGTCATTTGAGTTGCAATGCATACGACAAATCGCCCTGAAGTTGCCCCGTGTATGCCAGCCTTTAGACTCGCAACTCGTAAGCCAGACCTACATGTACTTCATTATTGAACAGGAACACAAACTGGGCTATCTATATTTTTAGCATGTTTCTACGGAATTATGAGGCTTAAAAATTGCAAAAGTGGGTTGATGGGGGAGCTTACAGCGCTCCCTCCTGCTCCCACCCCCACTCTTAATCAGTTCCATCTTATTGTTTTCCCGAACCCTACTAATACTACAGTGAAATCTGCATTAGTGGTCACCTGAGTCCACTGGTTAGTTTTTGTAGATATTGTATGTATATGATATTCATTAGGCACAAAACCAGCTTCTGCAAACTTAAAATCACATGACTGTTAAAAAGATTGACATGAGTATGGTTTCATAGCTGATGAATATCATATCAAGTTTTATCCATACATTGTATGTACATTGACTATAGTCAATCTCGAGCGAAGACGATTCCAATTACAGCACAGTAAACACTTTAATGTTTCCCTTTCGCAGGCAACGCTTCATTTCAAGACTAGACCAATCAAAGCACACCTCAGACATGGTATTTCTAAACCTGATTACAGAGACTAGGGTCAGGGTATTGTAATACAATTCACAACACATGCACACAACTAACACACAACGCGAACACACAACACACACAAGCGAACACATGCACACAACATACACAAAACACACACAAGCAAACACACAACACACACACACAAGTGAACACACACAACACACACAAGTGAACACACACAACACGTGCACACAACATACACACAACACACACACAAGCGAACACACAACACACACACACAAGTGAACACACACAACACACACACAAGTGAACACACAACACACACACACAAGTGAACACACACAACACACACACAAGCAAACACACACAACACGTGCACACAATATACACACAACACACACACAAGCGAACACACAACACACACACACAAGTGAACACACACAACACACACACAAGTGAACACACACAACACACACACAAGCAAACACACACAACACACACACGTGAACACACACAACATGTGCACACAACACACACACACAAGCAAACATGCACAAACAAATACATTGCCCTTCAGAAGGAAGCAACTTCAAACCAGCACGGATCAAGTGCCTATCAGCCATTCCACCTTGTTTCAACAGTTAACAGGTTCATAATGTCACATGCATCACTACATATACATGTATATTCATTCTGCACGAGTGCTTGCCTTTAAAAGACAGTTTGTTCAAGGATGTATCAATTGGTGAGCATCATGTATACTGTTTTGTACAGTGTTTGCGAGAATGCAGATTTGCTTGCACATAATCACGATGCTTTGGAGAGCCAGTATTATTTAACACCATCAAGGTTGGTGTGCCCACAATGTGATATTGAGATAATTGTACCAACCAAGCACAGGTTAGTATAAATAATGATGGAAGGTGTACAGCAGGCTCAACACATGGACCTGCAGATACACATAACACGATGCAGGGCAGTGTACCACTACATGTTCATGATCAGGCATGCATGCTCACATGAGCTACTGTATGAAATACATTGTGTGTGCATGTTTTGCAGGCATACTGCACCATCTATAGCCCTGAGAGATCAAAGAATGAGCATTGCTGAAAGCTGACTCTTAATATTCTATTGCCTTTAAAGACTGTACCACATTGGCTTGGGGAATGTAATTAGAGGCTAATATGATGTCATCTGGTTTAGATAGCTTTTGTTTAAGTACACTGACAGTTATCCTAACACCCAATGAATATGGCTTATTTTCCATACAATGATGGAGCACTGTTTTGCTGTCTATATGATATTCATAAGCCACAAAACAATACATGTACTCCCATGTAAATCTAATCAACACAGCCATGTATTGTTTTGCTTGGTGTAAGGAATGCAATTTGGCCTCAATTAAAGTACACATTGGGATGACAAGCCTGTGTTGGTAGCCTACTCCAATCCTCCCTCAGCTAGTGATGCCTGATACACTTTAGGTGGATACATACATGTACATGCATCAGTTCTGATTACCCATGATACTGTATTTTCCATACACCAGGTACCATTACCACCAGCTTCAGCCTCTGCACTTTATCTTTATGTATACTGTTTTGTACAGTACTTGCGGGAATGCAGATTTGCTTGCACATGATCATGTTGCTTTGGAGAGCCAGTATTATTTAATGCCATCAAGGTTGGTGTGCCCACAATGTGACATTGAGATAATTGTACCAACCAAGCACAGGTTAGTATAAATAATGATGGAAGGTGTACAGCAGGCTCAACACATGGACCTGCAGATACACATAACACCATGCAGGGCAGTGTACCACTACATGTTCATGATCAAGCATGCATGCTTACATGAGCTACTGTATGAAATACATTGTGTGTGCATGTTTTGCAGGCATACTGCACCATCTATAGCCCTGAGAGATCAAAGAATGAGCATTGCTGAAAGCTGTCTCTTAATACTCAATTCCCTTTAAAGACTACACAACATTGGCTTGGGGAATGTAATTAGAGGTAAATATGAATGTCATTAATGGTATAGACAGCTTATGGTTACAGTTCTCCTAACACCCCCAATGAATGTGTCTTATTTTCCATACAATGATGGAACACTGCATTGTTACATGTACATGTACTGCCAATGTAAATCTTATCAAACAGCCATGTGATGTTTCCTTGGTGTAAGGAATGCAATTTGGCCTCAATTAAAGTACACATTGAAACCAAGACATGACAAGCCTGTGTTAGTAGCCTACCCCAATCCTCCCTCTGCTAGCCAAATCCTCCCTGTGCAGTGATGCCCCATACACTGTATGAGGAACAGTTACCATTACCACCAGCTTCAGCCATTAACCACACCATACAGTGATCAGTAACAACTTATATGTGAGCATCTCATTAAAATGTGTACTTGTGTGTGTTCCAGCCTGCACCAAACATCACCAGATGGGGCTGTACCTTTGGGCCTCACACGTGATGCCACAACCATGTTTTAAATAAGCACTGAGTATCCATTTATAGTATAGTATGACTATAAATCTTGCCATTGCTTTATGAAACGCCAGACTACTAAAAATACCTTTTAAAGCCCGCGCATGCCTTATTGGGTTAAAAAAAACATAGTATTCCCTCTTGGCAGCCATTATAGCTACACTGATGATTTTAAATACACACACACAAACCTGTAAGGGTCATATTATGATGCCATGACCTTTACTAGTGCACGCTCAGTGATCGAAAAACATGAAAATGAAGCATTGCTATGCCTCTCATATAGAAATGACCACTTTTTAAGTTTTTATTGTTTGAAAATTGGAAAGAGCAGGTTGTATTCTACTGTTATATCTAGCTTCTACAGCGGGACGAAACTGGGTTCCGTTGAAATGGCATATAGAAATGAGTGAGTCTCCTAGGATGTTTGTTCTGTTTGATTGAATTCATGTGCCATAGAATGTGCTTATCAACACTTTGGTGAGCCTATCACAACTACGCCCGACCTTCGTGTCTGGTGGAATGTCGGAGATTTGATAGCGTATGAGGCTATATGATAGCCCACATATATATGTGATTGTTACAAATCCAGGTGCATGTATAGGCTACCCGCTATCAGATGGATGCAGGTATACCAACTAAGGCCAACCTTCTGCCAAACGCGAACGTCGGGCTACGCCCAACTAAGTATTTAATAGGGCCGGCGCAATGGGAGTGCAAAATATTATATAGAAGTGGTATCATACTATGTTAACATATTGATCTGTCACGAAAAATTCTATCCGCCCGCAAAATATTATCCTAGGATAAATTTTGGCAACATTCCAGACTGCAAGATATTATCCCACCCTGCCATTTTTTATCCCACTCCTAGAGCTCAGCCGTTTCTATAGGATGGTAATCGGGGGGAGAAATGGGGATGGAGGCGAGAGGGGGCTGGGGATGGGAGAGCAATACATGTACCCCACGTTCCCCCCTCCCCCCGCCAGGCATCCTGGCTACGCGTACGGGTCTAAAATACGCACAAGCCGCGGCGTTAAATTTCTTTTTGATCAGCATCAGCACTTCTTTTTTAAAAAGTCAACACAGAGACGCTTAGTGAAGTCATGCAAGGATGCGGCTGGAAGTGAAGACAATCTTGTCACTGTGTAGTTGGGCGTATAGCCCGATCGACCTTCGCGTATTGGCGGAAGGTCGGGCTACGCCTAACTAGACTACCAGGGCCGTAGCCTCCAGTTCGGATCTAGATTTGTGGCCCTCTCCATTGTTACGATGTACCGCGCCCGCGCGGAATACAGTTATAAATTCACCTGCCATTCACAACACAGTTTCATAACGCTAGCGCTTCTTTATTTTTGCCAGTCATTGCTTTTGTTACCTTAACATGTCATCGTTTCAAAGCTGTTGTATCCACTAAAGTGTCACACGAGGATAAGAACTTAATTTAAATGATGTTTTGTACCTTGTAACTTGCTTTATGATTGTTTGTAAATCACTTGCTGAAAAAGCTTGAACACTTGATTAAATTGTTGTTAAGTCCCACTAAGATGGTGTTGGATTGGTCAATAAGTGAATGAACGTTATCCCAGCAAAAATAGTATGTGATTTGTATGCATTAGGCATTTTAGTTCGGTAACAGTTATGATAGGCTCACCAAAGTGTAGATAAGCGCTCATGAATTCAATCAAACAGAACGAACATCCTAGGAGACTAACTCTTTTCTGTATGGCATTTCAATGGAACCCAGTTCCATCCCGCTGTAGAAGCTAGATATAACAGTAGAATACAACCTGCTCTTTCCTATTTTCAAACAATAAAAACTTAAAAAGTGGTCATTTCTATATGAGAGGCATAACAATGCTTCATTTTCATGTTTTTCGATCACTGAGCGTGCACTAGTAAAGGTCATGGCATCATAATATGGCCCTTACAGGGTTGTGTGTGTGTATTTAAAATCATCAGTGTAGCTATAATGGCTGCCAAGAGGGATTACTATGTATACATTTGTGGTTAAATTATTCACACCTTGTAGCCAATAAACGGAATTAACCTTGAGGGCTAATTATTAATACAAGTGTACAGAGTAATGTAGTAAACAAGTCACATAGGATATTATGGACTATGAAACACAAGTGTCAATGCCTGAGTTAAAGGGGTATAGAATTACCCCCCTTTTTCTATTCATCACTCATGAGAGGTACTTTTTAAGCTTAGAACTTGGCTATAAGTGGTTACGCAGAAGAGCTACTTCAAGCCAAAGAGAGGCTTCGTGACCTCCATTGAAAACGACCGGAAGTCCCCCCCCCCCCCCCCCCCCCCCTGGTCTAATAAAAACCCATGATAATATGGCAGTTTACCTTACAGACTTATTTGTGAGCACCTACATGTACTGTATGTTTGTGATATTCATTAGCCACAAAACCAGCTACTGCAAACTAATATCATGTGACTGTTAAAGATGTGACATGAGTATGGTTTCATAGCTTATGAATATCATATCAACAACCATATCAACAAAAACTCATCAGAACAACTTCAGTGTAGACAGTTCCCAGACCCCACTCCTTGCTGGGTCCCCAGACTACTCTGCATAGTGGACACATAACCAATGCCTTGAATATGTGTCATTTATCTTTGGATCCAAGGTGACCATTATAAACAGGCTCCAAATCAGATACATTTACTATGACCAGTTTGTAGAATTTCATACCAGCATACAAGATTCACAGTGCAGATTATAATTTTCTCCACAGGTCGGACAAATGTCAGACCAACAACAATTTTGTTCGGACATGACATTAACAAACTATATTTAAGTAGTGTATGCAGGGGCGGATTTAGGGGGGGGGGGGGGTCCAGGGGGTCTGGACCCCCCCTTTCCTATATGAAGAATGACGTAATGCTTAAGAATGACGTAGTGCATACTGTAATCTATGCAGCGTTCTGCATGTTACCATCCTTGGATTTGCAGACTTGCACATTGTTCTAGCCAAGCGGGATCTAGATCGATCTAACTAAATCCTCCTATTATATTAACGAAATTTAATTTTGCATGTGTGGTTAATTAGTATTTAATCGCGCGATCGATCGAATGGTGTGTGTGAGCGGGAATTGAGGTATATGTAAGCGATCAAAAGACGTGAATGGGATTTGGATCTCAGATTCTTTTCCTCAGAAAACAGGTTATTACCGTAGCTATAGAGCTAAGCAAACTAAAAGTACTACTACTACATGTATAGTAAAACATACGTGAGTCGTTTATAGACCGACATGTACATGTAGCTGGTGCATGGCCACATCGTCAGTGTCACAGCGTAGCCATGACATCGTCTAATATTCTCGCTCATACTGCGTTTGCCACTTCCTGAAGGTGGTGAGGCTAACTTTGCGTCGTTTTGGCGCTGTATCAGCAGAATCCTTGCCTGATGCACGTTTCATTGCCTTCGCGCACGAAAAAGTAGGTGTGGTTACTTAGTTTGCGCACGCGATATATATAAACTACTGTACCATCCTAAGTAAGGTACCTGACACCTCTGTGGTGTGCATCAAATAGGAACATGTTAATCTCTATGTGAAGTACAATGTAAGAATTCTGCAATCATTTGGCCCCAATTAAAGCACATTGATAACCATGTAATCAGGCCTCCCAAGGTTATAACAAGTATCCCTCCTCCCCCTTCCCTCCTCTGGACCCCTTTGGTTAGACACATATAAAAACTTACTCCAGCCCCCATAGCCCAAGAGCACCCGTTGCTCTTGGCCAAATCTGAATACGGAGGGGGGGGGATGGTGGTGGTGGTGCCCTTTCTTTTGACGAAGTACGAATATGGACACAGAGGGACTCCTCCCCCTCTCCACCCCACAGCCGGCCCAGCCCACATTACATATACATGTACATGCTTGTACCTCCACAGAATAATTTCAACATTGATAACCATGTAATCAGGCCTCCCAAGGTTATAACAAGTATCCCTCCTCCCCCTCCCTTCTACTGGACCCCTTTGGATAACCACATACACAATAAAACTTACTTCAGCTCTTGGAGGTTAGTCCAATGACAAGCAGCTTTAGACATTGCTATCATTCCTTCATCATCAATCTTATTATATGATAGGCTGTGGGAAAGAACAGACACCAATCATTGCTAACCAATGACACCTACATCTGTAATTCATATCTACCTACCCACCTACCTACACATACTCCACCTACTGTACCTACTCATACCCACCTACCACATTGTGGCCAATATGTAAGGACTTCAGGGAAAGCCCAGGTAAGCTGCTAAACCCACGTTCAGACCAGGTTGACTGTGCAGAAGGGCGGGGGCTTGGCTACGTGCAAGGCAGCAGGTCAGGCCTACATACATATTAGTCTAGGTTGGCGTACGGAGGAGCTAGTGCTGAGAGGATATTACATACCGTAAAAGCTCTAATACAAACCGCGGTTAGTAATAGTGACATAATCGGTACCCATGCGTTAATTTTGACTGTGTAATAAAACGTGTTTTATCTTTTTATATTTTATCTTCTTAACACAACATGCAAACGAAGAATCCTTTGTAACATGAGTTACTCTATCATCTACGAACGTGAACATATTTTATTAAAATGTATAACTTGCGTTCTTCGTGCTGTCATTCATGGCATCGAGTTCACAACACGCTTATGTCTTGTTCGGCCGACGATTACTGAAAAGTGAGCGCGTTGAGAGATACACAACATATTTCGATGCCACGCACGAGTGATGGATTTTTTGTACAAACTTTCGTGTGAAATAACTTTGTTCTTGGAGCACCGTTTTTTGCGCCCATTTGCCCAAATACTGTACTTTTGTATACTTATATTATAGGCTAAATACCGATTTAGACAGCGTTGCTTATGTGCCGATGTATCGTGGAATGCACCCTTTAAGAGCGCCTATAGGCTACACTACGATAGTTGGTTGGCATGGGATGACAGGTCAGTGACACCTGCAGCCGGGGAATCCTCGTGCACCTCCTAAAGTACTCATGGTGCAATGGGTCATAGCATCTTGGAAGAGCATCTCAGCAGAAGAGATTCCTAGATCTTTTGCCGCTTGTGGCATTGCCGCTTCAAACCCAGATGCTATTCATTGCCCGAGAGACTCTAGGGTGGCAAGTGGTGCATATACTGCAATCCACCAACTACACCATACTGATGCCGGAGGAAGACCAGCATGATGTACATGTAGATTCAGACAGTGCATATGATGATTTGACATTGATATTGATTAAATTACGTTTTGGGGGGAGTCCAATCCCATTCATTTAGTTTACACAGCTAATTGTAGAGTGCATGTACCTTGTACACAGGACTATATTATTATACTAAGAGCAGAAAAACAACCTCACACAAATCTCAGACTGCTATATTGCGCGATGCATACCCATACCGTGATTTTACAGATGGTTAGTGAAAACGATTATTTAATGTTAATTACAGCATCCTCCGTTTCGCTCCCAAACAGGCACAAAAAACGGTGCTCCAAGAACACAGTTATTTCACAAGAAAGCTTTGTACAAAAAATCCATCACTCATGCGTGGCATCGAAATATGTTGTGTGTATCTCTTGACGCGCTCACTTTTCAGTAATCGTTGGCCGAACAAGAAATGAGCGGGTTGAGAACTAGATGCCATGAATGACAGCAGGAAGAACGCAGACATAAAGGTATACAATTTAATAAAATATGTTCACGTTCGTAGATGGTAGAGTAACTCATGTTACAAAGGATTCTTCATTTGCATGTTGCGTTACGAAGATAAAACACGTTTTATTACACAGTCAAAATTAACGCGTGGGTACCGATTTTGTCTCTCTATTACTAACCGCGGTTTGTATTCGAGCTTTTACGGTACCTACATTATTTAGCAAAAATATACCTGCCTGAAATTCTGTGCTAGATGTAGGCATAATATATTAATTAATTAATTGATGCTATCCATAATTCATTTTTTTCCTTACTCAATTGTTGTCTACAAATCCTACATTGGCATCAATTTTATTTTTATATCTTGTCAATATGTGGGCATATTCCATCAGGGGATTTGACACAAGCACTGCAGACAGTTCAATTGTTCAATGGCAAAGCTTTTAACCCCTGACCAACTCTGTACCCATGACAGGTGGCCTGTATACAACCAGGCAATATTGAAAGGACTGTGGTACTTACTTCAGTGCCTGTAGATGTGGGGTCTCCTTAAGAATGTCCCCTAGCAATGACCAGTCACTGCAGCCTCTGTCATTGAAGCAGAGTGACAAACTGTGTGCAGGATAAGAGGTCAGTTTAGTACCATGAAAACACAACATATTAAGATGAACTAGATCAAGGGGTGTGCCCAGCCACACCCCTCAAGTACCATGTTGTATACACTCTTCATAGTACAATAATGAACCTGCACACTGGTATATACATTAACCAGCATTGGCACAATCTGTAACTATTGAATAGTTACATTGTATGTGGTGCAGATTCAGGGTCACGCAATGACCACACCCACCACTATATTCTCCACATGCTTTAGCCAACTACCCTACACACAACACATTCATGCAGACTTGTCCCCAGACCAAAACGTAACACATTCTCTTTCCCTTGCTGAATAATTTCAACTTCAGCAAATACATATATAGTGTATTTTCAACACTGCAGCTGTAATACATTAATCAAATGTACATCTTGATTTGCTTCCTCTCATCCATTCCACCGCTTACAATTCATATATGCATTACGTGTCATTGACACATCCAAAAATCAACCTTGAAACTCTGTTAATGTCTAATGTCCTGAATGTCGGTACTACTCTACTCCCTGGTGTTAAGCAAATAAAGGTTTGGTCACTGAAGGGACCGAGTCACACTTAATGCAGTACAAGTCCTTTTAGGATGAGGCCGAGATATGGAAGGCTTAACTCCTTTTGGTAAAGTTATGGCCTTATGGGCATGGCCGTATGGTATACTGCATGTATTCAGCCCTGCATACAAAGCCACTGCCATGTATGGCATTGATGTGGCACAACACTTCCAAGCACTCCTGTTGGCGGATAACAGTACTCATCCTTATCTGTGTACAGCAGCTTGCTGCAACATTGTATTTCATTCATGGGCATGATCACATGATGGAATGCATAATTTGGAGCAGCACTTGGCGCACACACAACTGGGTGTACAGGGTCTTGTATCAGGACATTGTGTTTTGTACATGTATCACGTGAGAACGAGAGTTGAACAAAGTATACTCCTAACTTGACTAAGAGGCACCTCCTGGTGGCCACAGTAGTATTTAACGTAGCATATAGACTTAAAACCTACAAGTGTAAAAGAAGGTTGGAGTTTACGAGTATACGTATCCATCGAGCTAGCCTCAGCAGCAAGGTGTACAGAAGGCCTGGCCTAACTTTTCAGTGTGACCCCAAAAATGACTTCCCAGAGTCGCTTTATATTTCAACAACTCAATCGTACTTATTTTTCCTCTCGGACACGTAACAGAATTAAACAAACCATTTGCGGCTAGCCTATACACGGTTGGTTCTACACGTCTTATTTTATATGGACAGCTGAAAGATCTCTCGATCGAATCGATCGCCATTTGTCACAGACATTAGCCCATCAAAGGACATCTTTGCCGTTCAACTTTCCAAACCTTAGCATACTTCTACCTTCCATAGCACCGCGTGGTACATACTAGTAATGGATAGGTCCGGTAGCACCTTACAACGCTTGCGCTGATCGTTTTTATTTTAAATATGAGATGTAACAGATTTTTGTCTTACAACAAGGGACCTACCGCTATGCACAGGACTGATCCACTGATCCCACCGTCTGGTCCATTCACCAACCAAAACCAGCGATCAAACACACGTGCAGCTGGCCGACCACTACAAGTCACGCGATTAACGATTATTTCCCTTTAACGCGCAATTATTATCAGCCGCGGCTTTTAATCGGTACGCAGTAGCGGATCCAGGGGGGGGGGCACAACGGGCCCGTGCCCCCCCCCCCCCCCCCCCCCCTCCCCCCCGAGGGTCCCGCCCCTACGTATACACGTACATGTACGACTATGTGTACGCGAACGAATGCAAACGCAGCGCAGAGATATAGCTACGGCAGAACTGGCCTATACGTACGCCTACGTACATAATGATACATGGGTCAGGGCCAAGTATGAATATGATTGCTTTTATCGCGTGACGTAATAGCATTTGGCTCTACAATAGCAGTACAGGCAGAGATCATTAGCCGACCGTTTAGCGTATGTTATTCAATTTTCCCTCTAGAGAGCATATCGAAAAGTACCAAAAACCGAGCATAACCCCAAAATTAGCCCATATATTTCCGTGGAGGCAAACAAAGCAATTAACGCCCACGCATCATGTGACCATATGAAAAAGGTAGTATTTCAATATTTCTAAACGAATAAACGGTGAGTTCAACTTCAGGACATGTGCTATTAACGCCGGGCGATGCATCGGCGCATTGAACATATAGCGGCTGAGCTCTTGATCTGTCGCTCCCCAGCCTCGATCAGTAATTACATTTTTAGTGCAGTTTTTACGTACTTTTTGGGGGGTTTTCTACGCAAAAAGCGTTGGCTTCTGGGGCGGAGCCCCAGACCCCGGTGGGGGAGCTTACAGCGCTCCCCCACACCCCCTAGCTGGGCGGGAGGGGTTCCCCCCTCCCACACCCTCCTCGGGGCGGTCCCGCCTACTACTTTGCCCCACCCCTTGCCACACCCTCGCCGGTGCCCCCCCCCCCCCCCCCCCCCTCCCAATTCCTGGATCCGCCACTGGTACGAGAAACGCTTGCTCGCCTGTCGGGCATTTATACCACGTCAAGTAAGCCCCCCCGCTCCTCCGCCCCCCACAAAAAAATAATAATGAAACGAGCGTATCGTCGTAACCATTAACGCTAGCCCGTACATTCCTGGATAGAAATGGTGCTCTAACAATACTTTGATGAACGGCGCGCAGCAACGCTGGAGATTAGACAATACGCTCGTTCAATTGACAAACCCGAGCCATTTTTTTGGGTGGGGGTGGAGGGGGGGGGGGGGGGGGGGGGGAGGCTTACTTGACGTAATACCCTCCACGGAAATACATGTAGCTACTCCAGTCAGACTGCAGTGGCAGTGCAAAGTGATCAGGAAAATATATATCACTTAAACGATGCTCGCTTTTCACCATTCTAGTGTCTGAAGTTGAAGGCGCAGGGTTTTATTTGGCTGTGTATAATCTCCAATATACAAAGAATAGCCAATACATGCATGTATTGCGCTTTATCGCTTCGGTATCTATGCAGCTGGTAAATAAATTACGTAATAAAATCAAATGATGATATTTGGTGCGGGAAGAAATTTGGCATGCAATTGTGCTGTCATGTTTTATAAATGCAATCCTCGACCGGACGACCCTCAATCGTTAGTCAAGATATAGCCGAGACCGGCAAAAAGGACTTGGATCCATTTTTTTTTTTTAAAACATAACCAATTAATCCAATCACATGACTTTACGCAACTCCATTCCATCACAGAGCCGGCATTGTTGCTATGTTACTCCTGTTCTACAGAAGCTGAGGCACCTGAGATCTGACCAACGTATGAAGTATTGAGGGTGCATAAACTTGATGCCACAAGTTTTTTATCAATATGTCAGCGGGGCATGACCTCTCTTTCCTGTACCACAGACTTTCTCCAAACGAGCACAGCGGCAGCATCTCCAATGGATGTCATAGTGTAGGGTACAAAAAGCTCCTAGTGGTGCGGGAAGAAATTTGGCCAAACACTAATCTGAAGATGGCTTGGAGGGAGAGAAAACACATTGACGGAGGGGGATAAGCAATCTTTTCAGATCCTTCTATACATGCAACGGCATTGTGGGCAAAATGTTACAGGCATGCTCATAAGAAATCTATACCATAAACCTTAAAACTATGCCATCAATTCAGTGCATAATAAGTGAGTCAGACAAACTATATGCATAATTACAGCTCTATTTGTATACACTGTACAGTTGTACATTGCAACAATTTTAAAATTATTGCTGAATCACAAGTGCACATGAACAATTCTTACAATCCTCTACACATGCATATGCCTTTACAATACCCTGGGTGCAAGGCTGAAACTACATGTACAATGTACAAATTGATCGTACAATGCGTACATGTGCATCAATGACAGCATGCAATGTGTAACTAACTCACTAAGACCCATCAATTGTTTTATGGCCATGCTGTATAACAAAATATTCAGTCTAATCTAAATCATCATTATGATGGAAACTATTTGGATTGTTCAACTGCATTGTAGTGAAGAGACTCTCCAATACATTTGTTAAGGCCAACTGAAATTAGTAAGATTCCACAGGACAAGGGGATTGGAATAGTTGCAAAGAACAGCCAACTCAACGGGAAATAATTGTTTTTAACACTCTACTGAAAAATAGAATCAAGTGCCTTTAATTTCAATGCAGTTGTGAGTTTTCTACAACGAGTACTAGGTTTTACAAATAGGAACATAAAAATTTGCTTTGTATATCATTATCACTTTGCCCACCTTGGTTATGTTGGGTTTGGTGTAGTGATGCAACTATACAAACACATATTTTATTCTAATAGTGCCTCAATCATAAACTTACTCCAATGATTCCACTTGTGGGTGTTTGTATATTAACCTTTTCAAAGCCATCAATATGTCCTTGTCATATAAATCTCCTCCTATCCTGAAATTGAAATTATCGGTATGAACCACATTGTAGCACTTGTAACACACTCACCTTAATCTTATAACACTATCCATTGTATTGGTCAGCTTCTTTGTAATAATGTCCAGTCCTTCAGCAGTTAGTTGACACCTCAATTCAATCTCCTTCACAAGATCATTTGCTGCTGCCATGCAATATCCTATAGCACAGTAATCTAGCAAGGTTAGTGTTTCATTTTTAATTACTAATTTTCCATCAGCTTTGGTAAACAGCTCTCTACATTTCTGATCATTCTGTGACTCGAAAACACAATGCAATGCTCTGAGGTTCACCTTCTTCTCACCCCTGTCATCTATCAGTGCACTGTTCATTATCACAGACCAGTGATCATCATTCTTTAGTTTTGTTAGACCACAAAAGAACTTCAACACCACACCCATATGAGATTGGATAACATGCTCCATGATAGCTTTAAACTGATCATCAGGAGGCAGTCTGCTGACATGGTAGGCCGCAAGGAACTCCTGGTTAGTTAGGTGGACAAAGGAGAAGATGGGTTCTGCACCTGAGTCATTTTCCTTTTCATCCATCACAAGGATACCTAGATTGGCTATGTCTGCGGTTGACCATTTCCCTCCCATTGATTGCATCAGCTCATCTGGTAGAAAGGAAGTCTTTGAAGCAGTAGTGGTTATATATGCAATCTTGGATATTTCTCTAAACAACACTAACTCTTGTGTTGGTAGTAACTCAAGGTCTTTGATTTGAATTTTTATCTCCTTTTTCCTGAAGTATCTAACTAGGGACATTCTGGTAAAGATATGGTACACATCTGTTTCTGTCTTAGGAAGAGATGTTGTATTCTCCTGATTGTTATAAATGAAGATGATCATGACAAGATGTAACGGTACATAGCACATATGTCTGATGTTTTGGTGATCATGGAGGTATGCTTTCACCTCAGTAGCCTTCGAGGGATCAGTTGGATAGCTTGTGTCAATGTACTGATCAATCTGCTCCTTTAGGAACCCAAGAACTTCACCTCGTGTGTGGACACTTTCCCTCAACTCCAGAGAAGCATTTGGTCTGGAGGTAATGACTACTGTTGAAGAGGTAAGAACTTCTCCTCGCAGAAGCTTTTCAAACCACGAGTGGCCACTTTTAGCATAGCTTTCAGAGTACTCATCTAGCCCATCAAATACAAAGCAAATGCCTCGCCCTATATGTTCCTTTATTTCAGTTTCTAAATCTTTCATGTCAAAGGACTCCAGAATGCTTATTAATGATACAATCGGTGTTCTGTAATACTGGCGAAGGGGGATAAGGAACAGGTACTTTACAAATGTCAAAATTGTTCCTTCCTCCCAATCCTTGCTCAGTTTTCTCATCAATGTAGTCTTGCCACAGCCTGGCCTTCCTTCTAGCAGAATTATTCTATTCTCAGATGTAATACTTTCCATTAGGTCTTTATAGGATATAGTGATTTTTGTTTCAATGACATCATCCATTGATCCTTGAATGGTATTGTAGAAAAAGTCACCTCTGTGAGTCTCTGTTGTGTCCTTGACCAGTGCAAGATTGGTGAAGGAGAATGTTGGAACAGGAGGGAAGTCTACTTGAGCAGTTTTGTAATTGCGATATCTACCTTTCAGGGTTCTAGTAGATGCATTCTCACCTGGAAAATACCAAATACATTTTATGACATCATTTTACATTTGCAATGTTTACACCTAAGGATACATGTACATAAAACTGATGTATCAAGAAACATCAGCTTTACCACTAAATGCACTCTGGTTAGGGTGAAGTAACTTTTCAAGGATGCGCATTGCATACGAAATAAGAGCTTCCCAGTGTTTGAAATATCCTACATCCACGACCAGTATAAAAATATCGATACCCATCCCATGGGGTGTTTGGCAACCCTGTTAACCACACAAATTGATGTGATGTGTACCATAAAGGTGGTTCTATTCTCATCTGCAACAAACTACATCTAAATTACATATATAAACATTAGATAGATAGATACGTTTTTTTAAGTTACAGATTAACACAATGAGTACAAATTATCACATCACAAATCAGTAGGTAAATGATATCACAAACCTGAAACAGGTATCCAGCTAACAGCAGATAAGGATACGTTACTACTTGATTTGATTTGCAGTGAATCTAATTGATGTGGAAAACCTACTGTCAATAATTTTGTACTTCACAAGATGCCCGTTACAGCTTTGGTATAGACAATTGTATATAAAAATACAGCCCACACTTCGTTTAAAAGCAACATTCCGAGTCACATCGTAATGGGACAAATTTCAGTACTAGAATGCGTGAAATTTAGTAAATATCAATGTTCAGCAGGAATATTTAGAAAAAATGTATACATAAACTAACATTTAAAAAAACACACCAGAGTTACCAATGTAACAATAATAGTAGCGTACCCATAAACATGAATCAGTACTGGCATTCAAGTTAGACTGACTCCATATGCTTATTGCTCACCCTAGTCACTGATGGTATTCCCCTTCCCTCTCCCCCTTACAATTTTAAATTTTACTGCTTCCTGTCCTGAAGATAAACTGACTACATTTTACACCTTTAGAAGCCAATGCATATGTTGAATGGCAATAGGAAAATCTACAGTAAAAATCACTTCATGTACATGATAATGATTTATGCGCACATGTGTTACACAAAAGCAAATAATGGCTCAAACTGTCTGAAAATAATTTAATAAGAAACACTCAAAATGGGCAATAGCAATTTTCTGTCCCATATCAAAGCATCATACATGTATGCTGCATAAAGAATGAATTTGCATCTCAGCTAGATTGGTACAGTGCTCATAAGAGAGTATCTGCAAGATGGTTCTCACTTAGCTTTTTCACCTTTGTAAAAACACCCTGTCTGCATGCAGTGCCAACATTATATCATTGATATGCGATTTACTGCCAGTAGTACAACACCATGCATACTCCTCAATCAATCAGGATTGCTGAATTGTCTGTTGCAGACTGCAAATGACCAAACCACAGGTTTGTACAATGTGATGTGGTCTTGGAATGCCTAGTGCTTGAAGCACTGGGTGCATGTGACAGGGACTCCTTTTCTAACAACACCGACATGTAAATATACGTCGAGAACAGTATCAATGTTATTGTGCGTGCATTTTTCGTGTAGTTTGCTGAGCTATACATGCATGCATGCAAGAGCTGTTGTATTTTGGAGCTCTGGTCCTTACCCCAATGGGGGATGGGGGCTTATAGAGTTCACCAATCCCTCTTACTCGGAGGGAAACTCCTCTCCTGCACCCTGACAGAGGCACACTGCCATTATTCATCATTTATTACCAATCCCCCTATGAAACCTATATGTTAAATCTTTCTACATGTTAGTCAGTTTCATACATGTACATGTGTATGTGCCCTCACTATCCAATTTTAATAGTTAGTAATACAACAGTTCGTACAAAGCAGACATTTAATTCTAACTAAAATATCACTTTTCTATCTCTCTATTTCATCCTAGGAAATCCTCTGTACCAAAGCACATTCGTTCCTTAAAATACTTGCACCCCAAGAATAAGCTGATACAAAGTATATTGACAGTATGCTAAATAATACAATGATGCAGTCAAGTTATTCTTTAAGGGAGCTTTGTATAAAGCAAGAACATATCTAGGGTTTTATGTTAAGTAATTACAGACCTTGTTTTATAAAATGTTACTAATAAGCAAGGTATAGAATGTGGCTTGCATTGAATGTACTGTAGTACACTATTTAGAACATATAACGTTAAACCACCAATAGATGAAAAACTTCCAGGCACTGTCATAACCAAAGCCTGAATGCTTGCTGCAGATTAATATGATGTATCGTAGTTCTAGACAACATGCATACAAATCATGAGCTCTTATACAGTGTACACTTGTATTACAGATATAAGGAATTGCAAATACCTGTACATGCATTTTAATCAGCTGACCTTGGTACATTGGACAGTAAGTGACTCGTATCTCATCAGCTAATACTGATTGCTTAGTAGACATGAGGGCACCAATCAACTTCTGCCAGGAACATGATATATCTGACTGCAACCAAAACTGTATCATATCACGTCTGCAATGTGACACCTGTCCACGATTGTTAACATCAATCTCTTCTATTTTTGTCCCACTCAATTCCAATTGAATTGCCAGTGATTTCCAATCCACCAAGTCCTTTAAGGCACTATGTACGTTTTTATCTGTGAAGGAAGAATCTGCAGCCAGACAGACAGAGATTGCAATGACCTGATGTTGTTACACAGCCTAGTGTCATACACACTGTACAAAACAACATGCAGTTCTGCCATGGCAACATAAAAACAAGATCCAGGGTTTAAAATACATGTATGTAACTTTTTTTTATTATTCATAGTGTTGATCAGTACATATAACTGCCACATGGATAAATTGTCACTTTAAAAGATCACCTTTGACAGAAGCAATGAACAATGCAGGAGCTGTAGCTGTTTCAATGTGCTCCTTTGGATCTGTTTTAGTGTTTGTGCTGTCACTGTCTGGTCCTAAGAACAATTCATTTCACTCCAATGTGTCATGTTAATGTATGCACACCTAATATTAGGGGCTATCAAACTTCATTCAAATATAACACATATGAAAATTTTATTACAAAATACATACATACACTGAATATTATGTACACAACATATAATATATAGGTATACAAATATTGATTTCACCATCAGTAATGCACACACTGACACCTTTGCAGGACCACATGTCTCATTCATATCATTGTGGATTCATATATGTACATGTATTCAGTTGTAAATGTATTTACAAATGGACATGGTAGATATGACAAGAACACCATAGTATAAGTAATTCTATATATACATAGTGCTGATGTAATCTACATATTATAAGACCTCATAAGAGCAACTGATGTAAGATTATACATCTATCAGGTGTTAAGTTACAATACACATGCATTAATAGCGGAACACTCTGTATGTGGACATGCCCTTTGGGGCCCACCAATCTTGCTTATGTTCCAAAGCTTCTGATTTGCCACATGGAAAAATTGCCACTTAAGAAACAGTTCCTCACCTTTGTCAGAAACAGCCGTAAACGATGGAGGAGCTCTAGATGGTTCAATGTGTTCCTTTGAATCTATTTTAGTGTTTGTGCTGTCACTGCCTGGTCCTAAGAACAATTCATACAGAAATGAATACACACCAAAACTATGGTACTACCTTAATGCAAAGAGCTAACATTCTTCATTAATTAATCAATCAAAACCTAGTATGTAGTAATAGAATCACTGATGGATTTAGTGATGGATTTACAATGTATAATCGATTGAAGTTGTAAATGTGTTTGAAGGGAAACTATCACCAGGACTAAATGTCAATATTCCCTCATCTACTTCAAATATGAAGAGAGATATTATTGCTTTATTTTATTTAATCTAAATCTGCAATTTGAATTGCCTTTAAAAATAAATAAATTAAAAAACCCAGATCACATTTGCAAATACATCTTATTCACATTCAGCACTTCATGCTCAGCACACTATAAGTCAATCAGCACTTCCTGGCAATAAACCCCAGATCTGACTGCACTAAGAAGAAGCTGTGCTTTAAGATTAATAAAACACTCAGTACTTTCTATGGTTGTGCACTCATTCACTCACCAGAACAATAAGATAAGCTGGCTTAAAAAGTAAGGTGTGTGTGCCAGGTGCAACGACAAAAACTTAAGAAAGTGGATAGTTTTATGAGCAGTATTGAAAATACTACAATGTGTTATAAAGAATTAAGGTGTGAAATGAACTTTCTGAGGTTCAGAAAACCACAATGTTTTGTGAGCTATATCCTCCATTATTGGTCTCTACTTTGACATCAAGGTATTCACATGCCCATAATATCATAGCCCAATACTATTTGGACCAAATGAACCTAATCCATGAATGTGCTTTAACCCCTATTCACTCAAACTTTTGTCCTGTTTACAGGACACTTTTGCCTGTATACAGGACAAATTTTCATTAAATTATTTCATATCCTAAAAATGTTCAATTGAAGATTTTATAGAAAGAATGGTTCAAGAATTGGTCCAAGATATTTGTAATGTGGCATGTGTAGTCTTTACAGTCATACGTTTTTAATGAAAACTATTTGTGTTGAATTTTGGCATGCTGCAATATAAAAATTTTGCTGCTTTTTATAACTAGTAGTAATTTATCTGAGGTTTGGGACCTGTTCCGTACCTGAAACTTTCCATATTGCACATATCATCACTGCACAACATGTGTATAAAAAGGTGAGAAAGGTGACCTTTCCTTTCATCACCTTTTCATTTTGTTTCATTGATACAGGAATACCGGAAATAGACTTCTTTACATTCAAGACCCTTAATTGATATTTGTGGATGCAAGGCATGAAAAATGGTATCACCATATGACTGTCATGTACTTTATGATGATTTCTATGTGCCATTGATTCATGACATTTTTATCTATGTTGCCATCTCAATTATATATGCATTTAATCACATACAGACAGTGTTTATTAAACGATCTACCACTGGCTTATTGAACCAGTCACTTCACTGTTCCCTCAAAACTTTCCGCAAAGCTGAAACTGCAATGCATGTTTGGCAGCACACTGTCTTCCAGTTCCTGGCCCACACATATAAAACAAAGTTGCTTTTTTCTCTAAACAGGAGCACTTTTTGCAAAAGAAATAAGCCTTCTTACCACAAACTCCATCACTGTCATCAACCACCACTTTACACTTACCCATCACTGATGCTGTCCCATAACCTGAGCCACGTATTAGTACTGGGCAGTGGTCTGGTACTGAGGGTTCTACCAATTTCTTTGCAGACTCATTCAAACATCTCAAGATCTGTCTGGGCGGAGATACAGCTGGCCTACATAAGGATATTGATAATGTGTTCACAAATTCTTTCAGTGCTATGTTTGATTCCTCAAAATAGACAAATGCACGGAAAGAATTTACAACAGCCATGCCCAATAATGTCTGGAATAAACGAATTCACCAGTCTTTTGTTTGCCATATCTCTTCCAGGCCAAGCAAATGCTGCCGAAGTTGGTTATGAACATCGATACAATTTGCACTCTGATAGTATGACTTAACTATATTTGACTGAGAGACTTCCATATATTCTTCACATATCTGACCAGCATCATTCCTGATTCTCCTCAGCCTCCTCCATGGTTCAGTAGGCAGTGATGTTCCAAAAGTTGAAATGAAAAGTTTCATTACTTTGTTGATTTTGACTGACTTATCATTTAACTTCTTACCAGGTTCTTTTTATGCATGTGCTATCAATCATCTTCCATATTGATCTAATGAGTGTAAAGAAAGCACATCACCACGCTTAGAATCAGAGTTAAATGCATTATCTTGAAGCCATTTTTTGGGGTAATTAGCAGTAGAATTTTTAATAACTCCAACAAAATACATTCCCATTCTTTGCATAGCTTATGCTGTCTTAACACTTGCAAACCATCCATCACCAGCAATACTTCTCTTGGTTCCATGATAGTGTTCAGATAGACGTTGTGTTACAGCAGTAGTTTTCATTTTTGTGTCAGCAAAATATTTTTTTTGGGACATATTTTCTGGCTTCTCTTGCAGTTCAATGTTCAGCACTATCCTGCTTTTTGCATCACAAATATTCTTTATCATGAATCCAACTCCTTCTGGTTTCAGCTTCATTTTTGTCACTTGAGGAACATGATGTTCACTACCCAACCACCGGCTCATGGATTCATCTATGGCTAGTGAGTCTCCCGCAACAAATACTGACTCCATATTCTCATTGAATAGCTGGAACAAACATCTTATTCGGTACCATTCATCGGTTTTCTCTGCCTTTTCTGCATTCCCTTCCCAAAATGCCAGTGCACCACGAATTTGCTCCCATCTATGCTTACTCATTCCAGTTTTTTCACCAAATCAATTTGCAGTTATAAATCCATCATCCTTTACTTTCCAGTAATCTTGTATTGTAGTAAGAGGTTCTACAGACATGCCAAGCAAACAGCCAATGAACTGATCCATTTCATCTACATCCAAATTACCATTTTCACCCAGGAAAGTGTTTGTGTTCTGAATTATGAAGTTTTGCATCTGCTGAGAATACATCAAACGAAAGTAATCAATAACATTCTTACCAAACACTTCTAATCTGCCTTTGGAAGACGATTGCCAGTTGAGACGAGGCTTAACAGTCACAATATCCTCTATGCTTCTCGGATCGACAGAGTCTAGCGAGGGATCCAATTTCCACACGCGATCGCCTACCTTTATAGAGTTGCCTTCACAAACTTCCTGAGGGGCATCCGATGGTTCCTCGTCATCAGTGGAGACCTCTTCTGATGAACTAACTCCATCAGAATCGTCTGCAGTCTCTTCGCCCACAGATGGAATACTCAAATGTACGCACGTTTTAGCGCGTTTGGAGGGTACGCACTCAGTTTCCCTCCTAAAAATTCGATGTTGCGCCGCATACTCTGCCACAAAAGGAGGTTGAAAGGAGGTCCATTCAACACGGTATTTACGCTTTTTCACGAGTCCAAGTAATTTTCCTTCGACAATATCACTCTTCCAATTCCGTCCAAAAATCTTTTCCAGTTCACCGTTTTTTGCTACAATTGTACCTTTCGCGTGGATGGCCTGTCCTACCTTCATTCGCGTTCCATTGATTGTTATACACGACTTACTACGAGAAGGTCCAACTCCATCTTCATCACAACCTGCCATTTTTAGTTCAAGGTTTAACTAGAATAAATGGCTTCACGCGTTCAAAAATTGTCCCACATAAAGGACAATTGTCCTTTATACAGGACATTGAGTGAATAGGGGTTAAGGTTTTGCATTGAACATTGTATTAGTAGTTCAATCTGTGTGAATTTCTAACTTTTGGTGTTTATTAGAACATAATTCTTATCAGTTACAGTTGTACAGTTGTACTATTTGGCAGCATGATCTTCTATCTTATCATGACCAACAATAAGAGTGATTTATTTACTGAAGTACAATTATAGTGAGGCTATGTGTTTTTAATGCTACACAATTATCTATATACTGATTATAAACTCAACAAGGATAGTATAATGAAGCATAGTGTTAGCGGTTATGCTAAAGCAAAACTTACTGACATGTTGGATTTGTTGTAGTATATTCGTAAGGGGAGTTATGCAGCTTATGCTTTACAAATTTCAATCTTTTGGCATTAAAAGCTAGTTTTCTTCAAGTACTAATAGTAACTAACAACAGACTTTATTGGCTTAGGAATACAAGTGGGGATCTTAATAGCTTGTCGATGCAGCCAGACACTACTGGAGCACTCTTCAGTGAGTGAACAGCCCCCCCCCCCCCCCCCCCCCCCCCCCCCCCCTTAAACTGTTGCCCAACGCACCTATATACACGTGGCTAGCCCCAACATGGCCCATGCTTATTTTATCACAGACAGACACACTAAGGTTAGATTAAAAAAAGAGTGAAGGAAGATATACAAATAAATCCGTTTTGTAGGATTACACATGCATAAATTATATAATGTACTTACATTTAGCATACATGCAATTTATGGCAGGTAGATATGCTAAATGATGTTGTTCTGTAACACCAGAATTTGTAATTTATGAATGCATCCTTGTTTCCTTACTTTTAATTCTATTCAGTGGTGTCTACAAATCCTTTATGTACTTACCAGTGCTGTCACTCTTAGCATAAGATGTGGTCAACTTTCTAACACCTTGGGCAGCTTCCATGTGTTGCAGTTTTTCAAATATGTTAACCAGTTCCCTGTATGTGGCCTTGGGTCCCTTCATTTCCAGCCACTTCTCAAACACTTCATCTCTTTTATTTTGTTCACTGAGCCCTTCATTGCCAATGATGTCTTTGGTTAGCTGGGGACCTATCAGACGCCTAGCTACTGCCCTCAAATCGAAGCATTGAAATGATGCTATTTCATACAAGTGTTCATGACTGCATAGCAAGTCCAGAGGGTCTAACGATGCATACATGTACATTATTAAACTAGCTGGTTAGGGTATAGCAGGCACCTTACCTTCACCATGCTGTGCTAAAGGTCCGGGGTTCACTTCTACATCTCCGGACAATATCAGAAGCTGCCTTATCGTCGACATTAATGACGTAACCACTAAAGACAGTACATGTAGAAACTTCCCAACTGCTCTGTACATCTGTTATGAGGAGAAATCAGAATAAGCGAAAAACGTATGCACTTGAACACACACCTCGCTAGACCTCGATCGAAGTTTGCTACCAACTGCAAATTCTAAACTCATGGACCACTGTTCCAGGCACATCGATATTCTTGCTATTACGTATTTGAGGTTGTCCTGGTAACAACCTCTATCGGATACTTTGCAGATATCCTTTCCTCTCCACCTTCGCGTCACGTTGGCTGGGCTATGATTCTTGTCCCCGCAGCTAACGTTTCTACGGCTAACAAACGTCCCGATCCTTGCCCTGTACGTCGCAAGGTCGACTCCCATCTTGCGGCTTGTCTACTCCTTCGCAAAAAACCTTTTCTCCACAACAATATACAATCATAGATATTATACGGAAGGGATTGGAAACGGATCACGTGCTGCAATACATTGCATTATCCTAGCTTCGGGCCGTCAGTGTAGTATTAATCAACACCTTCTTAGTGACCACGGTAAAGGAACTTTTTCGAAAAGCAAAGATATTTGTCTAGTTAGAGGCTTTCTTTGGTGTTATGCGACTTGCTTGAGAGGTATGGATATTAAGAAATGCGTGTTTCTGACTGTAAATGTATTCAGACGCGAGTTTGTCATTAGACCTGCGTTCCGTGTGTTAGCGATGCCTTTGTGGGCGTACAGGTAACGATAGCTTTGTCGCATTGGCTATGTTTGTGTATAATCGAGGAGATCTTACTAAGGCAAATCGACCTCTGTGGGTTTTGTCTCTGATGCACTTCGTACACTAATAAAAAAGTCGCCGATAACCTTTTGGACATGTGTGTGGTTGTGGGCGTACAGCGCGTGCTGAGGCCTATTTTCCCATTATTTTATTCCTTTTTCTGGTTGTGTGCTGATCATATAAACGACCTGGTGTGTGGACAACTGGCTTCCACACTAAATACTCCTATTTTTTCTCTTTGGAACTCAGGTGTGAATGGGAGGTCACCGTCGATTCACGATTGTGACTCTCAAGTACGAAGAATTAAGAATGGAAAACTTGATGTACAGCGTCCAATAGGATAGTGTTTTCGTCTAGATATAGGAAAGTGCATGTGTTCAACTCTTTGTTTAAGTAAGTTATACCAACAACAGTTACAGCATCGCAATCCATTGATTCCGCCATTTTATTTCCTACTACACTGATGGAACCTGTTAATTGGTGTTGAAACGTCCCGTTTCCAATCCCTTCCGTATAATATCTATGATACAATCGCGCCGCGCCTTCCTCGATCGCGCGCTCAAGGTCGATCAGAAATAGCACTTGCACGTGATTAGGTATGAGAATAATGAGACCTATGATGTGATTTTGTATTAGGTCACCATGTCTGAGTGAAAACTAGTCTCAGTCTGTGACCGTAAGTCTGGTCAGTAAACTGATGATCCCGGACTATGTGCTGATTGCATTGCGGTTTTATGGACAACTTCATACCTTACACCTTATGGCATATTATAGACTGTAGAACACATGTACTTTTAATAGTTGCTTCTTGCTCAACATTGATTCCGGTCTGAAATCACTAATGTTCATAACACAGCAGCTTCTTATTAACATTAAAATACTACATAACTTCACATACATGTATATGTAATCAGATCTATTTGACAAATTATAGTAAGTTTGCCCTATTGCACTTAGATCAATGGAGGTCCATGGAGCCGTAACAAACATAATTTACTCACATGTTCACAGTGTGCTTCAATTGGAAGAAAACATGCATAAAGGTAAAAATGTATAAGGATTTGATATGTTTGCAAATCAGTGTTCAGCCAGAAGATTGGTCACAGACAGACCACAGGAGGAGGCTCATCCCTAAGCTCCGCCTACTTAGCAGTCCTCTTGGTACACCTGATGCACTCGTCCTGGACCACCACAGGCCTCCTCTTGATGGGGGACCACTGGGAGTGGGGCGTCTTGGGACAGTTCTCCTTGTTCAGAGGGGAGTGGACCACTTTGGTGCGAGACTGGATACCTCCCCCATCCTAACACAGGACAACTATAGCTCACCATAACATATGTGGTACACAGGTGTACAATGTGCAGCATAACATATGTGGTACACAGGTGTACAATGTGCAGCATAACATATGTGGTACACTGGTGTACAATAACATACCATATCCATGTCAAGATGCTGAAAGTTGTGTTGAGAAAACAAAAAGGATACTTGTAAACAGAAGTACAAGGTCTCAAGGGAATAAGTTAATTATTCATTGCATAAGTATCTGAGTTATATTCATAGCAATAGTTGCTGGTCACTTGACTCTTGAAACTCTAATAAATTCCTTACACCATGAGTAAAGTAAACAATCATTTTGAGATACAGACATGGAGGTACCCAGGGAACATGGAGGTACATGTACCTAGAGCACATGGAGGTACCCAGAGCACATGGAGGTACCCAGAGCACATGGAGGTACCCAGAGCACATGGAGGTACCCAGAGTACATGGAGGTACCCAGAGCACATGGAGGTACCCAGAGCACACACCTCAGCCTTCATTGGCCCTTCCTGTCTGGTCTGCTGCTGGCCAAACATGCGGCCATTTCTTGGCTTAAGGAGACCACCAAGCCTAGACTTTGGGTTCAGCTGCAGTTTGGTTGGCATGACTTTCCCTGTGGGGGGAGGTGGCCTCTCGGCAACAGGACTACAAGGATCTGTATTATGATGGTGTGCCTGAGAAGAGGGAGGAAAGGGAGAGAGGGTGCAGAAGAGTTGAATAACATCAGCATATGCACACATCACATCATACATCTTATACACACAGTACCACCCACAAGTTTGTTTAAACTTACTGGTGGGCAGCACTGTATACACATCATACACACCATCACATCACACACATGAACAACATGTACATGTACTACTACTGTAGCTCTCCATACACTCATACCCCTGACAATACCCCCCATCCACCTTACCCTGCCACCAGGTGTGGGAATAAATGAACGACGCTTGTGAGCTGAACCAGGTGTGTGTCCCTCTGCCCCTCCTCTCTCCAGATCAATGGTGGGAGGCAGCTGGTTGTCTATGGAGCTGAGGCACAGGGGTGGAGACACACCCTTGACAGGGGTGGTGACCAGCTCCCCTGATGGGACAAAGGGGAGGGACTTGGCCGGAGTGGACTGCTTGGCAGAGGGTGTGGCCACACACATGATGGAGGTGCTGAAGGAGCTGTCAGCAGCAGCCACAGGGATGTTCTCTTTGGGGGGAGGGAGGCCGGCTTTGGGGGGCCTGCTGGTGATGGTACCATTGGCCACACCCTCTGTGGGAGGAGCTCTGACCTGTTGCCTAGGAGTTGGTGCTTTTCTTGATTGTTTGGGAGGTGTGGTCAGCTTGCTACGCAGCTCCTGCTTGGACAGATTTGAGGACAGTACTTTGGTTAGTGTCTTGATTGGCCTGGGAACCTGGTTGTTCTCATCCCCAGCCTT
The DNA here is from genome assembly GCA_949361645.1 of Spongilla lacustris. NCBI lineage: Eukaryota > Metazoa > Porifera > Demospongiae > Spongillida > Spongillidae > Spongilla > Spongilla lacustris. Next base: position 14,760,657 of record OX442415.1, read on the forward strand.
AGCATGCTTTGAGTCACTCTTAAAGCCTGTTGGAGGCTTCAGTTTCAATGGCACTGAGGTCAGCCTAGAGGCAGCATCAGTAGCACAATCCACAGGGTCAGCAGACCTAAGTGGTACCACTTTAGTAACAGGCTTGCAAGGAAGCAGCTATACGAGGTGAGAGAGAGGAGGGAGGAGGGAGTTATATAGGCCACCACTATGTAATACAACATATAACGCATACAGTACATGCATGATTCATTATCGACAAATAAACATAACATTTTATGTCCTAACCTAAATGATCCCACAAAGAATATTTTAGCACAATGTTCTACTGTGTGTTTATATGCCATGTGTTACTTCAATAGCTAACCTTGGCCTTAGAGGTAGGTGGCTGCAGTTTCCCAGGGAGACCAGACATGGCAGGAGCAACACTCCTTGGAAGGCAGCTCCTGTAGTAATAGGGAGAGGGAGGAGGGTTAGTCCAGTGTGCAATGGTCCATGGGGGGAGGTGGGGCATCAATGGTCCATGGACAGGTGAAGGGTATCAATGGTCCAGGGGCATCAATGGTCCAGGGGCACATGCAGGTTGATAAGTTTGGTCACTCACTTCACAAGATGAGGCTTTAGTTTCAAAGGATGTCCAGGAGCTTTGGCATTCATAGCCCCAACAGAAGGAGGTTCAGGTGGAGGCTCCACAGAACTGCTTGTGCTACAGCTGGAGATGGCAGACTGCCATGACTCATCCAGGTCCAGCCTGGGGGCGGGCCTGACCACACCCACCATTGGTACCCCACTGCAGCTCCTTGGTGCAGTGGGAAGCGAGGGTGTGGCCACAAAGGAGGAGACAGAGGTGTCATGTCTATCCCTGACCTCCCTCAGCTGCTTCAGCTCACTGCAGAGCACAGGCTGTAGGAGTGGGGTAAGAAAAATTACTCCACATAATGCCCACCATGTTAGCCAGATGGCCTACCGATTTATCAAAAGTGCTGCACTTCTTTAGCTGCCTCTTGGGTGTGGGCAGTCTGGAGGGATGGTCCGTGGCATTCATGGAGTTTGACCGACTGATGTGGGGAGTGCCACTATCCACACCCTGGTGATCAGGAGGCTCCGCCCCCAGCTGCACATCACGTTGTAGGACTGTTACAGTGGGTGTGGGTCCAACTACCTTCACATCTCCACCAACACTGCCCTCCTCCTCCTCAAACCTCAGCTTCCCTTCAAAGCAAGCAGAGGTGGGTCTAGAGATGCCGGATGAGTCAGACTCGATAATGGACAGGTCCTTGCCCCCCTCCCCTCTCTCCCTCATGTCCTCCTGCCCCTCTTCTGGCTTTGGGGTGAAGGCCATCAGACAACCCTCAGTGGTGTGGTGGGCAGACTGCACCCTCCATGGCATGCATGTGATGAGGTCCACCTCACCCCCCTCCTCCTTGTCAAACATATGGGACGCGTGAAGGGCAGTAGAGGATGGGTACCCAGTCCCAACAACTGCAGGAGAGCTACTCCTGTGCATAGCTCCCTCCTCCATGCTGTTTACAGATGGCTCCTGGTCGGGGTTGAAGCTGAAAACAATGTGAAATGATGGCATATAAATTCAGTGGTCCAACTACATGTACAGTAGTGGTCTATACTCCCTCTCTCCCAAACAAAAGTACCAGATGGGACTGTACTAGTAATAGAACATCAGCTGTGCTAATGTCACAAACACACACATACACACATGCACAGAAGTACACAAACAGCACCAATCTTTCGTATCGCATTTATTCATTTTGCACTAGCTCCATCCCTGCCATGGTGCACAGACAAACCCTACACACACACACACATACACACACACACACAACACACATCCATACACACAATACACAGACACACGCGCGCGCACACGCACACACATACACACACACACGCACAAACACACACACACACACACACACACACACACACACAAACATGGGCCTATTCATACCTGATGTTGAGATACTCCTCTGGCACGTCGAAGTCGAACAGCTCGTCTTCAATGAGCTTCACATCTGTCGGGGAACCGGGGAAATATGAATGCATGGATATGTAGTACGATGTAAGGAAGGGTAGCTGTTACCTTTCATATCAGGAGTCAGCCAAGTAGCGCCTGAACAAGTCACCAACGTTAAACCCGGCAAGTATTTATAAACTTATTCTTACCGAGTGTGTCTTTTTTTGCAGTGTGTGAATCCGCTGTAGAATCGATAGGTCGTTTTAAAAATAGTTTGGCAGAGCCTGCACCATCGATAGTACCCTCCATCTGTTTTTTTAAATTCAAATTTAATGGTATTATGCCATTGGTAGTTATCGCGTGATGAGATCGTGTACGTCATCCACTTTTCCTTCCGGAGGCTGGCATTGGGCGATACATCACGGTCGTTGACCTTAATTTAATTCGCTGCACCTTCCTTTTCTGATTTGGTTCTGCTGTTGGAGATATATAGTCGGCCCGACCAAACGCGGTGGTAGGGCCCGCCCGACTAGGGGATATACGTACGCGTGTACCTTTGCATCAACCATGACCAGGCCCGTAGGCTGGGGGGGGGGGGGGGGGGGGGGTCGGTGTGTTCGGTCGACCCCCCCCCCGCTCGTCAGAACTAGTTCCATATATATAGTAAGCTTAGCAACCGCGGGACATCCATTCTAAATGGGGCGCCCACGTCCCGCCCACAACAAACAGCAGCGGCGGAACAGGGGGAGGGTCCGTGAATTAAATTACGGGTTCCCATGCAACTATGGGTACTGCATGTAGAAGTTCCGCATACGATCAAGAATTGTGGAACTTTTACCCATGCATACTGTTGGGCGTAGCCCGACCTGCGCGTAATATTGGCGGATACGCGAAGGTCGGGCTACGCCCAACTAGCATACTGTTACATTAGTCTTGGCCCCAGACCCAACGGACGCGTCAGTATCGAGAGTTACGTTAGTAACTCTCATATAGGATTTGACCCCGATTGTGAATATAATTAAAAAAACGGGACCCGCTTCTAACGGGACTCCTATCAATCGGATGGCTTAGCTAGTCGTCGGTATCTAACAAGAAATCAAAAATGAGCCGTTTCGTGTTTGTTTGATGTCGCAAAACCGTGTCGTTCAAGAGAACAAAAGGGATTCTGTTTTTCCTCGTCCCCAGACGGAACGGCGGCCATTTTCTCCTTCTTCCTTTATTTGTAAAGTACTCGAGATAAGAACCGTTTCAAAGGACGCGAACGGTGCCAGTACGTTAAGAATTTCAAGCGGTAGTGCCCTTTTGAGTCAGATACACGTGGATCCTATTGGACCTGGAACTGATAACATAAATACATATGTTGATAACTTTACTGGGGAAAAAACTCGACACGGGAGCTGTTTCAAAGAACGTCAGTGGTATCAATAGGTTCAGAATTTCAATTTATATCCGTACAAGTGAGTATGTTCATAGGGATCGCTTGTTACAGTAGCTCAGGCTAGAAATGGTGTGTTTCAAGCCATACGGCCATGATAGATGCTGTAAGCCACACCTACTTGAGCTTAAATATTAGAACTACACGTGAGGCTATTTCTTGGTGTTCCTGTTTGTAGTTAAGGTGTTTATATCGTTTGCTTTTGTTAGTGAAGCTGTTTTTGTCAAAATGCGTTCACGTCAGCGTAAGGCTAGAGCTAAACGTCGAGCGGAATACCTCCAAAAGCGAGAGGAAATATTGAAAGAGTGGTCGTCAGAAGAGAGCAAAGAAAAAGCTCGAGAACGATATCATCGGAACCCCGAGCCAAAACTAACCTCTGAGGAAGAACGATATCACCAGAACTCCTATCAAAAGCAAACTGCTGAGTGGGGAAAATATCACAAGAACCCCGAGCCAATACTATCTTTAAAGCGGCAACAGAACAGTGCAGAACATCGCGACGATTCCATCGCTTCTCCTGCGATTGCAAGAACGACCGACAGATCAACATGCTGCACGAAGCAAATGCTACCGCAAGCTAAGGATAATGGGCTTAGAAAGATATCTACCAATAAACCCCAAAGGTACGTATGTTCGAATTCGACTGAGTGATATATCATACAATACGTATTTTGAACATGTACATGCATGCGTGCATGTATTATAAAATAATGTTTATAAACCTTTGCGTTGCAAAGTCAACATGGACATAGTGCCCATATTACCAGGGCAACCTCATCCCTCCATCCTGCACATTCTCTCAGACGGTTCTATTCAGCTAATGTGTGGGGGAAGGTGTCATCCTACTGACAGCTCAGACATGTGTGGTTCTATCATTGTGGTCATACATACTATAGGTGTTACAGCAAGGTTGATGGGGGATCAAGGCAGATATGGAGTCAGCAAGCCACATAGTTCTACAGAAGTCTAAGGGCATTCTCCATTTGAAGACCTGTTGAGGTATGGTAAGTTTCAATGGCCTGCCTGAAGCATGCCATGAAGTTTAGCCCTTCCCACTGCCTGCATAATTTTATTCAATGTTTCTTTGAAGTGCACTGCGGTGACTGAATATGGCTTCTGTTTACCAAGCATGCTGTCCTGCTTGTATTGGAGTCTGCTTGTATTGTTGCTACATGTATGTCTTTGTCAACACCTCCAAGACTTGATTCTTCCATTCTGTTTTAACATTTTAGAACGCTTCCTAGCTGTGCAGGTCACATGTGTAACTTTGGAAAGGAAAACAAAGGTATGGATATAAAAATCATGATACGCTATTTGACTGGTGTACTCCACGTATAGAAGAGTACATGAAGAGTACTGTACATCTACATGTATGGAGAAGATTGATATGGTCCTCCAGTGGTGCTACAAAAGTGAACAATAAGTGTGTGGTGCTTATCCTGAAATTGGAAAGAGGATTAGTTTGGCAATGCAATGGCAGTTTAATGAAGGTATAGTGTGTGTCACATATGGAGATGCAGTCATCCTAATGACAGCTCAGACATATTTGACTATAAATGAGGTGGGAGGCAAAATTGTGTGTTATCATTGTGGTCATACAAAATAATATTTTATAAAAATTTACTATAGGTGTTACAGCAAGGTTGATATGGGATCAAGACAGATATGGAGGCAGCAAGCCACATAGTTCTGCAGAATTTTAAGGGCATTCTCCATTTGAAGACCTGTTGAGGTATGCATAGGTCTCAATGGCCTGCCTGAGCATGCCGCCCTTCCCACTATGTGTTCTGCTGTTAGCTGATACGGCTTTAATGTTCTGGATATAGTGTAAAGATGTTGGTCCAATATCAAGGTAAATGAATGCTGCATTGAGTTGAGTGTATTAGTCATGTTTCTTTATCTACTCTGTAGAGATGTGCGTCAGTGTCTTCTGTCAGTTGCAAAAATGGTGGTGTGACATATGGTTCTGAGCCTCTACCAACAGCAGAAAAAAATAGCAGCTGTATGGAACACCACCAAGATACAGCAGTGGGTCCTACAGCTACCAATCTGCCTCACTACAAATGAGCAATCAGCTACCATGGGAGAATCACTCGTAGAGGAGCTACCAGCGCCCATATACCTCATTTCTCCATACCCCAGTCATTTGTCAATTGGTACACAATGAAGCTACAAGCTGTAAATAAAGAAAAGAAAAAGGTAATGGTGGTGTACAGGTGACATTTACTGAGCCACTACCAACACCAGGTTAAAGAGCTTTGAAAGAAAGAACAAAAGCTTAATGGAACATCAGTAAGATACTGCATTCATCGTTCGAAGTGACGTAAGTGTCTAGTAACAGAAGGAAGTGCCTGTATATGGGCTTGTAGAGTGTTTACCAGGTACATGTACAGTCGTCACTTTGTAGATTGCAGTAAATGCATGTTTGTATTCATTGCTTCTTTGAACATCTCAGGGGTGGATACCGGATTTCAGAAAAGGGGGGGTTGTTATAATGAATAATAAGACGAGTGGAGGGGGGGGGTGCTGTCCACCTCCAGTCGATTCAACAAGCAGGGGGAGGGGGGGGGTGCTGTCCATCCGCTTTCGGCCAATTCAATGAGCGGGGGGGGGGGGGGGGGGGGGGGGGTTGCTGTCACATACAACTGCAAGCGAGAAAAAAAGTGATTTGCAACACCCCCCCCCCCCCCTCTGTATCTGCTCCTGCATCTTATCTGATGACCAAACATATATTTAGGTCTGCTGGTGTTGATATGGCTTCTGTTTACCTGAACTAAGGTATCTACACTCAACAAATTAAAGCAGTTTATTTGCTCATGTACACATGTAACTTTACAGTGTTGCTGCAGTGTATGACACCATCAACACTTTTAAGATTCCAGTTGAACACTTACTGTGTGCAGGTCACAACTAAAAGTAAAGAATATGATAATTCACTATTTCACTGGTGTACTCTACATATGGGACAGTGTCCAGCAAAATCGGGCTTGTGGGGTTATAATTTTATCACTATAAAAATTGAACGTTGTACTAAACAACACATCTTCGCGATGGTACTACGTTTTCCTTTCAAATTTCGTACAATTGTTCCCACACCATTTCTCTGTGTGAAAATCAATTTTTGTGATCTACACATTTTCCATACCGTGGATACAACAATTGTTAACCCCGCGGGTTAGAATTCCTCATTTCTCCAAGTACGAGTGTTGAAAACGCATCAAATTCGGGTTGCACATAGAGGAGTCCTTAAGCTATTGATTTGTTCTGTTCGTTAATTTCTATATCATCCGTTACGGAGATACAGTTGAACAAACTACAGGCACGTTTTCCCGCTTGATTTGCGCCAAAGATTTTGGCAAATCGCGTCCCGCTCAGTGAATGGGAAGGCGGTGATTGTATCATTGGCGCGAATCAAGCAGGAAAATGTGCCTGTAGTTTGCTCAACTGTATCTCCGTAACGGATGATTCAGAAACTAACGAACAGAACAAATCAATAGCTACAGGACTCATCTATGCACAATCCGAATTTGACGCGTTTTCAACACTCGTACGTGGAGAAATGTGGATTTCTAACCCGCGGGGTTAACGATTATTGTATCCACGGCACGGAAAAGGTGTAGATCACAAAAATCAATTTTCACACAGAGAAATGGTGTGGAAACAAGTGTACGAAATTTGAAAGGAAAAGGTTGCACCGTCGCGAAGATGTGTTGTTTAGTACAACGTGCAATGTTTATAGTGATAAAATTATAACCCCACAAGCCCGATTTTGCTGGACACTGTCCCATATATAGGAGGATGACAGTAGTGTTTGAATGATGTTGGTCCTGAAATTTTTGAGAGGCTTAGGTTGGCAATGCAATGTGATGATGGTATGTACTGTGGAGATTGTTCAGTGGATTTAGGGACCAGACTTGGTGATGGTTGTGTACAATGTAGGTGTGTGGAGTTAGTGATGGTGCATCACACTTTTCATGGATCAGATTTGTTGAAGCTTCCTCCAGAATGTAATAAATGGAGTGCTTATATTTGGTCCTTGATTGGAGTTCAGCTGACATGGCTGGTAATGACTTGAAAATGTTGGTGTTTTGCGACTCAGAACGGACTGTTGCAGTTGTTGTGTGTATTGGAGCAGGATAGTTAGTCTGTTTTTGCCGCAGAATGTGGATTTTTGCCTGCCCCCTGCTCAAGCCTGTGTATGCCTATGGTGTCATGATTTCAGACATTGATAGTAGGCTCTGGAAGTAGTTGCTATGTTGTGTTGTAGTTATGGTGTGCATCATGTGACACTGACACCAATTGGGTCTGGGGAGTAGCAGTAACAATGTAATATTAATTTATGACGCGATAATACATTGCACATCAAAAAAGAGTGACTGAACTTTCCCGGAATGACAACTGCACATTAAAGGATTAAAGGGCTAGCACCGGAGTGATACTCTCAGATCGGTGAACGCGATGGGCTAAACAAGCGTACGGCAACAGATTTTAGCCCCCTATTTAAAATGTCTTTACCTTGGTTTTAGACACATGTCCAGATATCACAGCCTTTGATACGCACGCATGAATCGATTAAGCTACCAGGCTCTACTCTTTCTCAGTCTCATACCCAGACCCAAATGTACGTAACAATGATCATCGTTTGCACAAGTCTTGGGCTGTTTCCGCATAGCGGAGATGTATCCATCCGCTGCTGCGAACGGGTCTGGGGCCGAGACTAATAATCGGGTATGAACAAAAATTAATGAAACAAGTAAATAAAAAACATTCTCTATGAGAAAGTTGGTGGCATATAGGATTTGAAGGCGAGGGTGGTGTAAAAAGGAAGGAAACAAGGGTCTAATATAAAGGGAAAATGGAATAGTCCTATATTTAGCACATGAACAACACATTATATCCTACATGTAGAAATGTGCTAAATATAGGACTATTCCATTTTCCCTTTATATTAGACCCTTGTTCCCTTCCTTTTTACACCACCCTCGCCTTCAAATCCTATATGCCACCAACTTTCTCATAGAGAATGTTTTTTATTTACTTGTGTACTTCATTATTGAACGGGAACACAAACCATGTTTCTATGCAATTACATATGCTATGTTTTGTGGCTGAAAAAGTGCAAAAGTTGTAAAGCTGCCCCAGAACCCGATGGGGGAGCTTACAGCTCTCCCCCATACCCCCGAGGGGGGCTGCGCCCCCTCCTGCTCCCACCACCGCTCTTAATCAGTTCCACCTTATTGCTTTCCCGAACCCCCCCGTCTCCCGACCAGCCTACGGGTTTGATGACTGAGGTCGATCTCGATATAGCTATTATCTTATCTGCACCTACAATTTAATCGAATCCATGCTAAAGGTATGATATGATATAGCAATACAGGTACACATGTGGTCGCTAGCGTCATTTAACATGTTACATTCCTATACGCGAGTATAGGAATGTAACATGTTGAATGACGCTAGCGACCACTACAGCAAAACACTTCCGGCCGGTTGCAAATACAATTGTTCATCTACATGTAGATCGTCTATCACCAGCCGTTAATAGACCTTGCTTGCTGTTCCCGTATTCTCACGTTGGTTTGTAGTGATATTGAATTACAAAAAAAAAAAAAAAAAAAAAAACACAATATCTCACACTTACGTATGTGTTGCATACATATTACATGCAGGTCCCTCGTCCACTAAAGGCTGATAACTATTTAATATGAATCACAATTAGTATGAATCACAATGATTTTAAAATAATAAAACGGACACTCAATCACAAGGTGGCCAAGGTTCCCACACACTGCCTGGTCAGAGGGATGACGGCCACACCATTCTTGACGCCCTCCACCTTCCACCAGCGACCACACCTGTGCTCCTGTGCCACAGCCGCCACCAGGTACCCCCCAGACTGGGAGAAGGACAGGGAGTTGACCACACCCGGCTGGGGACGAGGCAATGAAGGAAGACTTAACAAGACAGACAGACTTAACAAGACAGACAGACAACACAAGGGTGTGCAGCACCAATGGTGGGCGTACAGACAGTGCTTTTAGCAAGGCAAGCAACTGAATGCTTACCAGAGGGACAGCAAAGCAAGGTTCCAACGACCGAAAAGCATCTCCACATTTCCAAAGTCGAACATACCCATCACTTGCACCTGAGAGGGAAAAGTGAAGCATCCAAGGCACTCATGCAAAGCATCCAAGGCACTCATGCAAAGTAGCCATCAACATCACAACCCTGGAGATAGGGTGCTCCCGCTAGTTAAGACGAATTTCGAACTTTGTTTATATATATCCGCACGGGCTTGCATGATAACCTTTTTTTTTCTATCCAGGAACGACCCCGTATCACTTCCCTTACAGTGAGTAGCTTCAAAAGAGAAAAGTTATTTTCATAGGAAAAAATATAAAAGTTTTGCCGAGCGGGGGTATAGTCCGCCTATTGTGACGAACGCGCGCATAATTCATCAGCGGTTACAAGCAGCTTTGACAGGATTAATCTGTGGCTTCATCTGTAGCAACAAGAGGTCATGCAGCTGGGAGACCTCGTTCCTTTAACCACTGATCTGTCTTTCAGTTGTAGCTTGTATCGCCTCAATGGGGCTTCAGGTATACCGGCAGCCTTTGGGACAGAGTTTAGGCTATGACCCTGGCTAATTCACTGTGTCACATTGCGAATCAATGCTGGATTTCGCTTTAACCTATACGGCCTTAGCTGCGATGACAATTTTGTGATGCAAGCATGTGATTGCAGACTGCCAATCTGGAATTACATGCTTGTGCCACAGAAAATGATTTCGGCTACATCGACAGCCCTGGATAATTATGGTATTGTATGGATTCCGTTGTGGTCGATTGTGAAATTCATATCGCTCTATAATGAAGTGAGTCCGACCTGGTCGTACATTTTGGTATACAGCTACCTGTATTTTCACGCATCCAGGCTGAAAGTGACAAGGACAGAATCCACACTCTTGGACATGCATATTAACATACCACGAAGCTTTGATATAAACGTAGTTTGCTCTAAAACGTTACGCAAACATAAAATTCGATCGTAACCAGTTGAGGGGTAGTGTGACCTTTCGAGTACTGTGGGCTCCAGAACGATCAGCATCGCAGGTTTTTGGTACCTGCATTTTTGGAAACGATCTGTAGTTTGCAATACGTGAGCGAATGTGACGGTTTTTAGAAAACATTTCCCTGAGTGGGTGCGACATATCAACTCGTAACTTCCAAACGGAAGGTCCAATCGAAGCCACTTTTCTTTCCATACATTGGGAAGACATGTGAGTACAATAAAAAAATCTTTATTTATCCTTAAAACGAATCCTTTATTTTATTAAAAAAATTCTGTTCGAAATTCGTCTTAATACCCGGCTCGTCATTAGACCCGGGAGCACTCTACTATAGAAGATCACAATACTTTAGGCAACATGTCAACATTTTGACTGCAAACTCAAGACTCAAAAACTTTTAGCTTAACCTTAATTCTCCAGGTCCAAGTCCTACGCGTAGGACCAATATTTGAAAATTCATTATAAATAGAAATGCAGTTTTTTGGCATCCATTTCTCTACTGTTGTTTGATGTGTCTATCATGTTAAATTTACCATAGTCAGTCTATTTTTTAAATCACACCCTTGGTTACACGATGCAAATAAACAGATACAGTTCTTAAAAATGCATTATGTAGAGAATTTAATTGTCACAGAAAAAAGTACGACAAGTATCACTTTTTAAAAATGTTTTTTGAAGCACGATGTGTGGGCTACTTTATACATTCTACGGCAGTGTTTATACTATAATTGATTTTGTCATTTTTACCGAAAACGCACTGTACGTTTTCAAAATTTTGTCCATTCACTTGGCTATTCCCCCAACATGCGTCTGACAAATACATATCATTCATAAGCTTGTGGAGCTTACAATTTCCAAATGTACAATGTACTTTTTTATATGCTTAGTGTAAAAGACCTGACCCATTACCCTCTTCTTTTAAAATGTTTGCTCTGATCTTCCCAACATTACTTTTTGGTACTTTAAGTTGCTTTGCAATTTACCACAAATACATCTTTTAGCACTGCAATATTGATTGTATTTGACAATCTTTGAAGAATTGCAAGCAAGTAAAAATATTTCCTGAATTAATAACCATTTCTACAGTGCAATGAGATTTTGGTTTATTTTTGATCATATGAGTTTGCTAAAAATTAATTTTAACTTGCGTCCTATGCATAGGACGCTAATCCTACGCGTAGGAGGACGGGAGATTAAAGGTTTACTGAAAAATGGTTCTCTAGTGCAAGTACTGCCTTATGCCACACCTACACACCCCACCCCCAAAAGAATAATAATACCTCATGCTTGAGTACTTGCAAGTACTGCCTTGTCATATGCCACACCTAATCCACCCTCCCCCCCCCCCCTTCACTCAGCCCTTGTACCTGAGGCAACCAGGTCACTGTTGGGAAGAGCTGCCACTGCAGTAACCCAAAATGTCCAGGGGCTGTTCCTGGTGTTGTACAGACACCAGAGGCTTCTTCTTCACCATGTTCCACAGAGCTATGGTCCTGCACAAACCATGAAAGATCAACTAGCTATGGTGTGATATGCACATACAGTAGCGGTCATAAAAAAGTTTACGTAGTTATTTACGCCGTGGCCGTAGTACGGTATAACCGTAAACGTAACGTACATGGCAATAGGCATGCCGTACAACGCCTACATATACTGCTACCTATAAGTGTCCCTAGCGTTACAAGAAGCTGCGGATTCTTTTCTAAGGACTGATGGCGCCCAAAGAGGCGGAATCCACAAATTCATTAAGCGGTACCAAGCCACAGGATGCAGTTACCGCAGAAATCATGGCGATAGTCGATGACCACATGAGACGTCCGCTCTCCACCGACTCCACACAGCTACTTCTTTCGAAAGGCGAGGTAGCGCTTATTGCCAGATGATTCGTGACGGAAACAAGGTGATGCGTCTGGATTGGGCAAGAGCTAACCTCGCTGAAGCGCTACGTAGTGACTAAGTAGATACGCTAGCTAGCTGTTTACTTATTAGATACTCATGTACGGCCGTAATCGTACCGTACGTCTGTAATAGCGTACCGCACGTACGGCTGACCGTACTACGGCCACGGCGTAATCAAATACGTAAACTTTTTTATGACCACTACTGTATGGTGATGTACTAAAGTTGATTGTTCATGATTTTTTAAAGAGATGTGTGCGAAAAAAAAACACAGAATGTGGAAGTTTATGTCATTGTGGTTGTTCATATGATTTTGTTTCATAAGTCTATTGAAAAGAGTTGTGGGCAAGTGCAAACAGATCTACAACACCCCACACCCATCACACACACATTTGTCACATACCACACACCATCACATCACACAGGTTTTTCACACACACTACACCCATCAGACACCACACTTGTCACACATACCACACCCATCCTGTGATCCGCTGATGAAGTGTTCTTCATTGATCATCTTCACACAGTCTATGGAGGACCTAGCCATGTCAAGGGACACACTTGACTCAAACACTTCTTATTTTACACATGCACCACTGTAATATTATCAAGACTGCACTATGATCTGTCATAACTACCATTCCTCCTACCACTCCTCCACACACCTTCCACCACCTTCCACATCCTCAGGGTGCGGTCACTGGTACCAGCAGTCACGGGCCTCTCCCTGCTCAGGCAGTCAATGGCTCCCACGGGGTCCTGGTGACCAAACCTGAGGGAGGGAGAGGTACCATACAACACACTGAGAGCATGTTGCCATGTAGCGACATAAGGGCACGCTACCAATGATGTTAACTTGACATGACTGTGATACCTCTAACTATGCAATGACAACCCACATGTTGATAAGGTGGTGGTAGTGAGGATGACCAGTGGTGGGAAGTGAGGGGTGAGGATGACCAGTGATGGGAAGTGAGGATGACCAGTGATGGGAAGTGAGGGGTGAGGATGACCAGTGGTGGGAGTGAGGGGTGAGGATGACCAGTGGTGGGAAGTGAGGGGTGAGGATGACCAGTGGTGGGAAGTGAGGGGTGAGGATGACCAGTGATGAGAAGTGTACTACGCTTAGAGAATAGTTAAGCTTAGAGAATAGTTAAGCTTAGAGAATAGTTAAGCTTAGAGAATAGTTAAGCTTAGAGAATAGTTAAGCTTAGAGAATAGTAAAAAAAGCAACGTTAGTCATCCCCATGATCTATTTAGGGGGTAAGGGGACTCACAATGTTTCCACGTAACCATCTCACTTAGGTTCCATATCTTGACAGTCCTGTCAAATGAACAGCTCAACAGTTGGTGTGTGCCCCTTTGGAACACCAAACCCTGCGGAACAGACGGTAGTAACCATTGGTAACCATCTCACAACAAATGTGGCTCACGGTGATGGCTTGGTTGTGGCCCCTGAAGGTGTGGACATGAAGGCTGGTGGGCCCCTCCCAAATATGGATGACCTGTCCTGACCACCAGTGGCCTGGGTAGGAGGGTGTGGTTAGATGTAGCACCACATCACATTATTCAAATACAATAATAAACCAGTTACTAAAAATATATACAAAGCTCCCTTTATGCACTCCGAATATTTTAAGGTACTTACATATGTATGTATGCAAGACACCGTAACACTAAAGATTACAGACAGAAACACCAATTAATCCCCAACTGTGGGGCATTTGATTTGATGAAGGTCAAATCCCATCATTGACCCCCACGTTTAGTGAAATAATTCCCTCTACTCATCAGGCAGGGAGAATCGTGTATCTAGGCTCAAATCTTACAACTCTCTCATTATCAGGTATTATATTTGACTAATGCTTGATTAAAACTTGTTTTCACTACACATACGTCTATTAACTTAAGTTTGCCAATATTTATCTTGCGAACCCATTATACAAAAGGTACAACAAATTACGTTTGCTTGTGAAATGGCAAATTTCAGGCTCTATTTCACTATTATCTCATTCAACTTTCCTTCAATATTATAATAGTTTAAGATATGAGGCACCTCTGTTATCGCTGCACGTTTTGCAGGCTGCTTTGAAAATCATTATAGTTTCCTTGTTGTAAGAGTGCGCTAGTTGTTGGCTGTTTATTTCAGCTTTGCATAATAAAATTGGTTAGATAATAGATATGGTCTTTATTCCTTTTGGCGAGTCATTCGAGCTGGCTGTGTTCTGGCTGAAAGCTCTTCAATGACAACCAAATCTTTCACTGCATTGGTGAGGTGCTTCCACACATTCGTAGTGTTGTCTGCCTGACATGGTGAGTTTGACTTTCCTTTCGTACTTGTTGAACTGATAGCCATATGTGCACTCTTCATCTAATGTTTCACACTGTTTTGGTCTGTGATGGGTTTGTTGTCTGATGGGTATTATTTTATTTGTATTTTGAGCATTTCGTTATCGTTTTTTGCTTCTCTAGCCAATGTGTGCACATTTTCGCTCTTTGTCTTTCTCTGTCCTCCGTACTGACGGACCGTGGGACCTTCTCCACACCACTGTGCCTGGGCAGTTTTATTATTCTCGCTCAAACCCCACCTTGTGCGGGTAGGGACGTCCCCTCCTCAAGTGGAATATGTGGGCCTCTACTTGAGGCCATCAATGTCTTGGGGGGAAGGCGAACGGTACTGTAGTACCTCCACCCATAACATTAAGCACCAGTATAGGAAACACCAGTACCAGTAGAGGAAACAGGCAAGTGTAAATACCTGCATCCATGCAAGAAGCAATCGAATTAAATTGATATATTTAGTCCATGCTCATTTTGTGTAGGATGTATTTGAAGTGACAGTAGAGTTGCATTGTCCCAGGACAGAGAGTGCGACATCACAATAGAAGGTTTGGCCATCCGCTGAGATGGATTGTGAACTGCAAATGAACAGCCGATACCATAGTTGTAGTTCTCCAGCTATGCTTTATCTTACCTTGCTGGTACATATTCAGTACAAACACAAGTAGCATGAGTATTCTGCAAGGCTGCAGATGGCAAATTTCAGGCTCTATTTCATTATTATCTCTTTCAACTTTCCTTCACAGTACTAAAATTTCACTAATGGTATGTTATAATATTTAGTTTTAGATATATGAGAGCACCTTTCTTCATAGTTACTAGTTGGTAAATATAGATCTATATGGATAGTATGTTTAAAGGTTTTAGAATTAAGTCTGGGTGCGTATTGTTCTGACGATGGAAACGAACAATCTTCGATTGCGATCGAGTTGGTGTTACCTTCATTATTAATCACTATGCTCCAGGGAGTCATGGATTTAAATTCTCCATATGTTCTCAGATAGACACCCTCCTCAGAACATGTTCTGCAACATGAATATTTCCATCAATTGGGGTCTATGGCAAGACTATCTGGGTTATTGAAACTACTGTTGCCATTCCGTTACAGATTCACTTCAGAAACAATCATGTTTCCACCCCGTTTCAGTATCCGTTTTCCGTTACAAGTCCATTCCCAATACGACCCCATTTCGACCCGTTTCAATGTCTGTTCCCGTTACAGGTCCATTCCTGATACAATACTGTTTGGACCCCGTTTTCGATGTCTATTGCCAGTATCATTAAAATCAAAACCACGACTTTTAATAATTAAACCATTACTAGTTGGTAAATATAGATCTATATGGATAGTATGTTTAAAGGTTTTAGATTTATGCTTGCAATGCAATCAATGATTGTGCTCTTCATTTTAACACATTGCTTTTAACCCCCCACTCAACACATCAGTTTTTCCTATGTTGCAGGTCACATTCATTTTATCATATTGCACAGCATTTTTGATCTGTATTGCAATAACCTTGTTTGCATTAGCACTACGTTTCGTTCTTCCAAGTATTGACATACACAGCCATTTCACATTTGATTTTGCAATAGCTGTGAGCCTAAAGTAATGACATCACTGTAGCACTCTTGCTTTCAGCACCCACCACTCCCTAGTGTGTTTGCAGCATTCCCTCATTGAAGGGCGCTGTTTTTTATGTACCTTCTCACTGGCTTGTGGGTTCAGTACTGAAAAAACCCTGATTTTATCTCAAAGATTTTCTGTTCTTATTTAAAACGTTTCTCTTTCTATGCATAAGATCCATTTTGAGAGTACACGCTCAAAGAAATTTCACTTAAAGGATGGAATAAATAAATATGGTCTGGGTCCTGTCAACCAGAGTATATATATAGTGAAGCGTAATGCCACTGTATGGTGGCCAGGAAAAGACTCTGCATGAAGCCCCAACTTTGTGGTCGTACACAATTGAAGGATGCTAACCACGTGACAACAGCTGGTGGTATTTATATTTATACATGTACATGTACAAATGCAGCCAAAAGCCTTAAGCCAATGCTAAGAAGAGGATACAGCTTTAGCTACAGAAAACTTGTGGCATGAACTTAAAGAGTATTAGAGATGAGAAGTGAAACCTAAATTTCACGCGGATATATGGTTCCTTATAAGCAGTGTGAAGTAGGCTGTATATGCTATACCACACGTTGTCAGAATATCGTATAAGTTCATGCATGCGTGCCGCGCAGTTCTCATCGACGCTGATAACGATTCGGATACATGTAAGCGAATTGACGGCGCCAAAATAGAAAAAACTTTATACATGATGAATTCTACCAATGACCAACTTCCCGGTAAGACAATCTGGTAATTAACAGTATGCACAGCTATCAGCCGAGGCTCCACCTTATTCAGGCTGCTGATGTCAGCAATTGCTTCAATGCTCACTAAAATTCCAACTGAAATAAGGAGCAGATGCATTTTTAGAGGCAGCAAGTTCACCACAGAAATGGAGGAGCAGAGGGCCACAAGGTTAAAAACAAATGGAGCAGGTATGAGGAGAGGGAGGTGTGGTAGGAAGAAGGCCTGCTTCTAGTTAGTCTCCAGAAACAAAAAAGGAGAAACATTCAATACTCTCCTGCAGATTTTGTGTTGGGTTTGGTGGAAGTTGTAGTTTTAATTAATGGAAATTTGCACTTTTGTAGTACGCACATTTTACGTTGCTAAATATAGGACTTGCGTATCTAGATGAAGGTAGTTTGTGTTTGTGTTAATGGCATGAGGGGGAGAGAAGGATTGATCACCGAGTGGGAAACAGCCCAAGAGCAAGCCCACCAAAAGCTCAAACTACCAATGACACGGAAACAAACCCATGTGTGAGAGATAAGTGAGTATAATAATTCTACACACCAATCGACCTGAGCTCAATTTATTAATGGCGGAACATTATATCACTTGTTCACTCCCCAATCACAACGGATGACTGTACCCCAACCTAACCTCTAATCACAATGGATCCACCACCTGATGACCGAAGGCGGACGGCCACTCCTACCTCTCCCAGCAGCAGACATCACCCCCACCTGATGCCCGAAGGCAGAAAGCCCTACCTCTACTACTTCTCATGCAGTTAGTATGCTGCCACACACCAACTTGGCAGGGAGGGGAAGTGGCCACCGGTGAGTCAGACGAGGAGGTCCACCAGAATGCTGAGAGGAGTGAGCGGTTGCTGCAGGCTGCCAGCTATTGCCAAAGACGTCCAGTACCTTGTTATTACTACCAGCAAGCTTAAATGCTGCAAAGAGAGAGCTGAAGCGTGCATACAGCAACATATGCCTTTGTCCCACTAGAGGTGCCTTACCATGGACCGTGGGTAACAACCAGTATGCGGGGGCGATGGGCATACAATGCCATTGGGATCTCCACATCTCTCATGTGAAGGTTCGTGTTTGGGGTGCTATCAGCAACTAAGGATACTTATGAACATGGCTTGGACTGAGGGATAAATAAATGCTGGAAGACCATTACTCCCCTTGTTAGTGCCACTATATTGAAAAGAACTGGTGGAAAACACCCACTGAATCACCAGACCTAAACCCTACAGAAAACTTGCGACATGAACCGAAAGAGTATTAGAGATGAGAAGTGAAACCTAAATTTCACGCGTACCTGCTGCAGATATATGGTTCCTTATAAGCAATGTGAAGTAGGCTGTACATGTATATGCTACTTGTCAATATATACCACACGTTGTCAGAATATCATATAAGTGCATGCGTGCGGCGCAGTTCTCATTGATGCTAATAACGATTCGGATAGCGAATCGGCGGCGCCAAAATAGAAGAAATGTTATAGATTATGAATTTTACCAATGACCAACTTCCCGGGAAGACAATCTGTTTTCTGCAGCTGGTAATTACAGTATGCACAGCTATCAGCCGAGGCTCCACCTTATTCAGGCTGCTGATGTCAGCAATTGCTTCAATGCTCACTAAAATTCCAACTGAAGTAAGGAGCAGATGCATTTTTAGAGGCAGCAAGTTCACCACAGAAATGGAGAAGCAGAGGGCCACAAAATGGAGCAGGTATGAGGAGAGGGAGGTGTGGTAGGAAGAAGGCCTGCTACTACAGTGGAAACCATCACACTTGGAACAATAATTTTTTTGTACTATTATTGACAACACTTGAATTTATTTCAATAACAATTAGCTCAAATGCAAATCTGACAACGTAGGTATAGTGTACAACTATTTGTCAATATATATTTAAAGTTAAAAAGCATCATGTGACTATTTACTTTTGTTATTAAATCTTGTTGTGACCCAAGTACAAAAAAAATTGTAAGCTGAATTCCTCCTCCTGTAGGCAATAGATCTTAGCCAAATTTGCAATATATCTAGAAAACAAGCATCACCAACCTTTGGCCGCGTCCGTTTTAAAGTCCGGTAAATAGTTACAGTTTTATCGAGCTGGATGTGCGTTTTTAGCTCATAAAAGCTTAGGGATGCTATTTCGTAGTACGATTTCACTGAACGGATATATTTCGTCTCCGACTCGTCACATGTTAGATCTATCGCAAAAGCATACTTCAGAGGCGATGGACCCTCCTTTGCCGTTAGAAAAGTGCTATCAAAGACGAGTACCTGAAAACTTCCGCCATTTCCCTATGAATTGCATTTGAAACGTCATTATAGCGTCATTTTTCGTATGAATATACTTTTCATGTGACGTCTTCGGTATTTGTTTATCCAGTGGGTGCAAGCATAGATATGGTGCAAGTGCTGCCAATGGAGATTGCAAAAAGCCACTCACGACGAACGGCTAGTAAATCAGCAGCATCAATATGGGCAGGCCTAGAAATGGCAAAGAGCAAGAGGCAACGCCAAAAGCTGGAGACGAAAAGCGGTGGAATTAGTAATATAAGCGGTCTGGTCCTGTCTCACTCTGCATGGTAGGCCTACTGGTACGCGGGACCGCTTATTCCACCGCTTTTCGTTTCCAGCATTGGAGTTGCCTCTTGCTTATTGCCGTTTCTAGAGGCCTGCCCAGATTGATGCTGCTGCTTTTACTAGCCGTTTGTGGCCCACAGGTACTGGATAAACAAAGACCGAAAACGTCACATGAAAAATATATTCATACGAAAAATGACGCTATAATGACGTTTCAAATGTAATTCATAGGGAAATGGCGGAAGTTTTCAGGTACTCGTCTTTGATAGCACTTTTTTAATGGAAAAGGAGGGTCTATTGCCTCTGAAGTACGCTTTTGGGATAGATCTAACATGTGACGAGTCGGAGAAGAAATATATCCGTTCAGTGAGAGCGTACTACGAAATAGCATCCCTAAGCTTTTACGAGCTAAAAACGCACATCCAGCTCGATAAAACTGTAACTATTTACCAGACTTAAAAACGGACGCGGCCAAAGGTTGGTGATGTTTGTTCTCTAGATATATTGCAAATTTGGCTAAGATCTATTGCCTACAGGAGGAGGAATTCAGCTTACAATTTTTTTGGTACTGGGGTCACAACAAGATTTAATAACAAAAGTAAATAGTCACGTGATGCTTTTTAACTTTCAGTATGTATTGAAAAACAGTTGTACACTATACCTACATTGTCAGATTTGCATTTGAGCTAATTGTTATTGAAATAAATTCAAATGTTGTCAATAAAGTACCAAAAAATTATTGTTCCAAGTGTGATGGTTTCCACTGTAGTTAGTCTCCAGAAACGAAAAAGGAGAAACATTCAATACTTCCTGCAGATATTGTGTTGGGTTTGGTGAAAGTTGTAGTTTTAATTAATGGGAACCCAAAATACCAAGCACCTTACCATGGTCCTTACATATACAGTGTAACAACCACATACATAATAAAGAGGAACTTGTGGATAAATGTTAGAACTGAAGGACCTCAAAAGACCGCAGCCCTACAAGAGGGGTCGCAGTTAAGGATTCGTGGTCTTCTGGAAACCCCACACCTCAACACAATCAACAAGCCCCTCTGTCTCTAACATCAGTACTTGTCTTCAAGTTCAGAAAAGAACAAGGAAGAACAAAGAGCAAAGCAGATAGAAGACCACACCAAATTCTAAATTTAGTTTGATTGGCTTAAATAGTAGACCGTGGCAGTATGTTAACTAGTATGATATGAGGAACATACATGCATGCATGCAGTATTAATCATGACTGTCAATTCGCTATTAGATGCTTGTACGTAAAGACCGTATGCTACCCCTCGAGGAAGGGTGTGGCTAAACCACTCCATCCCCAAACTCACACTGAACCTAACCTAATCGCTAATCCAAGAGGTACAGGTATAAGAGAGGAAGGGATAGCTAATTCCAAGACCTGCAAACTCACCCTAACTAAAACGGACCCTAAGCTAATCTCTAATCCGAAAGAACAGAGAGAAACTATAGGGCACACTCCAGTTTTAGTGCTTCCGCATAATGACAATATACGGGAAATGCTTAAACAGCTCTGGAAAGAGAATGTAGATAGCCAGGCAAAACTGTTACCTACAGTTCCACGGATAGCCATTAGCCGTAACAAGTGCCTATCGGAATATATCTCAAAGGCTATTACACCATACAAGTCCCACCCTTACCAGGAAGAGCAATTTATGCTCTGGGAGCATATAGCCTTAGACCGAGATTATCCCAACAAGATTGGTAAAGCACAGGCACATAACCTGTGATACACAAGAAAAGTAAACTAGTCCATACACCCACAAAAACCTACTGGGGAAGAGGTTTTTAATAATACCCATGAGTTAATTCCATAAGTGATGTAATGCGGAATCGTGCTAATTGATACCGTAATTGAGGTGACAAGGCGTGGTGCTATGGCGCGGGTGGGAAACAAAAAATCGTATAAAAACCACCCGAACTCACTGATGGCTCACTTTTGATCTCAAGTTCTCCTCTCTTGTGGCGGAAACTTTTGATTGGAATTTTGCCAACTGGCTCGGTTGTTGAAAAAGCAATTTACCGAATCTGGTAAGCGATCTCCGTGAGGCGCGTGCCCAGGAAATCATTGCTTCGTGTTGAAGAGTGGGTGTGGTTTGATCGATTGACAGACCTGCCTCTTGGATAGAATATTCATAGGATAAAATCCCGCAATACTGTAGGGGTATCCGCCTTATTTCTTCCTGACTGACCCAATCCGAATTGAATCTGAGGTGGTTTTTCTTTTACTCGTTAGAGTATAAAGAAAGCTTAACCATTCCCCTGAAGTTCGAGAGGTCATTTGATCTCCGTGAAACGCGTTGGGTTTGGGTGAAGTAGGGTTCCCACTCACCCTGTAATTGAGTTTTGCTCTCTTATATCTGCTCATGCAGAAAGAATGGTTGAACAACAGGTCCAACAGCGAAAGAAGAAGTCGCCACCTGTTGCAAATCTGGACTATGGTAGAGAGATGGTTGAAAGTGACTTGACTTTCAATCCAACTATTTCTTTCTCAGATGATGACTGGAGAGAGATAGACGCAGCTGCAGTCCAGAGAGAAAGAGACTGTACAGCCTAAAACTGCTACATCAAGCTCACTCTCTCTGAACATAACCCCAGTTGTCCCTAAAAAAAACAAATGCTAAAGACAACAACCAACATACATGCATGCATGCAGTATTAATCATGACTGTCAATTCGCTATTAGATGCTTGTACGTAAAGACCGTCTATTCTTAAAGGTATCAATATCCGGTATTCAAATCGGCACTTTATAAATTGCATTGCATGCGTAAGTCATTCAATCCAAGACCATGAGTTCGGAAGGTGTCGAAGAAGTTGGCAGCTGGTTGCGACGTAATGACTGTTCCAAATTCAAGTCGGTGTTCAGAGGTAAATATTTCCACTTATGTATCATATAGAATATTCTATAATGGACAATTGTCACCCCTGAAACAGGACGGCCATTTCGACAAACAGGGGTCCTTGATGGTGGCTCAGAAAGATTTGTTATAACTGTTTCCAGATTTTACCATAAAATAATAGCAGCAGAAGATGAGGAAGGATTTGGAGGTGAGCGCAGTTCACAGCAGGGTTACAGGTTATTAAAATAAAACAAAATAAAAAGAACGGAACAAGCTAAGTTTCCAGAATGAACAATGGAACTGCCTCTGGCTCAGGTGAGTGATGGTATTAGGATGGCTGCCCTTACCTCATCTTCTTCCTGCACGATGCAGTCCAGGATCCTTGGGATGTTGCAGTCACTTGGTGGTCGCACACAATTGAAGGATGCTAACCACATGACAACAGCTGAGTTTCCAGAATGAACAATGGAACTGCCTCTGGCTCAGGTGAGTGATGGTATTAGGATGGCTGCCCTTACCTCATCTTCTTCCTGCACGATGCAGTCCAGGATCCTTGGGATGTTGCAGTCACTTGGTGGTCGCACACAATTGAAGGATGCTAACCACGTGACAACAGCTGGTGGTATTTATATTTATACATGTACATGTACAAATGCAGCCAAAAGCCTTACAGCCAATACTAAGAAGAGGATACAACTGTAGGAACATCTGTAGTCTGTACATATTGTACCCCAACCTAACCTCTAATCACAATGCCCCACCCTAATCCCTAATAATAATATATACATGTAGCTTGCGCTTTCATTGTCATCAGCCGATGATGAAATATAAACCTGCTTATTAACTTCTGATCTACCCCCTCATTGTCTTGGTTACGTACAATACAGGAAGAAGCAAACGCGTACAGATTGTCAAAACAGTATTTAAACAACAATGCGCATGCATTAAGAAGTATATCTGTAGTAGCTATGGCTGAATTAAGTGCCAACGATTTAGAAGACAGTATTGTTTCATTCCTACCTCCCTTTACACACCTTCCCTCATCCCTCTACACACCTTCCCTCCTCCCTCTACACACCTTCCCTCCTCCTCTACACACCTTCCCTCTATCTACACACCTTCCCTCCTCTATCTACACACCTTCCCTCCTCTATCTACACACCTCCCCTCCTCCCTCTACACACCTTCCCTCCTCCCTCTACACACCTTCCCCTCCCTTTACACACATTCCCTACTCCCTCTACACACCTCCCCTCCTCCCTCTACACACCTTCCCTCCTACCTCTACACACCTTCCCTCCTGTCTACACACCTTCCCTCCTTATCTACACACCTTCCCTCCTCCCTCTACACACCTTCCCCTCCCTTTACACACATTCCCTACTCCCTCTACACACCTCCCCTCCTCCCTCTACACCCCTTCCCTCCTACCTCTACACACCTTCCCTCCTGTCTACACACCTTCCCTCCTTATCTACACACCTTCCCTCCTCTATCCACACATCTTCCCTCCTCCCTCTACACACCTTCCCTCCTACCTCTACACACCTTCCCTACTCCCTCTACACACCTTCCCTCCTCCCTCTACACACCTTCCCTACTCCCTCTACACACCTTCCCTCCTCCCTCTACACACCTTCCCTCCTCCCTCTACACACCTTCCCTCCTCCCTCTACACACCTTCCCCTCCCTCTACACACCTTCCCTCCTACCTCTACACACCTCCCCTCCTCCCTCCACACACCTCCCCTCCTCCCTCCCCACACACATGTACACCCTCCCTCTACACACCTGCATCTACACACCCTCCCTCTACACACCTGCATCTACACACCCTACCTCTACACACCTGCATCTACACACCCTCCCTCTACACACCTGCATCTACACACCCTCCCTCTACACACCTGCATCTACACACCCTCCCTCTACACACCTGCATCTACACACCCTCCCTCTACACACCCTCCATCTACACACCTGCATCTACACACCCTCCATCTACACACCTGCATCTACATACCCTCTCTCGACACACCTCCCCCCTCCCTCTACACACCTTCCCCCTGCACACCTCCCCCCCTCCCTCTACACACCTTCCCTCTCCTTTCCCTATGTCCAATGCTCACACTTAGTCACTGTGCAGTCCTTAGATCCAGAGTAGACATACTTTTCATCTGGCGTTATGGCAACGCAAGTCAGTAGGAGCTGATGTCCTTTGAAGAAGCGTATGGCAGAAGGATCAGGAGGAACATACTGTAAAGAGAAACACGGATTGGAGGGAAGAGTCACCATGGAGATGTTAGGAACATACTGTAAAGAGAAACACAGATTGAAAGGAAGAGTTACCATGGAGATGTTATAGATATAAAGCCACTCATTTGATCAGCACCTTCTACAGATGTCAATCACAATGCACTGCAATTTTGAGACTACGTCTAGTCAACTTATACAGGAACTACAAAAAAAAATAATACACTGGATATAACAACACACAAGGCAACAGCTAGCAGACCAGGACATTTATGCTGTTTTAAGGTTATACCAATGATCACTTATTAAGGAGTGCCAATAGTACCAATGACATCATGTGACCTTAGCATTGGACATTTCTGCACCAATATCTGCATAAAAATACACTCCAGAACAGCCCACGAATACTCCGGTCACCTTCATGCAGCTGGTACGTCATTTGGGCGGGCTAAGGCTTACCAGATGGGCGACCTTCTTCTGCAGCCGGCCGCTATGTTCCAGCTGCACAAGACACAAGGCGAGCCGTAAAGCGTGTACACATACACCACCCATGCGAAGAGCGCCACCTACCAAGTCTTCTTTAAGCCTCTCTTCAATCGTGTCGCGATCGGCACCATCATCATCGTCCTTTGTGTCTGGTTATTAGGTGAGTGGGTGGGTGAGGGGAGGATGGATAAGTTGTCTTGAGCATTAAGCGTCAAACCTGATTCTTCAAGGCGCGCGAGGTACTCTTTAGCTAGCCGCAGCCTCTTCCCCGCCGCGGTCTCCTCCACCTCGGGGGCTTTGTCCTCTTCCGCGCGCACCTTCTGTCTCTTCTTCGTAGGACTTATAAAGGACCACATATGGGAACACGACCTCGCCACCCATATCGGATTACAAGTCTACCTTTCGACGTCGGAGTCGCTCAGAATCTCTTCTGACAGGGTCGAAACTTTCTTGGCGTTCGAAGGTGTCGCTTGCGGCTTTTTACCACCTTTCGGCTTGGCCTTGTAGGAATATCGATTAGTTTATTAGAACGAGAGGGGCAACAAACAAATAAACAACTTACTGTGCGAGCTAGCGGTCCATTATGCTCCTGAGCGGCTGCCTTAGCTCGGTAGAAAGAAACGTCGAGACATATGTAATAATTAAAATTGCGTGATACCGCACGTGGTTTACACACATGCAGTGTTGAATACTTACCTTTGGTTGTTTTTAGTCTGGGGACCGGTTTGATTAGCGTGGGGGGGGGGGGGACACAATTGGGCGTGGCCACGCCCAATTAGGGAGGACATATCACATATGTCCCCGGGTGCAGATTATTACGAACGTTAATTATCGCGTAATCGCCGGTGAGTCTTGATTGAGAAACATCCGCAAGCAAACTATTATATGCAGCTTCCTCGTCCACTAAAGGTTGATAGCTGTTGTGTAGACAACTTCCTGTGCAGCCCATTTAGTATGAATCACATATACATGAATCACAATTACATGAATCAGAATGATTTAAAATAATAAAACGGACACTCAATCACAAGGTGGCCAAGGTTTCCACACACTGCCTGGTCAGAGGGATGATGGCCACACCATTCTTGACGCCCTCCACCTTCCACCAGCGACCAAACCTGTGCTCCTGTGCCACAGCCGCCACCAGGTACCCCCCAGAGTGGGAGAAGGACAGGGAGTTGACCACACCGGGCTGGGGACGAGGCAACGAAGGAAGACTTAACAAGACAGACAGACAACACAAGGGTGTGCAGCACCAATGGTGGGCGTACAGACAGTGCTTTTAGCAAGGCAAGCAACCGAATGCTTACCAGAGGGACAGCAAAGCAAGGTTCCAACGACCGAAAAGCATCTCCACATTTCCACAGTCGAACATACCCGTCACTTGCACCTGAGAGAGGGAAATATGAAGCATCCAAGGCACTCATGCAAAGCATCCATCAACATCACACCCTGGAGATGCTACTAGGCAACATTTTGACTGCAAAACCAAGACTCCAAAACTTTTAATTCGAAAATGGGTTCTCTAGTGCAAGTACTGCCTTATGCCACACATACACCTACACACCTCACCCCCAAACGTAGCTTATAATAATACCTCATGCGTGAGTACTTGCAAGTACTGCCTTATCATATGCCACACCTAATCCCCCCTCCCCCCCCTCAGCCCTTGTACCTGAGGCAACCAGGTCACTGTTGGGAAGAGCTGCCACTGCAGTAACCCAAGATGGTGGTGCCCCTTCCCTGTCCAGGGACTGTTCCTGGTGGTGCACAGACACCAGAGGCTTCTTCTTCACCACGTTCCACAGAGCTATGGTCCTGCACATACCATGAAAGATCAACTAGCTATGGTGTGATATGCACATATGGTGATGTACTAAAGTTGATTGTTCATGATGTTTTAAAGAGATGTGTGCTAAAAAAAAACACAGAATGTGGAAGTTTATGTCATTGTGGTTGTTCATATGATTTTGTTTCATAAGTCTATTGAATAGAGTTGTGGGCAAGTGCAAACAGATCTAGAAACACCCATCACACACATTTGTCACATACCACACACCATCACATCACACAAGTTTTTCACACATACTACACCCATCACACACCACACTTGTCACACATACCACACCCATCACACCCCACCATACCCATCCTGTGATCCGCTGATGAAGTGTTCTTCATTGATCATCTTCACACAGTCTATGGAGGACCTAGCCATGTCAAGGGACACACTTGACTCAAACACTTCTTATTTTACACATGCACCACTGTAATATTATCAAGACTGCACTATGATCTGTCATAACTACTACTCCTCCACACACCACTCCTCCACACACCTCTCCTCCCCCAGTACCTGTGTCCATTGAAGACCAGCTGTGACTCCTCCACCACCTTCCATACCCTCAGGGTGCGGTCACTGGTACCAGCAGTCACGGGCCTCTCCCTGCTCAGGCAGTCAATGGCCCCCACGGGGTCCTGGTGACCAAACCTGAGGGACAGAGGTACCATATAACACACTGAGAGTACGTTGCCATGTAGCGACATAAGGGCACGCAACCAATGATGTTAACCTGACATGACTGTGATACCTCTAACTATGCAATGACAACCCTCATGTTGATAAGGTGGGGGTAGTGAGGATGACCAATGGTGGGAAGTGAGGGGTGAGGATGACCAGTGGTGGGAAGTGAGGGGTGAGGATGACCAGTGGTGGGAAGTGAGGGGTGAGGATGACCAGTGGTGGGAAGTGAGGGGTGAGGGTGACCAGTGGTGGGAGTGAGGGGTGAGGATGACCAGTGGTGGGAAGTGAGGGGTGAGGGTGACCAGTGGTGGGAAGTGAGGGGTGAGGATGACCAGTGGTGGGAAGTGAGGGGTGAGGATGACCAGTGATGGGAAGTGAGGGGTGAGGATGACCAGTGGTGGGAAGTGAGGGGTGAGGATGACCAGTGGTGGGAAGTGAGGGGTGAGGATGACCAGTGGTGGGAAGTGAGGGGTGAGGATGACCAGTGGTGGGAAGTGAGGGGTGAGGATGACCAGTGGTGGGAAGTGAGGGGTGAGGATGACCAGTGGTGGGAAGTGAGGGGTGAGGATGACCAGTGGTGGGAAGTGAGGGGTGAGGATGACCAGTGGTGGGAAGTGAGGGGTGAGGATGACCAGTGGTGGGAAGTGAGGGGTGAGGATGACCAGAGGTGGGAGTGAGGGGTGAGGATGACCAGTGGTGGGAAGTGAGGGGTGAGGATGACCAGTGGTGGGAAGTGAGGGGTGAGGATGACCAGTGGTGGGAAGTGAGGGGTGAGGGTGACCAGTGGTGGGAAGTGAGGGGTGAGGGTGACCAGTGGTGGGAAGTGAGGGGTGAGGGTGACCAGTGGTGGGAAGTGAGGGGCGAGGATGACCAGTGGTGGGAAGTGAGGGGTGAGGATGACCAGTGGTGGGAAGTGAGGGGTGAGGATGACCAGTGGTGGGAAGTGAGGGGTGAGGATGACCAGTGGTGGGAAGTGAGGGGTGAGGATGACCAGTGGTGGGAAGTGAGGGGTGAGGATGACCAGTGGTGGGAAGTGAGGGGTGAGGATGACCAGTGGTGGGAAGTGAGGGGCGAGGATGACCAGTGGTGGGAAGTGAGGGGTGAGGATGACCAGTTAGAGGATAGTTAAGCTTAGAGCATAGTAAAGTTAGTCATCCCATGATCTATTTAGGGGGTAAGGGGACTCACAATGTTTCCACGTAAACCATCTCACTGAGGTTCCATATCTTGACAGTCCTGTCAAATGAACAGCTGAACAGTTGGTGTGTGCCCCTTTGGAACACCAAACCCTGCAGAACAGACGGTAGTAACCATTGGTAACCATCTCACAACAAATGCAGGCAACGTGGCTCACGGTGATGGCTTGGTTGTGGCCCCTGAAGGTGTGGACATGAAGGCTGGTGGGCCCCTCCCAAATATGGATGACCTTGTCCTGACCACCAGTGGCCTGGGTAGGAGGGTGTGGTTAGATGAAGCATCACATCACAAATGCGCTCATTAAAATATAAACCAGTTACTAAAGATATATACAAAGCTCCCTTTGTGCACTCCGAATACTAACCTATGTGCAAGATACCATAACACTAAAGATTACAGACAGAAACACCAAAATATATTACATGAGAGAAATTGAAAATTGGAATGACAAGATGGAATAAGTTTAACAAGATGCTAGAATCCAGCATACAGCTTTCTCCTGGGGACCAGCCTCAACTGAGTTGCCCTATCCTAACCATTAATATAGGGCCAATGTCACTAGAGGAAATGTAGAGAAGGGAACGAACGGTTTTGGCTTCAGGTAAACTTCAATACATTCTCTAAACCACCCTCCAACTGCATGATGTGTGTACCAAGGATATACTCAGAGTGCTGCCCCTAGCAGTGGAGACCACACCATACCACTCAACCCTAGAAGGTCCCCAGGTGTTTCAGGTTTGAGCCTGTTATTTTGCAGGTTCTATTATTGAAACCACTTCAACCACACAGATGCACAGCCACGAGGCTTGTGGCTGAGATGCCAATATAACAAGGCTGCATTTTGACCCACCGACACTGGTGACTTCAACCTTATCGTGGAGACAGACAATAAGCACTGAGCTAGCCACCTCAAAAGGGGCTCGCCAGCACCCCTCTAAGAGCAAATCCTCCACCGATCTACGTCATCTGCTAGCAGTTCCAGCAGCTCCGAAAGTTCAATGCCCGAGTCCATGCAGGAAGAAACGGAAGTCCAAGTCCAAGCGACACAAGAGGCACCATCACTCTAAGTCGCGGGACCGTAGCTCCCTGAACCTTCACCCTTCAAGGCGCGAAGTGAAGACCGAAAATCCTACCCCTCCTCAACCAACATTTCCAAACACTCTCCACTGACCCCCAACTCTCTATGATTTACTCCAGCAACATTCTCATGAGCAACCAAAACAAACCCTCTATATACAAAAAAACTCATACGAACAGCCCTCCCTAATGACTTTCAAAAAACCAAAATTCCCAACTCCAACAAAACATACACCCTACCACTCCTTGTCAATCCGTGTCACAAATCACAATGTGGCACTTGCCACATGATACTTTGCAAAAACGCAATTTCTACCTCAAACTCCCCATCACGGAACGTTTTACATGTGAATCCAAAAATCTCATATACGTCATCCAGTGCAAATAATGTTTGAAAATGTACGTAGGAGAAACAATGACACTCAGACAAAGAATGAAAAAACACAGAAACAAACTCAACGCCACCAATCTCTCACCACGCCCATAGAAGGATAAGTATGCCCATTTTGACAAACTTCTTTCCTTCCTCGCTCCCTGTGGGAAAGCGCAAAGGGAAGGACAGACGGCAAGTCTGCGACCTTGGCAACTGGTTCGAGGCCTGGAATATATTTATTGCCATCCGGATCCAGATCGCCCCCAACACTGCACTGGAGCTATCAGCCGAGGCTCCACCTTATTCAGGCTGCTGATGTCAGCAATTGCTTCAATGCTCACTAAAATACCAACTGAAATAAGGAGCAGATGCATTTTTAGAGGCAGCAAGTTCACCACAGAAATGGAGGAGCAATGGGGCACAAGGTTAAAAAAACAAATGGAGCAGGTATGAGGAGAGGGAGGTGTGGTAGGAAGAAGGCCTGCTTCTAGTTAGTCTCCAGAAACAACAAAGGAGAAACATTCAATACTTCCTGCAGAATTTGTGTTGGGTTTGGCGGAAGTTGTAGTTTTAATTAATAGGAACCCAAAATACAAAGCACTCTACCTTGGTCCTTACATATACAGTGTACAACAACCACATACATAATAAAGAGGAATCTCCCCTGCATGAATTCTGGCAAGGTATGATATGAGAATGGCGAGTAAGTTTGCAAAAGGTGTGAAAATATATGGGAATAGGCACCCCCTGTAATAGTGAGTGTCCGACTATGAAAAGAGCTATCCCGAACCATTCTTAAAAAATTGTTATGTAATAACCATCAATAGAAAATATGTGAAGAAGTCTTCGAATCTGCAGAACCCACATCAGTGGATTGCAAAGGTATTCTGTACATCACAGCTGAAAGAACAGTAATCAGCAAAGTCCATATAAATGAAGCAATACACACGTGGTTGTGAAAATGTATTCCTTTATTTTAGAAAGGATATTTCGTATCTCAACTGCTTCTCTGGATCCAGACTGCATCAGAAGCTTTTTTTTACAACGCACTGTTATTATGTGTATAATTAAGTTGTTTTGTTTTGTCAATCCTGCATTACTGGATTGTGCAAGTGTTCTGTACCTCACAGTAGAAAGAACTGTATTCAGCAAAGTCCAACTAAATGAAGCAATACCAGCTCTTGTAGCTACATATGACATATATGATATGAAATACACACAAGGTTGTGAAAAAGTATTCCATATTTTAGAAAGGATTTTTTGTAACTCAACTGTTGCTCTAGATTTAGACTGAGTTACTGCATCAGAAGCTTCTGTAACTGCACTCATGCATCTCTCAGTTATATCTTCCGAGGAGCTTGGCCTTCATCTGCAGCCATTAGTGGTTCGGGTAGCCGTCAAGACCTCGTATATGGAGACAACGACCAAACGACGAAAGACATTTTTAATGCGGTTTAATCTAACTGCCACACCCACTTCAATCAGTGTTCCTAATATGACGACGAGTACTGACTCAGCTACCAGTGACCCCTACGCTGCTTCAGCGCGTCCCCCGCGTGTACACCAGCCTCCCCCAATACGTACCCGCACACACCAGCCTCCCCCGAGGCAAACACCTGAAACCTGTCTATACACACATGGTTGTAATTAATCCTGTACAGGCAAAGACACTGTGTCAACTTAAATCCCAAAAGTGTCTATACACAATTGTCAATTCACTACTAGATGCTTCTACGTATGGGCCGTTTATTCTTAAAGATATCAATATCCAGAATTCTAATCGGCATTTCATAGCATTCGTGCGCACGCATAAGTCATTCAATCCAAGACCATGAGTTCGGAAGGTGTTGAAGAAGTTGGTAGCTGGTTGCGATGTAACGACCGTTCCAAATTCGAGACGGTGACAAAGTCACCTCCATTACAGTAGCTAACCAGCTGGTAGCAGTCCTCAACATTACTGGAAATCGTAGTATCAATGATCCTGGATCCCCTTCGATGACGTGCAGACTCGTATCGTTTCACTGCTATATGACCACACGCAGGCTGCACCATTTCCTAACTACCGACGACCTGGATGAGTACTCGTGGGTCAAGTACGCGCGGCATGACGAATTTGTGGATATCGAGGGTGAAGTTGAACAGTGGCGCCCTGCCGTACGTAACCGGCAAGTTAGATGCAGAGGCACTCAGGCCAAAGCCAACACGATAGATTCAGGTACCCAGTCCCTGGTCACCTTTGTTAATTGTGATAGTACCCAGACCGATGCACCCTATTTACTACCAGGGGTAGTTAAGGGTACCCAGACTGAGACTTGCAGTACCCAGACCCAACAACGTGAAGACTTTCTCCCTCAACAATTTTCTTCCTGTTTCTCTTAGGATGTGGGGGGCGTTGACGTTATGGATCCTGGGCAAACCTTTTACCCTTCACCCTAACACCTTTAACCCATCTCCTTCCCGCACGATGCAGTCCGGGATCCTTGGGATGTTGCAGTCACTTGGTGGTCGCACGCAATTGAAGGATGCTAACCACGTGACAACTGCTGGTGGTATTTATATTTATACATGTACATGCACAAATGCAACCAAAAGCCTGACAGCCAATGCAAAGAAGAGGATACAGCTGTAGGAACATCTGTAGTCTGTACATATTGTACCCCAACCTAACTTCTAATCACAATGCATGGCTGTGCCCAAACCAAATTCCTACTGACAATATATGCATGTAGCTTGGCTTCATCAGTTGGAGCAAGTTGTACAGCCCCCTATCTGTAGTCTTTCAGGCTTTATAGGGCTGATCGTGAGTTGTGTGAGCGAGAATTCCTGGTCAAGATATTGCACCACTGCCTTCCTCCTCGCGTTCATTGTCATCAGCCGATGATGAAATATAAACCTGACTATTACCTTCTAATTTCTAGATGGCTAAAAAGTACTCGTCAGATTTGACTCAGATAGTGATGCCCCTGATGATCACGACTTGATGGAAGCATCCATCCAACTCATTCATGAAGCGGAAGCCCAAGGCTCTGCACTGGACGCCATGGACTGCGCCGAACACTTACAAGATGATGAAGAAATTTTAATGGCAATATGCTCATTTGCTTTACATAAAATGTAACATTTTTTGATTTCCGAACAGGAGCCTGTGAAAAAAAAAAAGGCAGCTGCAGAAAAAGAAGCAGCTGAAGGAGGGAGGAGGGAGAGGAGGAGGTGGATCAACCGGAGAGCGTCCATACATATTTAAAATAACTGTCTCGATCGCTTACGAAGGATAGCGTATTTAGTATGTAGTACAGAAATAGTAAAAAAGTTTAATTATAAAAATAAGCATTCCGATTAAGTCCATC
Organism: Spongilla lacustris; assembly: GCA_949361645.1. Classification (NCBI taxonomy): domain Eukaryota; kingdom Metazoa; phylum Porifera; class Demospongiae; order Spongillida; family Spongillidae; genus Spongilla; species Spongilla lacustris. Next base: position 14,794,426 of record OX442415.1, read on the forward strand.
AAAAATAAAGGGATCCGAACAAGATATCAATAACATTCTCGCTAAGAATGTGGGTTGGATATAGGATTTGAAGGCAATGGTGGTGTAAAAAGGAAGGGAACAAGGGATCAATGATGATACGAAATTATAGACTTCACACTGCTCATGATGATGATGACGATAAAGATGGAGATGTGATGCCATATGTCCTAAGGACAGGAAACACCCTGGTCCAACTAGTGCTGTGGCTCCTCTTGGCTGATGCCAGTGCAGTGGAGGGTAGCGTGAGGCAGAGGTCACAACATCAGCTTTCATCACCAATATCAAGAACTCCATCACCGCTACCACCACTGTACAGCTACAATGTAGAAGTCGTATCCAGGACGTGTGATGCCAGTCCAGGGTTGCGATCCCGAGGCTACGTCACGCAACGTGAAGAACAGAACACCTTCACTGTAAACACACTATTCAAGCCCACACTTCACGATGGAGAAGGCATAGAAAACTATTTTCACCAGGCAAGTCGTCACATGTTATAGATATATAAATGCACTACGGTTCTATATACGCATGCTTCCTGCGCAGGTTTGTACACTTTTACGGCTGGCCTCCATCCTTTGACCTTGCGAACTCTAAACTGACACTATTGTCAACACATATCCAGAGTCCACACGTGAAGTGCAGAGAAATGCTCTGTGTCATATACTAAGCTGGTCAACTGCAATTACTAGGCACAGTGATGTCTGTTGCTAAGGCCAAGATGTAAGCACATGTGCAGTGATTTCTCTCTGTTTTAAAGATTAATGTAATAGATGCAGTGATGAAGTATTAATCTTCATGCTTATAGTATGCTAATAGAGTTTCGAAAGTCGAATTTCCAAAATGTACAGATAGCTATCAAATGTGCACTGGATTATGAACTGTTTGCATTTTACGAAAATGACCTTCCATCATACTCCTCACTGCCCTCAAAACAGGATTCTTTACTGGAGGAGAAAAATGGAAATTGCTACATAATAGTTGGACACTGGAACCGAGGAATCTACGTGATTTAGAATTCCCGACAGCCACCACCCACCAAACATAAAAACAGCCATCATAAAAGGAGAACTACTAAGATACAAACGCCAATGCTCAGACCCCACACAGTTCAATATGTTTCATTTCTGCAGGCGTATCTAAAAAGCTAGAGATGAGACGAAGTACTGCGTAAAAATGTGGAATCAATGGACAAGTTACAGACAGCTAACGTGCGGTACTGTAGTAAGTGCAATAGAAACACTTTCACAGATTGACCTTCAGTACTGGCTGCAAAGATTTGTCCTAGAAGTTAGGAAAAAAGATGGAACAGAATTCCCTCCAAATACTCTTCAACATAGAAAGCCTATTGTACAGACGTAAACGCTCTACACAATACAACACCAAGTCTGATAAATCAAAAGGTATGATGGGTTTACATCATAATGTTTTGGTATGAAGTTTAAAAACTAGATTTAGGGCATAGTGAAAGGAGGAGACAATCCTTAAGTACACAAGCCAGATACAGTATTTCTCTAAATTTTAAAGTAACCAATTGCCTTAGATGGGCCTCCTCAACTATCTCCTGTAGTACAGCCTCCTTCACCAATTGTCGTAGATGGGCCTCCTCAATCACCTGTATTTGCAGATGCACCCATGCAGGATGCTATTGAGAAGTTCAGAGTACTACCAGATTATGCCACCAAAAAGGGAGTGGGTACATGGTACAGACTACTAATATTTCAATATACATGTCACACTTTAATTTACGTTGGCGGTCACGCCGCAATGGATTCTAAGAGCGAGGACAGACCATTTGGCTGTCCTCGCTGTTCCAGCACCTTTCATGAGGTTCCGGGTGTGCGGCAGCACATATTTAAATCAAAGTGCTGTAGGTATATGACTCAAGCGCAAAAACGACAGCTGCTGCAGGTAGCTATAAAGAACCCCCTCTACCCATTTCCTTCTTCGCTTACACCATCCATTTCTTCCTTACTAAATTAGGAGATGCTCTAAATTATGATCATTATTAAAGTTAATCAACCATGCATAGAAAAATGGCGTCAAAGTTGCCTTCGGATGTAAGAAAGCCTAAGTGCTGCTCGTGCTCGTGCAATGGGTTGAACGCTCAATGTAAGTTGTGCATTTGTGTGAAATCGGGCAGATCTTGTACAGACTGTCAGCCCATGAAGCGTGGGAGGTGTGTTAATTCCATCCAGAGCGCAGCATGGTCATCTACGAACAGCGCTTCTACAGAATCTACAAACAGCGTTTGCTCCCAACCATTGATTCCTTCTCCCGAGGCTCTACCTGTAACATCACATTCACAACCTTTGCCACAATCACCGCAACAACCACAGCCACCGCAACAACCGCAGCCACATGCTTCAATGCAGTCGCTATCACAGCCGGCGCCCAAATTGCCACCAGTTTTGTGTTCACAACATATCAACGTTGACGCTGCTGTTGATACTGTCGTCAACGAAAAGTTTACCCGTGTCTTTGGTAAACACAGGCCAGCAACTTCCCTACCTTGCCCAGTTTCTTCATGTTGTGAACATATTCTTCCATCTATGTGGAAAATTCACATGGATAGGCATGCCTCTGGTGCTCTCCCAGGCAAGATACCACACGGTTGGCTCTCCCTCAATCAGTACTCTGTTCTAACTGTTCCACACTGGTAGCCATCTCACATACTCATGCTCACATATCTCATTGCACTGGTAGTAACTCATGTGTCACAGACATCAACCATGCTGGGGATACAAATGTTCCGGGTGTAACTATGGATCATGAGTACCCTTCATTTGATGATATATTTTCCACATCATTTCCAACTATCAAGCGTATACCTGTTTGTGCTCGTCAGGCTGTTGGAAGAGTCCTTCTAGGTATTTTGCAGTCTATTGTTTTTCAAGAGTCAATTATTGCTTGGAAAAAACTGTTTATGTTCCCAAAGTGCATATTGTATTGCAATCAAAGAAGGGGTCGTTCCTTTAAACCATCTGACATCAGGAAATTATGTGAATTATGGGATACTGGGCATGAGTTGGAACTTTGGAACAATGTAATTTCGAGAAGCATTGCTTATTCTAAGAAAGTATCCAAAACGAGTAGTTGTCAGCAACTATTAGATAGGAGACGTGTTAGCATTGCTACGGCACTTGCGTAAGAAAGGTTATTTGGCAAAGCATGTCGTATGCTTACATCATCTGGCATTGCAGCTAACAATGAAGAAACTTGGGAACTTTTGAAAGCAAAGCATCCTTATGTTCCCATCCCGTCACACCCTACAAACATACCACCTCATTCTTCTGTTGATTTGTTGCCATCTGACTTTAACATTCGTGCTGTTCTACTTTCATTTCCTAAAGATACCTCTTGTGGACCTTCTGGTTTACGAGTGCAACATTTATTAGATGCCTCTGAAGCTTCTTTACCATCCTCATTGCTGTCTGCATTTAAGGCGGTAATAAACAAATTGGCTTCTGGGAGAGCTCTTCCGGAAATAGCTGAGTATCTAGCAGGCGCAACTGTGATTGCTCTGAAGAAACCCGGGGGAAATGATATTCGTCCTATTGCTGTCGGGGAAGTATTGCGTAGATTAACAAGCAAGTGCCTCTGTGCAATTGTGAAATATAAAGCCAGTGAATTTTTCAACCCTTACCAATATGGGATTGTTTGCCCCATTCACTGCGTTCAAGTATTGATGATCATTGGTTTGATGAAGATTTTAATGTTGCCAAAGTTGACCTACGAAATGCATTTAACTTGGTGTCTAGAAATGCTGTGCTAGAAAACTGTGCTGAGTTCTTCCCAGAAACTTTCCCATGGACACTCTGGTGTTATGGAGTACATCCAAAACTGTGGCATCCAATGGGCATGCTTCGCTCAGCTACTGGTGTGCAGCAGGATGATCCACTTGGACCGCTCTTATTTTCACTTGTGTTGCATCGACTGATATTGAAGATTGCTGAGGTTGACATGTGTAGAGATTTACTATTCAATAAGTGGTACCTTGATGATGGAGTCCTTGCTGGAACCAGTTTTTCTGTCAGAGCTGCCCTGGATGTCATTTCATCATTGGGTCCTTCTCTTGGGCTATACATCAACTTTGCAAAATGTGAGGTGTTTGGCAAGGCAGAGCTATCTGCATTCCCATCTGAGATCACTAAACGATATCACACTCCTCAACTTGAAATTTTGGGTGCACCAATAGGCGATGAGGAATTTTGTAACAACTTTGTGATCAACAAACAGTCAAGTGTTTCTTTCCTTCTCCAGCAGTTACAAGCGTTGGAAAAACCCCAGCTAGCACTTGCATTGTTACGAAAGTGTGCAGCATTTTGCAAAATGACACACATCTCACGTGTTACACCTCCAACCTTAATAAAGTCATCATTGTCTGAATTTGATGATAGCATTCACCACTGTTTCACAGAGTGCTTGGCCCTCAATCTGCCACCACAAAGTTCGGGTTGGATGCAAGCCTTAGCAGAGGAGGGCTTGGTTTAAGATCAGTAGCTGTTCACTCCACAGCAGCATACCTAGGCTCAGTTAGTTCCTCTTCCCCAGACTTGGCATCTAGCCAGTATGTTATAGATGCACTTAACCTGTTCAATCTCCAAGTTTCTGCTGAGGATACTGTATCTATTCCGTTGCCAACGAAGTCTCATTTTCAGCATGATTTGTCACAACGAATTGAGAATTGCCAATTCCATGCACTGTATAACTATGGCAGTCTGGCCGATCGGGCCCGCTTACTCTCAATTTCATCGGTGCATGCCTCCTCATGGCTTCAGGTGGTCCCCTCCCCTAGGCAGGGATGCGACTTGACTACAAGCGAAATGCAGTGGGGCATCAAATGGTGGCTTGGTCTTCCTCTAACACCTGAATTAGGGGTATGTGCTTATTGTCCAGACAAAGCTCTGGATGCACACCATGCTGTTACTTGTAAGTTTGGGGGAGATGTAGTGGCGCGCCACAATGCTCTGCGCAATGCTATTTTTGATTTTTGCAAGCGAGCCCTTCTGAACCTAAAATTGGAAGCAGGTGCAGGTTTGGGTCATGAAAGGAGACTAACTAGACCTGCAGACATACTCATCCCAAGCTGGTCCAATAGTGATAAGCCTGCAGCCATTGATGTGTCCATCACCTCTCCGCTTAAATCAAACATTTTGTCTGAAGCGGGTGTGGTGGCAGGTGCAGCAGCAAGGCAAACAGAAGAGAGAAAGCATATATCCAATAATACTATCTGCTCCGAATTGGGATGGAAGTGTGTACCATTAGTGGTGGAGACGTTTGGAGCTTGGGGAAGAACTGCAGGCCAGTTTTTTGGAGAACTCGCATCACGACTTGCGGCTCAAAGCCATTCCTCAAAGACTATAATGTTGAACAACATCTATGGGAGACTAAGCCTCACACTAGTTCGAGCCAATGCCCGTGCTTTCAATGCTAGGGTGGCTACAACAATGGACTTGCTTGAAGGCTAGGGTAGTTTTGTGCAAGTTCGTGTGTAGTAACGTGTATATATGTGCATTTATTTTATCTCATTTGGAATAATACTACTATCATGTATACAGTGGGTTATGACAGATGCTCGCCATGACTCTACTTCTAATGCGTACCATACTACTTGTCCCTTGTACCACAGGAAGGTACAAAGTGTGTGTGTGTGGGGGGGGGAGCATTTACTTTCTGAAGCAATTATTTTCTGAAGCAGTAGCTGGTAGTTAAATCAAAGCCTTTTCCCCTTTTTTTATCCAACAGGAAGAGGGGGCCAAGAAGGAAGGCGAGGAGGAGGCAATGGTGGTAATGGATTTACTAATGAAGGACGTTGAAGACTGCTGTTCAGCAGTATGGAGAAGGCAAGTGGAGGTAGTCCACATGAGGTCACTGTCACTAGGTTGCATGTATGGACCGCAAACACCAGTGGAAGATGGAGTGCAGGGGAAGACTTGCGATAATATGCACATTTGAGTTGGTGTGATACAGCTCCATCTGGTCACCTACAAGTATGGCATGATGATTCCTAAGGCTCTGGAGTGAACAGAAACTGCTTTCGAATACTAATTCAGTTCCTCGCGGATGAACTTGACCGCAGTTCAGTGCACATGCCTTGTGGAAAAGCTGTGCGTTCATCATGGAATGTGTGGTGTTTCCGTATTAATGGTATGTGGGCATGGTAAATACACACTCATATCATGACATGAATGTGTTTAACCTTTGAAAATGGTAGAAACAAAGCTTAACCCCACAATGGACGAATTAAGGAACATATCCAGCCAAGGATTTGAAAAATGGCCATGCTGGTCATTGAACAACATATTCAATGACCAACAAGCTAACTCATTACAGGATTATGTTGAAGCTGCAGTCATGCTTAGATTTCTTAACAACTTACTACAGGTAGGGTTTTACCAATTTCTAATCTCCCAGAAGAAATCCGTGTGATAATGGCATAGGTAAAATGGAATTTGGATCAATGATATAGACAACTAAGGATCCACTTAATTTCTCCACGAGAGAAGTGTTTCATGTCTATGAGATCAAACTGGGGTATGTCCGAGGTTTTGGTTATAGCTGCATTGCATTGAGGTCTTGGGATGACGCTTTGTACCCCATGATATCCACAATAACCATTATTTTCCATGCGACTCCTCAGTTCTTGTACGTGCTCAGTCGGAAGAGTCCTGCATGCCGGCCTCTGCAGTGAGCAGCAAGCTTAAAGAGCTCCTCGGATTCTATGGAAAGGAAGTCCAGAAGGCACATGAAGCAATGCTTCAGGTGACCCTGCTGAAGCAATACAATGCTTCAGGAGTCATACCTAAGGGTATGACACACGAACAGGAAATCACCATCAAGGATCCCAGCCGCAGGTTTACCAAGGCGAGAGCCATCAAACTCGAGGCTGCGATGGAGAAATTGCACCTTCTGACTGTGCATTGGGAGGAGGTGGCTCTACGTCTTGAGGGACTTACCCTGAAAGTAAGGAATGATTGAGTGAGAGCTCTAAGAGCGGGTCCATCTATGGACAATAACCCTAATCGGCAATTGAAAACGGCATACAAGCCGAAACCGGTCTTGCCTAATTATATTTTTTTGCCACTTCTCTCTAGTGTGGTTACCTCAATTTGACCGGGTGGGAATTAAAGTTAGACTATATATACACCCACAGACCTTTTTCAGGGACTTGCGGTGAAGTCTACTTAGAAGGATGACTACCCCACGGATCTGAGGAACCTGATGACGGAGGCTACTCTGCAACACCTAGGCGAATTTATAGAGGCCAAAGACCAGATGGGCCTTAGCAAATTCGGACATGGCAGGATTTTGCCACCTTCAGCACTTGAGGGGATGAAGAATTGGCACTCACCTTCTCACAGTTTGTAATGCAACGAACGTGTCACTTGCAGTTCCTCTGTGTACAAGAATCACCCCTCTCCTCACTGGCTCTTGCTACTTTACAGAGTCGATGGTGATGTTGACAAGTCAATTTCAATTTCAATCAATTTCACACGATCAGCTGAAAGGGTAAGTATTGGCTGGCTGTGGGAAATTGATTCCTTCTCCCCAGGCCATTCGTGCTAAATTTCTTGTGAACTAGACCAGGGTTCTCCCTAGAGAAAGAGTGGCAAAGGAGGGGGGGTACCCGTCATGCCCAGCAAGGTTTTTTTTTTTTCAATATAACTAACACCGTAAGGGCCACGGTAAGCGGATACACAAAATATCATCTCCTAATCTAGATAGCCAGAAACTGCAAGAGAACCATTTGGTCATACGCTGCTTGAATCAGCGCCGAATTGGTTTGAAAATGCTTGATGTTGTTCTGCTGCCATTTGAGACATCAATTCTTCTGTGCTGTGAGTAAGTAAATTTCTAACTGCCACTTTGGATGATACCCTCAATAAAATCTTACAAATCTCCAGCCTAGCAGAGTTGTAGCCATCTTTCGTATTCGTTGCAATAATTGCACACTAGCCTTGCCCATTCTCCGACTATGAGAACTATACGTTCATTCTCACAACACCATGCAGGGTAGGTGTTGTGCTATCAAACTAAAGGCTGCAGTGGAGAAATTGTGCCTTCTGACTGTGCATTGGGAGGAGGTGGCTCTACGCTTTGAGGGACTTACCCTGAAAGTGAGGAATGATAGAGTGAGAGCTCTAAGAGCGGGTCCCATCTATCGACGATAACAATTGGAAACAGCATACATGTAGCCGGTTCGTTGCAATAATTGCAATAATTGCACACTAGCCTTGCCCATTCTCCAAGTATGAGAACTATACATTCATTCTCCCAACACCATAGGGGGTAGGTGTTGTGCTATCTCACAAGTGGGAGGATGGACTGGATAGACCCACAGCATATGCCTCGCACACCTTGTCTTTGGCCGAGAAGAAGATACCTTTACATCTACTGTCATGGCTGCTGTTACTACCATGTGGATATACTACCATATGAACATGCAATGGGTTTAGCCCACCGGACATCATCCTGCTTATATCATCCTGCTTATACAAGATGCTGATCCTGGTACATCCAAATAGATAGTCTGGCCATTGTATTCGGAGTGTCCAAATTTCATCACTTCCTTCTTGGTTGCGAGTTTACCATTCTTTCCGACCATAAGCCGCTTCAGTATCTCTTTCCCAGCAGTTCAAGTTAGATAATGCAGGTGCTTTGAGCAGGCCAACCATTGGACAAACTTTGCCTGGACAGTGCTGAGCCTAGCAAGATTGTATTGATGGTTGAGGCTTTTGGAGAATCATTGTGGTTGTTCAATCTCCGCAGCCTCCATCAAAACTTTGACGGAGAGGGACACCATTCTGTCTCCAGTCAGAGATGGAGTGGGCACATGGTGACTGGAGGCCCCTTGCAAAGAAACGGGAGCTTCCTTCATAAAATTTGGACTCATGCTCTTGGGGAGACGAATCATCGTGCTGTAGTTAGCAGGCTGAGAAGCTCTCCTCCATAGTGCATATGAAGGTGTTAGCAAGAGGCATTGTCTGGTGGCCCGCTCGGTATAGACAGCGACCTGGAAGCACCAAGGTTAAGACCTGCAATGCTTGTCAGGTCAACAGGAAGTCTCCACCAGTTGTCCCACTTCACCCTTGGGAGTTCCCTGCTCACCCGTGGTTATGTATCTGCACATCGACTTTACTGGTCCTTTTCTTGGTAAAATGTTCTAGTTGTTGCTGTTGAGAGTAGTTACCGTTTCCACTTGATCCTTCTCAACAGGTAATTAAGTTTCTTCGGAGTATGCTGACCATCAATGGTCCACCTGACCTCCTCATGCTGACCATCAATGGTCAACCTGACCTCCTCATGCTGACCATCAATGGTCCACCTGACCTCCTCATGCTGACCATCAATGGTCAACCTGACCTCCTCATGCTGACCATCAATGGTCCACCTGACCTCCTCATGCTGACCATCAATGGTCAACCTGACCTCCTCATGCTGACCATCAATGGTCCACCTGACCTCCTCATGCTGACCATCAATGGTCAACCTGACCTCCTCATGCTGACCATCAATGGTCCACCTGACCTCATGCTGACCATCAATGGTCCACCTGTCCTCATGCTGACCATCAATGGTCCACCTGACCTCCTCATGCTGACCATCAATAGTCAACCTGACCTCCTCATGCTGACCATCAATGGTCCACCTGTCCTCCTCATGCTGACCATCAATGGTCCACCTGACCTCATGCTGACCATCAATGGTCCACCTGACCTCCTCACGCTGACCACATATTTATAGGCTACACTAGCGCTTGCTATATTAACGTAACTATGTGACTTCATGCTAGCTTTCCAAACACTGTTTCTCTTTCGGCCATAATTAACTTTTCTATTCTACTCGTCATTTCACTCAAGAAAACGGAGTTGGTCGTGGACCTACAGTACACGCATACACATTAGAATCAGATCATGTCCAAACAAATCTGACTGTTATCTGCCAAAGTTTAATATCAGTCTGCCAAATTACCAATCAAGATTTAGTCCTTATTTTGAGCACTGCCCATGTCATTTTTTTTTTTGGACACACATAATATGAATAACAATAACAGTGGGGCAGGAGGACAAGTGGCATGTCTACATAGCGACGTTTGTCCTCCTGCCCCACAGTTACCTGCTTCACCCAATGCACCACCCTCAAATACGTTGCATAACTCAATGCACCACCCTCAAATACATGACATATTCCTGTATCACTCAATGCACCACCCTCAAATACATGACATATACCTGCTTCACCCAATGCACCACCCTCAAATACATGACATATACCTGCTTTACTCAATGCACCACCCACATGGCATATTCACTTACCACAAACTTTCCATCTGAGCTGATGGCCACTGCTAGCACCTGTCCCGTGTGTCCTACCACCCCCGCATGGACCCCCTTATGATGGCCGACAAACACGGTGTGTTTCTTCCCTGTTTCTATTTCCCCTGAAAATAAAAGGAGACAATGAACGGTCCAATCTGGTCACTAACAACAAGATTGTAAAAGCCTTGTTATGCAATACTGTGTAATTTCATACAACTAAATGAACTATGAACCTACCATCCCCACAACTGGCCAATCCCCACAAATAGACCATCCCCACAACTAGACCATCCCCACTAATAGACCAACTACCATTCACATCATCAACATGCTATCATACAGACCACTTGGTGCTTATGTCATGGCATGGTGATACAAAGCCTCCCTAATGACCCGCAAGGCAATACATTGTATACATGATGTCATCATAATCAAGTGGTCTATATGTGTGATCTATGCACACTAGCTTCTACACATGTAACCATAATCAATACTAGGTTTTGTGACTTTGGTTCCATTCCTCCTCTACCTCCACCCTCTACACCTTACCTCCAACTTCCTCCAACACCTTCACCCACCTCGTTCTACACACCTCCCCCTCCCTCTATACCTCCTACTACCACCTTCCATCTACACACCTCCCTCCTCCCTCTACACACCTCCCTCCTCCCTCTACACACCTTCCCTCCTCCCTCTAAACACCTTCCCTCCTCCCTCTACACACCTTCCCCCTCCCTCTACACACCTCCCTCCTCCATCTACACACCTTCCCCCTCCATCTACACACCTCCCTCCTCCATCTACACACCTCTCTCCTCCACCTACACACCTCCCTTCTCCATCTACACACCTCCCTCCTCCATCCACACACCTCCCTCCTCCATCCACACACCTCCCTCCTCCATCCACACACCTCCCTCCTCCATCTACACACCTCCCTCCTCCATCTACACACCTCCCTCCTCCATCCACACACCTCCCTCCTCCATCTACACACCTCCCTCCTCCATCTACACACCTCCCTCCTCCATCCACACACCTCCCTCCTCCATCTACACACCTCCCTCCTCCATCCACACACCTCCCTCCTCCATCTACACACCTCCCTCCTCCATCTACACACCTCCCTCCTCCATCTACACACCTCCCTTCTCCATCTACACACCTCCCTCCTCCATCCACACACCTCCCTCCTCCATCTACACACCTCCCTCCTCCATCTACACACCTCCCTCCTCCATCCACACACCTCCCTCCTCCATCTACACACCTCCCTCCTCCATCCACACACCTCCCTCCTCCATCTACACACCTCCCTCCTCCATCTACACACCTCCCTCCTCCATCTACACACCTCCCTCCTCCATCCACACACCTCCTCCATCTACACACCTCCCTCCTCCATCCACACACCTCCCTCCTCCATCCACACACCTCCCTCCTCCATCCACACACCTCCCTCCTCCATCTACACACCTCCCTCCTCCATCCACACACCTCCCTCCTCCATCCACACACCTCCCTCCTCCATCTACACACCTCCCTCCTCCATCTACACACCTCCTTCCTCCATCCACACACCTCCCTCCTCCATCTACACACCTCCCTCCTCCATCTACACACCTCCCTCCTCCATCTACACACCTCCCTCCTCCATCTACACACCTCCCTCCTCCATCTACACACCTCCCTCCTCCATCCACACACCTCCTCCATCTACACACCTCCCTCCTCCATCCACACACCTCCCTCCTCCATCCACACACCTCCCTCCTCCATCTACACACCTCCCTCCTCCATCCACACACCTCCCTCCTCCATCCACACACCTCCCTCCTCCATCTACACACCTCCCTCCTCCATCTACACACCTCCTTCCTCCATCCACACACCTCCCTCCTCCATCTACACACCTCCCTCCTCCATCTACACACCTCCCTCCTCCATCTACACACCTCCCTCCTCCATCCACACACCTCCCTCCTCCATCTACACACCTCCCTCCTCCATCTACACACCTCCCTCCTCCATCCACACACCTCCCTCCTCCATCCACACACCTCCCTCCTCCATCCACACACCTCCCTCCTCCATCCACACACCTCCCTCCTCCATCCACACACCTCCCTCCTCCATCTACACACCTCCCTCCTCCATCTACACACCTCCCTCCTCCATCTACACACCTCCCTCCTCCATCCACACACCTCCCTCCTCCATCTACACACCTCCCTCCTCCATCTACACACCTCCCTCCTCCATCTACACACCTCCCTCCTCCATCTACACACCTCCCTCCTCCATCCACACACCTCCCTCCTCCATCTACACACCTCCCTCCTCCATCCACACACCTCCCTTCTCCATCTACACACCTCCCTCCTCCATCTACACACCTCCCTCCTCCATCCACACACCTCCCTCCTCCATCTACACACCTCCCTCCTCCATCCACACACCTCCCTCCTCCATCTACACACCTCCCTCCTCCATCCACACACCTCCCTCCTCCATCTACACACCTCCCTCCTCCATCTACACACCTTCACTCCACACACCTTCCCTCTCCTTTCCCTACGTCCAATGCTCACACTTAGTCACTGTGCAGTCCTTAGATCCAGAGTAGACATACTTTTCATCTGGCGTTATGGCAACGCAAGTCAGTGGGAGCTGATGTCCTTTGAAGAAGCGTATGGCAGAAGGATCAGGAGGAACATACTGTAAAGAGAAACACGGATTGGAGGGAAGAGTCAAAATGGAGATGTTAGGAACATACTGTAAAGAGAAGCACGAATCAGTTGGAAGAGTTACCATGGAGATGTTATAAATATAAAGCCGCTCATGTGATCAGCACATTATATGGATGTCAATAACAATGCACTGCGATTTTGGGACTACATGTCTAGCCATACACTGGATATACATGTATGACAGCACACAAAGCTACAGCTAGCAGGCCAGGACATAAATGAGGTTATACTTATTAAGGAGTGCCAATAGTATCAACGACATCATGTAACCTTTGCATTGGGCAGTTCTGCACAAATATCTGCATAAAAATATAGCTCACTACAGAACAGCCCACGTATACTCCCGGTCACCTTCATGCAGCTGGTACGTCCTTTGGGCGGGCTAAGGCTTACCAGATGGGCGACCTTCTTCTGCAGTCGGCCGCTATGTTCCAGCTGCACAAGTCACAAGGCGAGCCGTAAAGCGCGTACACATACACCACCCATGCGGCGCGCGCCAACCTACCAAGTCTTCTTTAAGCCTCTCTCCAATCGTGTCGCGATCGGCACCATCATCACCGTCCTTTGTGTCTGGTTATTAGGTGAGTGGGTGGGCGAGGGAAGAATGGACGGAGTGACAAGTGTCTTGAGCATTAAAGCGTCAAACCTGATTCTTCAAGGCGCGCGAGGTACTCTTTGGCTAGCCGCAGCCTCTTCTCCGCTGCGGTCTCCTCCACCTCGGGGGCTTCGTCCTCTTCCACGAGCACCTTCTTCTGTCGCTTCTTCGTAGGACTTATAAAGGACCACAAATGGGAACACGACCTCGCCACCCATCGGATTAAAAGTCTACCTTTCGACGTCGGAGTCGCTCAAAATCTCTTCTGACAGCGTCGAAACTTTCTTGGCGTTAGCACGTGTCGCTTGCGGCTTTTTACCACCTTTCGGCTTGGCCTTGTAGATGTATCGATTGTTTGTTAGAACGAGGGGGGCATCAAACAAATAAACAACTTACTGTGCAAGCTAGCGGTCCATTTTTTCTCTTAGCTCCTGAGCGGCTGCCTTTGCTCGGTAGAAAGAAACTGGACATATTGTATATAAATTAAAAATTGCGTGAGCCCGCGCACGTGGTTTACACGCATGCGTTGAATACTTTCTTTGGTTGTTTTTGTGTTTACCAATAAGCCAACAAAAGGATAAAATTTGTGTTGTTGAACACTTCGAAGGTACGCGTGCTTGTAACTCGGTGAGGCTCTAAGCATATCTAGATATCCAATGTCTAACATCTAGTACGATGTTTATGAAACAGTGTTTTTATTGTATAATTTCGTTTCTAATTCTAGCGCACCATGTCGGGACAAGTTAAGCTCCAGAATACCGTCGACACTCAACATGAGGACATGATCGTAAGTGCACAGACTAGCGGGTAGGCCGCGCCCTGACCGAATGGCCACCTGCTGTCGCTTTGCGCGGCAGCACGATGCGCAGCTGGACTACTACGGCAGACGGCTCGCCACCTGCTCCTCCGATAAGACCGTGAAGGTGTTCGAGATCTCGAACAACTCGCGGACTCTAATAGAAACTTTAGTTGGGTAAGAAACACGAAGCAAGCTTTAAAAAACCAACGATCCTTTATGAACTGTCGGCCCCCGTGTGCAGCCATGAGGGGCCAGTATGGCAGGTGGCCTGGGCCCATCCGAAGTTCGGGAGCATATTAGCGTCATGTTCGTACGACCGAAAGGTACGCAATGTTCTCCAATGCGTGCATGTATCAGTCAAATAATGTGCACAAAAAAAAAAAAAACCACTTAAATTATTTGGACCCGTGGGCGGAACCCACCACTAACCTGCACTCACTCACACACACACACACACACACACACACACATGCAGGTGATTATATGGAAAGAGACGAGTAGTGGTTGGGTGAAATTGTATGAGTTTGGTGAACACAAGTCCTCTGGTAAAACTTTTATGTATTCATTGTACACACTGTAGAACCAATTAACATACAGATCACACACCAGTTAACACATCACCCATGCACACTGCACTGACACATTTCTTGATGACATCATATCTATGACCACACCTATAGTGAACAGTGTGCAGTGGGCCCCCCATGAGTGGGGTCTGATGTTGGCCTGCGTGTCATCTGACGAGTCCTTCTCCATCATATCCAACAGTGGTTAGTATTCACATCCAGCTGGTCACTCCAACATCCTCCTCTCCTCTGCATCCATCCCCTACCTTTCCTTCCCCTCCTCTCCTTCCTCTCCTCTCCTTCCCCTCCTCTCCTTCCCCTCCTCCCTCCTTTCCTCTCCTCTCCTTCCCCTCCTCCCTCCTTTCCTCTCCTTCCCCTCCTCTCCTTCCCCTCCTTTCCTCCCTCTCTCCTCCCTCCTCCTTCCTCTACAGGTGATAGTAATCAGTGGAAGTACACCAAACATGAGAACGCTCATGCGGTAGGAGCATTGGGTGGGCGGTCTGGGGATGAGGGGGAGGTTGGATACACAGTATAATGACTGTCTGTTCCCTGTGGCCGTTGTCTGCTTGGTGATGTTTGTTTCCGATGGCATTTGTTCCCTATACGGCTGTGTCCATCATGTGCACGTTATCATGCATTGAAGTTTAGATTATCACACCATATCAGCCCCCCCCCCCACCCGGTCCTGGCCAGTATCACACCATATCAGCATGTTAGTATACTAACATGCATATTATTGTAATGCTATTGGTATGCACTGAAGTCAGGGGGCTGGGGGGCATCAAGGCTGCCTATGTGGTATGCACTGAAGTCAGGGGACTGGGGGGGATCAAGGCTGCCCATGTGGTATGCACTGAAGTCAGGGGGCTGGGGGGCATCAAGCCTGCCCATGTGGTGGAAATGCTTTTTACTGAGTGCCCTCATTCCTCTAACATACGTGAAATGATTTCATTTAGGCATCGAGATTATAATGTATCATTCAAGACTTTATATCAATTATCAATTTCAAAATCCTAATTTGGTTTTTTTAAATCCATCCATATAATAAAATAAGAAAATGCATACATACATACATACAAAATAAATTAAAATAACCTATCTGTATTACCAATTGGATATTAAACAGGGAGCTCGCCTTGTACATGATTGGCATACTTCATACCCTCGTGTGTGTGTGTGTGTGTGTGTGTGTGTGTGTGTGTGTGTGTGTGTGTGTGTGTGTGTGTGTGTGTGTGTGTTACTTTTCTGCAGCTTGGCTGCAATGCTGTCAGCTGGGCCCCTGCAATCAATCCATCATCGCTCATCGAGGTGGGGCACCCGAGTGTGTACGTGTGCTTGGTGTGGAGTATTACATGTACTGTATGTAACTTTCACTTTTTAATATGCCCACCCTTCTCTCTCTCTCTCCCTCTAACTCTCTCTCTCACACACACACACACACACACACACACACACACACACACACACACACACACATACTTTATCTCTCTCTCTCTCTCTTCAGACCAACGCTAGGCACCCAGTTAGCAACGTGAAGAGGATTGTCACAGGAGGGGGAGACAGCTTGGTGAAGATATGGAGGTGTGTGGGTGTGGTGTGTGGAGGTTGTGAGAGTGGGTATGTGTGTATGTGAGTGTGAAGTTTATGTATGACCGTTTGATTGTCTGCCCTACACACACACATACACATGCACACACACACATACACATACACATGCACACACACATACACATGCACACACACATGCACACACACACATACACATGCACACACACACATGCATATGCACACACACACATGCACATGCACATGCACACACACACATCCACACTCTCCCAGGGAGGAGAATGATAACTGGATTATGGAGGACAAGCTGGAAGCTCACACGGACTGGGTCAGGGATGTGGCCTGGGCACCCAGTGTGGGTCTCCCCACGAGCAGGATAGCCAGCTGCTCCCAGGTAAGGAGCTCATAAGAAGGGTCCCGACAAGGCAAGGTGACATCATGCATGATATGGCTTCTAAAACTATCTGCCAAACTTGGAGGCCAAAAAAAACTTCTGAATTGTGTTGTGAAAGCAATACTATAGTCCAATAGCATGGGTGCCCAGGCCTCTCCTATCAGTCCAATCCAATACAGTGCCTGTTCCTGAGTGAAAAGTCATACCTTGCAAGAGCGAAAAATAAGATTCGTCATGGAGTTGGGAAAACTGAATGATGAATATTTTTCGCTCTTGGGTGGCAAGCCCAGTGCCCAGGATTCTCCTATCAGTCCAATTGCATGTTTACCCAGGCCCGGGGGGTGGGGGGTTGATGCGGCTCCTCTTAACTGCCAGATAGGTTGGTAACCTTTACCACTATATGTACCTTATGAATGTGTCAGGCATACCCCCTTCCTGTTACTAAACATGTACATAGCTTTGCTACACTAACTGCACTTCTTATAAATCTTCACCTTCAGGATTGCAAGGTCATTGTTTGGACCAAGGACGAGTCCTCTGGAGAGAACTGGACACCAAAGGTGGGGGGTACTGGTGGGAGGAGTCATTACATCATAGGGGACGGATAGAGACACTTTCCATGCACAGATATTATAAGGATGGTGCCAAATCACGTATTGTATATTTTTGCACATGCTTCTACTCAAGCATAGAGCTTTTATTGGTGGCCCCCCCCCCCCCTGTGTCATCATTTTCCTCTGATTGCAATGTTACTTGTACGTGAGGGGGGGAGGGGAGGTTATCCTTTGTGTCACCTGCTCTGCCATCATCACTCCTCTCCCTCCTCCTCCCCCTCCTCCTCCTCCCCCTCCTCCTCCTCCCCTCCTCCTCCTCCCCCTCCTCCTCCTCCTCCTCCCCCTCCTCCTTCTCCTCCTCCTCCTCCCCCTCCTCCTTCTCCTCCTCCTCCTCCCCCTCCTCCTCCTCCTCCCCCCTCCTCCCCCCCCCTCCTCCTCCTCCCCCCTCCTCCTCCTCCCCCTCCCTCCTCCCCCTCCCTCCTCCTCCCCCTCCCTCCTCCCCCTCCCTCCTCCTCCCCCTCCCTCCTCCCCCTCCCTCCTCCCCCTCCCTCCTCCTCCCCCTCCCTCCTCCCCCTCCCCCTCCTCCCCCTCCCTCCTCCTCCCCCTCCCTCCTCCTCCCCCTCCCTCTCCTCCCCCCTCCCTCCTTCCCCTCCCTCCTCCTCCCCCTCCCTCCTCCCTCCTCCTTCCTCCCCCTCCTTCCTCCCTCCCCCTCCAATATCAGGTACTCAAAACCTTTTCTGAGGTGGTGTGGCGGGCCAGCTGGTCAGTCACTGGTGACATCCTTGCTGTGTCGGGTGGAGACAACAAGGTAAGTGTTTGGCCTCTGCTCTGACTTGTACACCACACACCATACACACCACACCATACACACCACATAACACACACCACATAACACACACCACATAACACACCATACACACCACATAACACACACCACATAACACACCATACACACACACACCACATAACACACCATACACACACACACCACATAACACACCATACACACACATGCACACCACGTACCTAGGTGACACTATGGAAGGAACAGAAAGGTGGTGAATGGGCTTGTGTCAGCGAAGTCAACAAGACTCAACAGGCACAACAGTGAACCACAGATATGCATATGTACAATCATTTATGTAAGACTGGTTCACACACAATTTCTATTCCATTATTTCCCTCTTTCAAAAATAGCAAATCTTTCTATAAGGGGGTGGATAACACCCCCAATCGTTCAATTGATGACATCATCTTTGAACTGATTCACCATCATAGATAATTATAAACACGATATGAACCCACACGAATTATTAAAACGAAATGAAGTAAACCGGCCGCACGCTGTCATTTTAATTCCTTCCTAACCAACCATACCAGTATGTGCATGATATTAAATATCCATATGCATGTTTTAATAATCCTCTTTCCACTGTTGCAGAACGCCGCTGGGATGAATCACAAAAGCAAAAGTTTTGTATATCCTACCTTGGAGACTGACCATAGATGAATGTATCAAAAACCTTTAATGACACTGATGAGATAACATTAAAAAAAAAAAAAAAAGCATTCTCCCGAATATCCATCAAATTCACTGAAAGCTAAATTTAAAATGATAGTTAGACTGTAATCAAATCTCTGATGTAGCACTAGCAGCTAGTATCAGGAATTCTTGACCGCACCTTCTATACACACGGAAAGAATTATGCCTTAACGGCTGGATAACGGGGACATTGTCTCACCTAGTTGTCTGGCAAGCAGTTTACAAGCGCTGTCACTTTCGAGTATTGATGTAAACTTTTTGAAATTGGCGGGATCCTTTCGTATAGCGACCTGGACTGCTGTCAAAAGTACGGTTGCCTTCCGCGCCCTTGTACCAGCTTCGTTGATCTCTTCAAATTCGTCGACGCTAGCTTATCAGGCGAGTAGAGTAACACATGGGCGTTATGTCGTGGGGATTGATACAGTCCTTTAAGCGGTCAAACATTTGTGCAAACGCAGTCACTTGAGCCATATGAGCAGAGTTTTCCATTAGGAGTCGATCACGCGCACTAGTTGGGCGTAGCCCGACCTTCGCGTATCAACTACAGCATTAATTACCTGTTCCTGGTCGTGAAAATAATTATATCAATCGCAGCGACACGTATACGTGCTTGCCATTCTGGATACAATACTGGGACGCAAACACGGTGCAGTGTGCATTGTCTCAAGCACTCCACTACCCGTCACAAATGAATCAGGGGGAAGGACTATTAAAATGGTATAACTTGACCACAATAGCTCCTACATGCTTTTCCTTTTAAAGTTTCGTTAAGAAGTAAATTATTCTTGATGGAACTTTTGTAAGGGATTATTCGACCGCAAAAATGAATATATTCTTGTGTGACATGCATGTGACATAATTGGAAAGGCGTCGCCGTTAATGAGATATAAACTGAACTGTCGGATTCGTTTAAGCAGCTTGATACGGTGGGAAAGTTACGCTATAAAGAGAAGCTTGGTATGCTAGGGGTAACCACAGATCCATACAGTACTTTAAGAGACGTTTGGCCGGCCCACAAAGTGTTTTCTTCGAGGCATATCACAAGGGCTGTGTAAATCATGACAGCTCAACTCCGTAATTGAGGCGCAGAATCTCAACAACCCTACACCGTGTTAGCATGCATGCTTTATATCTCAATACACCCACTAGACATCACTACACGTGGATTCGTTCCGTGTTCTATCTTTACAAAAATTGATTCGCTGACAGTTAAAGTCGTTAAATTGCCTTGTCTTGATTGTGTTAAAAAACGAGGTGAAGTCAAATCAGTCCTATTACATTACATATATTGTCGCTGAACCAATACATTTATATATTCATAAGGTCTATATACAGTACATTGTACAGCGATCGAAACATTAATATTGCAGATGTTAATAATGCCGGAGACAAGCGACGGCGCGGTGTAGTGTTATTAGGTAGTAGGATTTTTTTTTTTAAATTGCGGTGATATGTATATTATACGTCGTTGGAAAGGGCAAAAATCTACATTCCAAAGATACCTTATATTCATTGTAATGCATGCGTTTCGTTGCGAGCACCACGCTATTCGAAAGATCACAAATGCGAATGTACGTGAATTAATAGGGTACGCGAAACAAAAACTGTCTCGGTTGAGTTTATAATCAGTCAGTATAATTGTATAGAGATATAAATAAGTGTGCAGCCTTAACCAAAACTTTAAAATACATAGTCTTGCTAATATTATACATAGGGATGCATTGGATTTCGCTTCAATAACAGACAATAAGTACCTAACACTTATTTATAAAAAGGAAGATTATTCGGCCAAATATTACCCATATATAACTATATGTAAGGAGTGATTAGAATAATGGTAGATCTACTAACTGATATAAATCTACACAAATCACTTGCACATGTATTGTATATAGTGTGGTGTGTTTGATATGTAGCTTTGCATTTAAAATTGTACTAGCAGAGTTTGATTTGTGTAGAAGGATTCACACAAACTACATGCCCATTATAGCTAGCTATATATAGAGTACATTATTCTCATTCACATACTGACCAAAGATGTTCGAAGTACATGTAGAAACCAACCGCTATGGAGGCAAAACGTTTAATATTGTAGTTACTTGATGACTTTTCCTAAATGTATCCTTGCTCTTCTGATTTAACTTTTTGTCCAGCATACCTGACCTGTGTTACCTAAAACTGATTTTACCATCTTATCTTGTTCATCTAGATCTGGTGGGTGAGAGAACACAACCATGCATAGTAGTGTTTTATTGATCTTACTTTGAACTTTGCTATCTAAAATCCCACTTTTGTGCTTGTGCCTGCTGGGCTAACTTTATCATTGCATTCGGGTTTTTTTTTTAAAATTATTTTCTATGTTTATGCACGTAGGAATTTAGTTTTTTTTTCATCAATTATTTACTTTCTGTATGATATGCTTTTTGAAGATACTGTATGGTTTAGCATTTTAACACTAGCAAGTACTCAAAGCTTTACTTTGATAACCTAATTTGATGTAATGAACTTCCTTACTTGCACTTTTTCTTAATTTCCTTACATTTAGTGTAGCTAGATCTAAGGTTCATTGGTATATAAAGAGTGGGAAGTGTCAGTTTGCATTGGCTACTGTGCAGAGCATTGACTGGTGAAAGTGGATTTTTGAATGTATTTCTTTGGGATTCATTTAAAGGCAATTCAAATTGCAGTAAGGCATTTTTTATATCAGGAGCTAGAAGGGATCCATCTCACTCACATCTTTTTATATTTAGTCTTGAGCCTCTTGAGATTAATAACTATCTTTATAGCAACAATTGGCCTGGTTGCGCACATGCGCATCATTCATACATGTAATAATGCCCGCATCAGGGGATACATGCATCTAATTAAACATGAATACTTGGCTTGAAAAGAAGGCGGCATGGGCATCATCAAATTGCAAAATTTCAACAATGAGTTAAATCGTCTACTTATTGCCATTTACAACTTAGTTGATCGAAGGTTGGTGTGTGCAGATATGTGCTTATATGCTTTGTAGACAAAGACCCCAATCAAACCTACTTAGTTCAAATATTATATAAGCATGTGTGTAGGTAGGCGGGGTACTGATGGGAGGAGACACTTTCTATGCACAGTATATTATATGGATGGTGCCAAATCACATTAGCTGTGTTACATATGCTTATACTCAAGCATAGAGCTTATATTACCCCCCCCCCCCCCCCCCCGAGTGTGTGATCCATCTGATTATCCGATTGGATCAGTGAGCATTGCAATGTTACTTGTACGTGGGGGGGGGGGGGGGGGGGGGGGGGGAGGGGTTACCTTTTGTTTCACTGTGACCTGCTCTGCCATCATTACTCCTTGCTTTCTATATCCTCTTTCCCCTCCCTCCTCCTCCCCTCCCTCCTCCTCCCCTCCCTCCTCCTCCCCTCCCTCCTCCTCCCCTCCCTCCTCCTCCCCTCCCTCCTCCTC
>OX442415.1:14818330-14857197 GCA_949361645.1 Spongilla lacustris
ACATGCCGCATAACACACACACACACATGCCACATAACACACACACACATGCACACACACCACGTACCTAGGTGAGACTATGGAAGGAACAGAAAGGTGGTGAATGGCATTGGGCTTGTGTCAGCGAAGTCAACAAGACTCAACAGGCACAACAGTGAACCACAGATATGCATATGTATACAAACATTTATGTAAGACTGGTTCACACAAAATTTCTATTCCATTATTTCCCTCTTTTTGAAGATAGCAAGTCTGGGGTGACATTCTCTACAAAGGTAGTGGATAATATCGCCCTGTCCCATCAATAAATGACATCAGCGCTCAATTGATGACATCATTTTTGAACTGAATACCATCATAGATAGTTATAAAAATAGGCACAATATATACATGTATGAACCCACACAAATTCTTTAAATTCAGTACTGAAAACTCAGGCCAGTCAATCGTTGGACATGCACAAACACTTCCTAACCAGTATGTGCACAATATTAATATCCTTGTTTTAAGAATCCTCTTAAGTTCCACTCACTAAATATTAATATTAACCTACAAATCTGATTTTTTACTGAAATTGAAGTATACATAACATTCACATTTTGAACATGGACACATGATTATACATTTAAACTGATTGTGTGCGAATCGGTCGACTATTAGAATGCTGCTGGGATGAATCACAAAAGCAAAGGTTTTGTATTCTACCACTGTGCAAAAAGTTTGTTATACGATAGTGTATATTTATGCGTATATTTGAGGAATGCGCAAAATATAACCTGTGTAGTATATTTGAAGTGCACGACCGCGTATATTTGAGAATACGCAAGTGTCAAATACGTCACCGTTTATATAAGCACACCTTCAAAATATACGATAGTGTATTCTTAAGAGTATATTTGAATATACTGTAGTGAGTTATACTACTGCGTATATTTCATTCCATAAAATCCCACTGTTTACATAAGTATACCACAGAATTGATTCATGAGTGGTCAGACCCGTACCCGGACCCACGTGAGGTAGGAAGGTGTGTAGGCATCGAAGCTGCTGGACGTCAAAGGTTAGCTATATACATGTATGTCTGCTTGGTGTACCCGTATATACGGCGGTAAATTTTGTGAGCGGTAGGCCGGGCCCATGGTGCATGGCTATGGCCTATGCTAACTCGCCAGTTGAGTTTGGTCATGATCACATCGGATCCCAGTAAATGCTACAATGGAAGCAGTAGAATGCTTACACAGTAGACCTCTATTGGACCCCTGTACAAATGTTTGTGTAGTACGATACAAAAGTGTTCCAATTAGAAATGTGGTTAACTAACCGTGCATGTGATTTGTAGATTTTAGGCGGGCTGTTTCATGGTCGTGTTGCTTTGGTATGAACAGACAGAAGGACTGTAAGAATCGCGCTGAGATCAGGGTTTTGATCGTTAAATGGCAATAGTTTGTCTTTCCAGAGTGTACAAGTTACCGGTATTATGTGTTGCAGTTGCTAAAGAATGAATTCACCTTTCTCTATTTGCACTAGGTTGGCAAGTGTCCTAAGTGTTCCCGTTCGGTTGAACAACCGAAATGATAGAACAACAGGCACAATGGAGCGCGATATAAAAAGGTATAGGCCTATTCATTTGTTGTGTTTTGCTAAGGTTTTTTTTTTAACTTGCAGACTCCGACCGGATGGTACGGTAAGTGTTAACCCACACTGTTCCATTGTTTTAAGTCAAACATCGGAGATAGGAGACAAAAAAGGTAAGCATATCACTTACCCGATAATGTATCTGTTGCTTTATATATAGAATCGTGTATAAACAGAACGAGGATATGATATGTGGTGAGTGAAATATATTTTTTTACGATCTGAATTTATTGTTCGTATTCTGTACAGGTGCCTTGGATCGAATATATGCAGATTGCCGCCTCGGACTGTTAGTTTGTTGTTTTGTTGTACATGTGCAAAATGATTAAAATTTTAAATTGACTAAACTGGATCGGGAACGAGGGGTGGGAGTGATAGGAGGATAATATACGGAATATGAAGCACTTAGTATACGGTACCGACAACGTAGCCACAAAGTGAATTCAACGGTTTGCTAAGCAACCACAAATGTCGCGTGATTGGTTATATTTGAATATACGCACCTGCGTATATGGTTCTATACGCTGGTGTGTATATTTAAGGTGTATATTCAAATATACGCTATAGAATACGCTATCGTATAACAAAGTTTTTGCACAGTGTACCTTGGAGGCTGACAGAGGCACAGAATATAGATAAGTATGTCTAGAAAAAAAAATGCGTACACCTTTATTGTGCATGGGAATCGTGCATGGTGAATTGGACTTACATATACATGCACTGCAAGAAAGGAGTATACATATGCATGCAGCCACGTGCACCATGAAACTGCATGACTAAATTTGTGCTGTGCATAACGCCCCATACAGTCGCCATATATTCAGGTTACGGCACTCAATAGCCTCGTCTCCAGGCCCTGTTTTATTAATGTTACGGGGGGTGAAAAACAGTTTTTCACCCCCCGTAACTTTAATAAAACAGGGCCTGGGGACGAGGCTAGGCACGCATAAATGAATAATTATCATCACGTGATTTGCTTGTGACTTCTTTAAGACTGCCAGTTTTACGAGGTAAAGGAGGGTACTGTTGAGTTGGATATCATCAAAAAATGCTTAAAACCTTCAAAAACGAAGAATTATGTGAGCTCTCTGTGCAACGTGTCGCTCTGGTATTTTGATCGCCGCTGTACGCAATGCAACGCCTTGTTTTCCCTCTAGTGGTCGGTAGAAGCGAATAAGAATATAAGTTTTAGAATAGCATGCTTATGTACCATCCATAGAGTGCGCCAAAAAAGGTTTTACCTTACCTGTACTAAGCGAACGGGCATAATTCAATTTTTTTTGTGGATGGAATAGGGCAAACTGTGCTCCCTTTTGCCACTTGTATTAAAACATGTATTCACAAAGAAGAGTAGAACATCATTCTAGAAAGGTTCAAAAGTGCGCATCATCTTACAGCACTTTTGGATCATGTTCTGTTGCAGAGTTATTCTATTTTGAATTCCATCGATGTCCCGAAATTGTAAACTTGCGATATCATTCGTAAGGGAGTTGCTCTGTTTCAGTTGACCCTGTTCCAGTCACTATTGCAGGTTTTGAAACTGTCTTTAACATAACATGACATATAGGTTTGGTGTGTCTCATGCACTCAGTTCATGCCTCTTCATGATCAGCTAACAATTGGTCCTCATTATGCATGGTTCAGTGGCTGAAGAAGAGTATGCGACAATCATTTTAAAAGTTTGATGGTAGATGCATTTATTCCGTACTTGACTGCACAGAGATATTTATAGAGAGACCTATTTATCTTGTTGCATGCAAGGCCAATGTACCATTTCTTATTGCTATATTATCCCTGAGGGCACTTTCTCTTTCCTTTCAAAACCTGGAAGAGCATTTATTCAGCAAGTACAGAGCAATATGGCATTTTAGAAAATCTGTTCTCTGGTGACATCACATTAGCTGATAATGGCTTCACAGTGGAAGATGCACTGGGTTTTTATTGTGCTCAAGCTGTTGCTCCTGCTATCAATACTGAAGGTAAAAAAAAATATCAGAAGGCTGGTCAAGGGAAATATATATTACATGCAAGAATTCACGTTGAATTAACATGTGATTTCTCTCTTATATACAATTCTGAAGGACATTATGATCACACTTCTAAAAAACAATTGAATGATATTCATACAATCATACTGATGTGTGAATCAGTTGTACCATTCAATTAAAACATGCATACATGCTTGAGTCATTTTTTAAAAGTTGCAGCTGTCAGTCTGGACAATAAGTTTCCATATTTAAATATGCATGCCACATGGAGTCACTTGATTGGACAGCTAGAATTATTGCAGCCAATCATACTGAGCTTTGCCAGTATCCTCTGGCATATTGCAATAGCATCACACTTCAGTTATATGTCCCTCCTCTGCTGCGGATGAATTTGTGTTGCTACTTTTTGATTTGAGTGCCATTTCTTGGAAGAATAGGTAAAAGGTTTGTACCTTGTCTTGTGACAGTGCTTAACCTGAGAGATAGATCAGTTTAAAAAATAAAATAAAATAAGCACTACATTCATGGCAATGCCGCTAGGCCTAGCTAATACGGCATCTTTGGGTGGCTGGCTTTGCTAGATCAAGGCATATGTCAGTGGCGTCGGAAGGAGATAATAGTAGGGGGGGCGCTAAGGGTGATGCCCCGGGGAGGGTCCGGGAGGGGAGCACCCTTCCCGCCCAGCTAGGGGGTATGGGGGAGCGCTGTGAGCTCCCCCATCGAAGCCAACGCTTTTTGCGTTTAAAAAACTCCAAAAACTACACAAAAACGTGGCGGCCACGCAAGAGGCCTAGGCCTTTATTTTACATGTATAAATACGTGTACTAAGCCCCCCACAAAAAAAAATGGCTCATGTTTTAAAAACGAGCGTATCGTCGTATAATCATTAACGCTAGCGCGTTACCTGTTTCAACATTTTCCAGAAATGGTGCTCTAACAAGATTTTGAAGAACGGCGCGCAGGATTACGACAATACGCTCGTTCAAACCATAGATAGTTTAAACTATCCACGTTCAAACACGAGCCATTTTTTTGGTGGTGGCGGAGGGGGGTTACTTAGTATTATTCTTTGCTGACACTTCATCACTGCGATACGCGATCCAACCAGCAATTAATATGGCAGTTAACCCTACGCGAGCGGGAATTGGCAGCTGTTAGCATTATCTGATTCACTGCAATGCTTGCGGATGTTCGATCGTAATTGGCGCCACACGCAGCGATACTTAGGATTGTGAATAAAATTAGCCCGAGCCAATAATGGGGGGGCGGAACGATACGTTCGCCCCCCCTTTATCGTTGCAGGGGGGGCGATAGCCCCCTCTGCCCCCCCGGTTCCGACGCCTATGTATGTTTAGCTGTTTGATTTGCAGCAGCTTTATGTCACTTACGTAGCCCGCTGAAAAGTACGTCCAGCCGAACTTCTGCACTTCCAGATAGGCTTTCAACTCCTCTTTTTTGTAAGAACTTGGAGAATGAACCAAACAAATGCACATGTAGAAAAAAAATCTACTGAAGTGCTAGACATGCACGTTTCTGGATCCTGGCATCAATCGGAGCATGTTGCGGATCGCTCGACAAACTCAACAGGTCAAGTTTCTTATTGCTCTGATGCAGCGCTGCTTCCCCGCAGTGTCTAGCTACTTGTAAACATCGGATTCCTCGTCGCACTACATTGTGTCATGTCACATGACTGCCACGCCCTAATTTATTAATTTATGCGTGTGCATAGGGTCTATACGTGCATGGCTATCACGGCAACTGAATTGTCTGCCACGCATGCACTATGGAATTTAAATGCAGATACGCAAACATCTGGCCTGGATCCGAATCTATAGTGGGAGTAGCCCCATAAGTTGCAGAGGCGTACAGCAGTGGCCATGGAGGAGGTGATTTTCTCACTTTCCTATACTGAGGCCTGCACTGAAGCAGAGATAATATATTCTCTCTGACTAGTTAAAATTTCATTAAAATGAAGTTAATTTGTAAGGCCAAATATACATATCATATGAAATACTTGAAGATTATAGAAAGTACACAGTAAACTTTACTGTGCATGTACTTTCTATAATCATGACAGATTATCCATCTGGCATTCAATTCTGGGGCTGCATGTTGTCTATTCACATCGTACCGGTACGTTAGTTATAGTTAGCGAGATGCACAATGGACTTCCTATACATATTATTGTCATATATATGTAAGTTCCCGCAGTAGAAGTTTTAGTTTTCTCAGTTTGTCTCTCTCGAGTCTCGAGGGCTTGTAGTACTATTGGCTTACCTCGGCATTCAATACCGCTAGCTTGCTATAAGCGGCCACAACTGCGTGTTGTGGCCGCTTATAACAAGCTAGGATATTTCTAGCGGTGTTGAATGCCGAGGCAAGCTAGCCAATGCAGCGTTGAGACATGACAACATGCAGTTAATATGTACATTGGATGAGGGAAACCCCCTTACGGTTCCAAAACCACAACGCAGTTATGATTTATGATTACACTCAATTGCATTATCAGGAATTCTAATCTTGACTGCACCTTCTATATATGGAATAAAGATAAATAACGGCTGGATAATGGGGACATGTCTCACCTAGTTCTCTAGCAAGCTGTTTACAAGTGCTGTCACTTTCGAGTATTAATGTAAACTTTTTGAAACTGGCGGAATCCTTTCGTATAGAAACCTCGACTGCTCTCAAAAGTTCGGTTGCCTTGCGCGCCCTTGTACCAGCTTCGTTGATTACGTCACGTTCGTCGGCGCTAAACAGGCCTGCAGAGTAGCATTTGGACGTTATGTCGT
Organism: Spongilla lacustris; assembly: GCA_949361645.1. Lineage (NCBI taxonomy): Eukaryota > Metazoa > Porifera > Demospongiae > Spongillida > Spongillidae > Spongilla > Spongilla lacustris. The sequence goes on from OX442415.1 coordinate 14,824,746, forward strand.
CGGGGTTGATACAGTCCTTTAACCGGGCAAACTTTTGTGCAAACGCAGTCAATTGGGCAGAGTTTTCCATGAATTGAAGTTTTCTGTTTATCTTTAGAGTCACGAGCACAACATTAGCACGTGATTACATGCATTGCCTGGTGCACGCGGTCGTGAAAATAATTATATTGGGACACAAACACACTCTATCTAGAACTTTATAGCTATAGCTCGGCAAGTGCAGAAATTACCAATGCTTTTAATTAAGAAACGCATGCAGACAGAGATCATATATATGATCTTCTATATTTCATACAATTTTTAATACTGCTAGTGAACAAGCGGTACATTTCAAATTCGCTCAGTATTGGGCTACTAAGGTCCACTACAATTACCAGTACCATCAAAACTCGTAAGCGCTTACACATGCATGCACGTCTCACACGCGACGACTTGCTTCAACTATTTTGCCATCGCAATCATACTATTCATTTGCAGCAGCTGGGGACTTTGAGGTCGTCCTTATGTCAGCATTGGGCGGCTGCACTAGCAAAAAAAACACAAGAACAATATATACTCATACATCACGTAGTCGTAGATCATCTACCATATGTCTGAAACGAAACTAATTATGTAATACTAGCTCTGTTGCACGATTGGCGCTTTAGACGTGGCGCATCCAACGTCACCTTGGGGAGGAGGTGGAGCACGGGCAAGCTTACGCTTCTTAACTTCGGCGTCTGTTTCATGGGGAGGGGGGGAAGCATGCAGGTCGCACGTACGGCGTGGAAGCCCTTCAATTGCTACGTACCTAGCTCTTCCACCAGTTTTCTGTTGGTGACTTCACTTCCGAGGACTTCCAGAAACTTATTGAATACAGCAGGGTCCGCCAATATCGATTGGCCGACGGCTCTTAGGAGAATACTTGCCTTCTTGGGCCTCGAAACGTTGTCTTCCACCTCTTCGAACTCATTGTGTCCAATGATCTTCCTCGAGTAGCACTTTGTTGCGAGATCACTGGGGTTGATGCAACTCTTCAAGCGTTCAAGCATGCTTTGAAATGCTTCATATTCGCAGTTCCCATTTTCAGCCATGCCTCAGAATCAAATTGCAATCCAATCTCGAGATTATGCATACATCACGTGATAAGTAACCTAATTGATTGGAGTTTGCAATTGGCAAGCTGTTTATATATACTCACCTCTACTCAACTGAGCTTATGGGCTTCACCGCCACTGCTCCAGCTGTACCGACAGGCGTGTGCAATACAATTCCGGCTGCATGCATACAATTAACCAAAAATAATAATAAAACGCGTCGAATCAAGTCTACTTGCTACCTACATTGTAGTTAACAGAATGCATACCGCAACTTCCGCCCGCCAACGCGGGAGCCAGGAGTTGTACATGTAGGCTTCATGATATGCATGCTTGCACACAGGGAGATATCCAGGGAGATGCCCAGGTGGTCTGTGGCATGTAATGGGGGTAATCCCCTCATTCCACAGGAGTTCTATACACCACTGATCACAGCTGAGAGGTATTTCTTGGAAGGGATTATGTTTTTCAAATGCAAATATCTTGTCGAAGTCGCTTGCCATTACACTGGTGTCTATCAAAGTTTATGCACAACCAAGACAAACTAGGATATGTAGGAATATTAAGGAGGTCATTATATGGCGGGTGGTTGTATAAGACTTATAGTGATTCTCCACAATGTTACTTGCTCAGATCAACGTAACAGTCCTGTTATGTTCAAGCTAAGTAGATAGTATTATAACCTTTCTATTATAGCTAACAGAAACGAAATTTGCATATGTTTTTAAAAATCACAAATACTGCATGATGTCCTCTGTATCACCGTGTTTACTATACATCTTCACCCTTTGGCTCTCCTGCATGCATGCGGGTTAAACATGACCTTTACGAAAATGCATTGTTTTATAAGATATAGTAACACTGTTTGTTTGTCATATAATGTCATTATGGCCTATATGTTGAGCTCTCACTGTGTGTAAAGGAATCTTGGTGTTGAGAAGAAGCATCTGATCATGATTTGGCACTGCAAGAACAAAGTACATATTTTTAAAATATTCACACGAGGACACTAAACTTGTGTGTGTCCTCCCCACTCCTTAAAACTATCTTCAAAATTACAACTGCAATGCAAAGAGATGAGCTGATCACAGCTGATAGTTACATATTCTAATGCCCGCATGTGTGTATAAGCATATAAGTAGCAATCCACGAGAGACCAAGTTAAACTGCCTCTTTAGGTGCCCCTCATTTGCTTGACCCCTCCCGTTGCCAGTTTAAATGCCATGGCCTCTTCTACATAGATGTCAGCCTTCATATACCAGAAATGCATTGATGCAGCTATTGCGATATGCATGGAGCAAATTGACCATCGATACAAAGACCTGGAATGTTGGTATATATGTAGCTCCACAGCTCCTCCAGCTTAGTATTACTGATTGCATCCCATTTAGGCAATATAACCAGGTTAATCAGCTTATTGAGGAGCTGTGGACGAGTTGTATCTGATGTTAAAATCACCACAGAGGAAATGAAGGCAGTGAGACAATGTATTACTTATTATTGTGAATACGGAATACAGTGACAGTATTTCAGTCTTGCTTTACACCGTGTGTATTTATACGCAAACAACAATGTAGTACCAAGTTTAGTAGCATGCATATATTTTTGGTGTAGCTTTGGTAACACGTATTCTATGAATATAATTATATTTAATAGAAATACCATTGTATACTGAATTCCGCCCCCTCCAGCAAACCCATGTCCCCAACCCATTTGACAGATGTAGCTAATTATAAGTCCACATTAGTAGATTGCACTACCTATTACCTCAGGCCATCAATGAGATGATGGTATGCAGGTACTTCCTTCAGAAGTTTTAAGAACTTGTAGAAGTTCTCTTCGTCTCTCATCACCCCCCTCTCGACAGCTGCCACGAAGACGGTCGCCCTTCTGTGCCGAGGCTCACCCAAGCACTGCTCAAGGTCCGCCTGGCTGATCAGCCCTGCGGAGTATGCCGCACTGGCTATGTCCTCGACATCCAGTCCAGCCTTCAAACGGTCGAAATTGTCGCGAAATACCCCTAACTCGTCACCAGCCATTTATAAGAACATGTATGTCATTGACTGATTGGGAAAATCCCATAAAGAATTTAACTACATCCGAATGTAATAATAAACACATGCCATCTTATCATCAGGACTGGATCCACTGTGTAAAAAGGGTTGTTATACAGTACTGTATAACGCGTGTATTCATGTGTTATGCACACGTTATACACGTGTATCCGCATGTGTATAACTTTGCGTATGGATACTCTACACACAGTTGCGTATAACAACTATAGTATAACACTGTGTATAACTTCTGTATAACATTTTGTATAACAATGTATCGAGAGTTACGCTAGTAACTCTCATATAGGATTTGACCCCGATTATGAATGTCATTAAAAAAACGGGACCCGCTTATAACGGGACTCTTATCAATCGGATAGCTTAGCTCTTTGTCATCGTCGAACAAGCAGTCCAAAACGAGCAGTTTCGCGTTTGTTTGATGTCATAAAACCGCGTGGTTATGGAGAACAAAACGTTTGTTTAAACTCGTACCCAGTCCCACCGTATTTCTCGTTGTTCTTCTTCTTCTTGACCACGCATAACCCGAGATAGGAACACTTCTAAGAAATGAAAATCACACCAATAGCTTCAGAATTCATTGGCATTCTCGCTTCAGTGGTCAAAATATATCGAGGTTACATTGTATATATCGGTGGTAAGTACACTACATGTACATGTAATCCAATGTGAAGGGTCTGGGCACTACACCTATTAGTGGTAATTAACCTAGTGAAATTGTGGCACGGCACTACCACTATTTACTCGAGCCAGAACTAACCGGTGAGGTCTTCACCGGAACTTCGAGCCTACTGAAACTAAACTTTAAACATTCAGCGACCATGAAGAGTGCAGAACATCGGGACGATTCCATCGCTTCTCCTTCGGCGAAAAGAATGCGATTCCAAGAACGCACGACCGACAGCCAAACATGCTGCTGGAAAAAATGCTACCGCAGGGGTAATACCCGTAATAGGCTTGGAAAGCTACCAAAACCAGTAGGTACGCTCGAATTCGACTGGGTTTGATGTATATCAGTCAATTATGGTCTCCCCCACACCCCCTAGTACGGGCACAGAACGGGCATTTGGACGGGGATCGACTAGCCCAGGGGGATTATTCATGATGTCGCATGGCGCAGGAAATTTTATGCGGGCGTCTCTTCTGCTGCTCCACATAGTATGTGGGGGGGTTGGGGATTTGAAAACCGCAATCTTCAAATCCCCACCTTCGCCCCATCTGTGCCCGCACTGGGGGGCCGGGACTGGAGTGGGAGACCATTGATAGGTGCATAAACTATAGCAGTAGAGGTCAGAATTCATTGTGTACGTGGGAAAACCTGTTAACCTTGCCCTGTCATCAATATATAAGAGGTCTGCTCAGGTCAATTAACAGTTTTAACATGGCTTCTATTTATGTAATTGTAATTTCATTGCATGTGTTACCTTTTAGCTTTTCCCTTTATGAACCAAACAAAGCATACTGAGGGAATATAAAGGTAGCCTAGTAGCATTTTGTTAAATGGGCTAAATGATGCCTTTTTCAAAATCCACCCATGGTTAGCACATAAGGTCAGCTGTTTGTGAAGTTAGTGCAGGTGCTTTGCTTAATAAGGCTGCATAGAAAAAAATAGGTGAATTTCTACATGATATTCGTGCTATTGATGCAATCAAAATCACAGAACCTTTCTTTTGTAATGCCTCTTACAACCACATAGGGAAGCTTGGTACCCTAATGGTAAGTGTGTGCATGTAATGGCAAACGAGAAACCTGCATACCCTTATGTACCCTACTCCTCCCCTTATACCTACTACTACCCCTACCCCTCCTAATACCTACCACTACCCTTACTACTACCCCTACTCCTCCCCTTACCTACCACCATGGGCGCCCCCAGCATTTCTGGAAGGGTGGGGCCAGGATAGGGTAAGGGGGCGCCATTTGACAGCCAAATATTACTATAGGGGTGTTGTATGCTTTAGGCCAATTCAGCGGGGGGGGGGGGGGGGGGGGGGGGGGGCATGGCCACCCCTGGGGGCGCCCATAACCTATACTCCTCCCTATACCTACTACTACCTCTATCCTCCCCTCCCCTACTACTACCCCTACTCCTCCCCTTACCTACTATCCCCTGGTGCATGGAGTGAGGTGACCTCAATGGTCACCATGTATGTTATGATGACAAATTCACTGATACACTACTGCCAGAGTATGAAACATATCTACATGGATACTGTTTATAAGTTGAGTTGACACAGATCTCTTTAATTTACATAACACTCAGGGATTTACCGCTCCCACCCCCTATCCACCCCCTACCCACCCCCTGGTTTGCCCCTAATTAGACTAATCCACCCCCTGGTTTATATGGGCCATGTCAAAATAAGACTGCATTTAATGGTGCAGAGGGAAGGCTTTATTTTTGCCCACCCCCAATACTGTTATATATTCCGAAACCCACCCCTTGTTGCAAACTTGGCCGTAAATCCCTGTCACTGTAATAAAGGAAGAGATGGTGGACACTCCTGTTGCTGTCATGAGTATCAAGAGAGCCAGAGAGAGTAAATGTACTAATACTGAGTATAACATTGTTTATGTACTGAACAATATTATGGTTATGACATGTAGATATAAGTTCAGATCGTAGCTGAGTGATCAGTGTTTCTCTATGGTATCATAATTGCAACGTCGGAGGATGGTCCTTTTTGCATTTTAAAATGCAAAGTATTCTCTTTCCACTATTGGGGTATACATGTATACATGTAAGATTAATAGTGATGAAATGTCTGTTGCTAAGTGAATATATTTGGATGTAGCATTGAAAGCAAGAATAAAAAGCAATGTAAAAACATTCTCTATGAGAAAGTTGGTGGTATATAGGATTTGAAGGCAATAGTGGTGTAAAAAGCAGGGAAACAAGGGTTGAATGATAAGGAAAAACGAAATAGTCCTATATTTAGCACATGCATGAACAATGTATTGTCCGACAATGTGTGCTGGGCTAAATAAAGGACTATTTCGTTTTTCCTTATCATTCAACCCTTGTTTCCCTACTTTTTACACCACTATTGCCTTCAAATCCTATATACCACCAACTTTCTCATAGAGAATGTTTTTATTTACTTGTAAATATTATGATATAAGTACATGGAACAACAAAAAAAAACAACAGAGAACGAGTTCATTCGGCGACGGTGAAGCATCCAAGCAGGTGGAAAGGCCATCAGGAAAGTTCCGAGCGCGGTGGGCCCAATCGTCTCTCCTTCCGTGGCGCCTGAGTCCAAAAACGTGTTTAGTTCCTCTGATCTCCTCTTATCATCGTCCCATTGTCCAGTTCTTCCTCTTCCGACACGTTAAGTACATCCCTTTCTTGCATGATCGGTTACTTGTTCGGATCGCCGCTCCCATAGCTATAGTGTATATAATCAATACTAGACAACATTTTTAAATTCAAGCGCTTACCTACAGTGGTGTTCACCGAAAGAGGGGAAAAATGCAATATGCACATTTTTGATTTTATCTCATGAATGGTATATAATTATATCATGCCAATTACATTTTTAGATTCAGCATCTACTTCTGAACAGAGTACATTTGCTTTAATTCAATTATAACTTGTAAACAAAACAATGCACCATAGTAAACAACTGCTGGTCAGGTTGGATGTTCAAGGCTGTAACTCCTCTATACTTTGTAGTTAAGCTACCTAATTTTTTTTGTATGCACCCAATACAGGTGAGTACCTATAGTGTTGTGTTGAGCTCTTAAGTCTCACTCGCTGTAGAGATCGGTAGGAAAGTATCGCTTTTCAGAGGGAGGCGTGGTCTTCGTATGAATTCGGACAAATTAGTTTGACTTAAGGATTAAAATTGACTTTTTCTATATGAGAGGTCTCTGGGGTATCCATATAATTTATAATATTTTTTGGCAGCTTGCTATCGGCATTAAACAATCCATGAAATGCTAAAAATCTTAACATTGAAAGCCATTTTTCAACCGTTTTTAGGATTTCTCCGTATATCATAATAAAAATGTAGCAAAGAATCATAGTATTTGCGTTTGTAAGCACTGTACGTAACTTTTAAAAGCATCTCTACGTGTAGAATACTTGATACAATAAGTACAAATGCAAATATCATGAGTATGTGCTACACGTTTACTACCATATACGGAGAAATCCTAAAAACGGGTGTAAAATGGCTTTCAATGTTAAGATTTTTAACATTTCATGGATTGTTTAATGCCGATAGCAAGCTGCCAAAAAATTATTATAAATTATATGGATACCCCAGAGACCTCTCATTTAGAAAAAGTCAATTTTAATCCTTAAGTCGAACTAATTTGTCCGAATTCATACGAAGACCACGCCTCCCTCTGAAAAGCGATACTTTCCTACCGATCTCCACAGCGAGTGAGACTTAAGAGCTCAACACAACACTATAGGTACTCACCTGTATTGGGTACATACCAAAAAAATTTGGTAGCTTAACTACAAAGTATAGAGGAGTTACAGCCTTGAACATCCAACCTGACCAGCAGTTGTTTACTAAAGTGCATTGTTTTGTTTACAAGTTATAATTGAATTAAAGCAAATGTACTCTGTTTAGAAGTAGATGCTGAATCTAAAAATGTAATTGGCATGATATAATTATATACCATTCATGAGATAAAATCAAAAATGTGCATTATTGCATTTTTCCCCTCTTTCGGTGAACACCACTGTAGTTGTGCTCGGATTGGATGCCCTTCTTTTGAATCGGCTTCAGTAAGAATGCGTTACGGTTTCAGGTTTAGGTTGTAGTTCGCTATGCCAACTACATTAGCAAAAATGAAAGGACTCACACCTTTAACCGACAACAAGTATATACCTGCAACCTCTTCTTCGCTGATATCCGAGACATCACTTTAGCATTATGGACGCTTGAGGTTCTGAGAGCAAAGAATTCCCATTACTAATACAAAGCCACACTGCTTACGCTTCTTGAGACTTCAGCTGATTCTCTAGTAGGAAGGGGGAAAAAGAAGCTGATATAAAGTTACTGTACCTGCACAGAAAGTGATGTCCTACTCTCGAGAGTTGGTGTTACAGCGGAGACGGTTTTGGTCGCAACCTCGCTTACTAATAGTTGTACACATCATAGATTAATAACCTTGTACACATCCGCTACTGAAAATGATTTTCCTGCTGGAGTAGTGCAAACAGCATCGCCATGCTGCCTAGGACCCAAGGTTCGGCGCGGTCTTCTTCGTCATCATGGTACTAGTACATAGACTGATAGGTTCTGCTGTGACATGAATTGATCGTTGCTCAGGAACCTGCATGCTCGAGGATAAACTTAGCCACTAGTCCCTCAATTTACTTGATAACCCACCTAAGGTACTTTTTCTGGCTGATAGGAACGTACGGTTAGTTCCAGTATCATGGGCGTCCCTAGCATTTCTGGAAGGGGGGGGCCAGGATGAAGGCGAGGGGCGCCGATGGGCGGTGCCTCCCCGGGGAGGGTGCACCCCTCCCGCCCAGCCAGGGGGTATGGGGGAGCGCTGCAAGTTCCCCCATAGGGGTCTGGGGCGGAGCTCCAGAAGCCAACGCTTTTTGCGGTGAAAGACTCCGAAAACGGCGCAAAAAAGGCATCCAGGAGGACTTTTTACAGACTAAAGTAGCACCTATATTATTTATACGTGTATACAATGCAAGAATAATATATTATCTCTAAATAAAGTTACAACAGTAATTGATTGGTAGCTGGACGCTTGAAATTTGAATGCTAGCAATTGCCAAACTGAATGAATTAATGATATAACTACACTGATTACTTTTCGATCTCCTCAGAACAGGTATTTTTCCATAACCAATATAATGTCATGTTAGTTTTATCATAGTTGAGAGTATCAGTTTATAGCGCGTTCGCACTTTTAATATGTATAACTTGACTTGTTTTAAGTTAAAATAAGAACAGTAATTAAGCTCAGCTTCTATATGTTCGACGCCCCGATCTTTTTGTATTCATACTTATAATTGGCTCTCCCCCTCCCCTCCCTTCAGTCTTCTATCCTAGCGCAGCATGGCTTCGTGTCCGCGCACCGGCGCAAAAATAAATATAATATTCAAGCATTATCTTGCGTCTACCGGTGCGCTAGAAAGGGGGTGGGGTGGGGGGAGGGGGCGCCATAAAGCGGGGGGGGGGGGGGCATCTGCCCCAAATGCCCCCCCTATGCGGACGCCACTGAGTATTATAGATTTCCCGACGATGACGCCATACACGCTAGCTTATCATGTGGCTTTGAAGAGTCTACGCATGCGCGTTACATTCATTTGAAATGGAAGCCTCGTACGCGCTGTATTTGTTCTGTTCAAAGTGGGGTTTCAAAAGCAAAATTTGATGCACACAAGAATACCGGGCATGGCCACGAAAATAATTCTATTTGATGCACACCAGCGACCATGACTCTATTAAATGCACACCAGGGACTGCCACTTTATTTGATGCAATAAAATCCAATTCAATACAAACCTGGGTCTGGCCGCTATCTTGATTCTATTTGAAGCACACTAGGTGTGGTCGCTAACATGATTCTATCTAATGCCCACCAGGGACTGCCACTAGCATGACTTGATTTGTAGTTTTAGCTATAGTCATGCTAGCGGCAATCCAGTCACTGTAGAGGTGTGCATCAGATAGAATCATATTAGCAACCAGACCCGGTGTGCAGCAAATAAAATCATGCTATTGGAATTGGCCAGTCCCTGGTGTGCAGCTGCTAGGTTTGTGGTATCGACTAGCTGACCCTGGTGAGCATAAAATAGAAACATGTTAGCGACCTGACCTGGCCGGTGTGCATCAAATTGAATCTTATTCACTTTAATGTAATAGAGTCTTGGTAGTGACCAGGATAGCCTAATTTAATTGATGCAGATTCAATCCGATGAGCCGCTATCCTGATTCCATTAGATGCACATCACTCTAGAAGGTGCACACCAGGGACTGGTGATAGCATGATGTATAGAAGAAGTGTACTGTGTCATTGCTATAAGTACTCACAAACAGTGCTTTTTTACAATGTTCATATGTGACCACACCCCTTTATGTAAGTCATCTATTAACATGACATGTACATGTACATGGATGGAAAAGTTCAGTTACAACCAGTGCAGATTGAATAGTACACAACATGTACATGTACAGATGTAACAATACACCAAGTATAAGTTCACATCAAATCTCCCAGTTTCCATCAATGTAAAGCTTGATCCTATCAGGATAAAAATATATTAAGACATCACATCATGATCATGCAAACATGCCACATAATACAATTTGCTGAAGACTAGTGAGAAGGATAGATTCTTTGGGCACACAGCCACTTGATGGCAGTAATACTACAGTGCCACCTCCATGGAAGCTGCCAGGCCTCTAGCTAAACCCTCTGCCATATTTTCTTTCTGAATGCTCCAAAATTCTGAGCATCTTCAAGCTTCATTCTTCTGCCTGGTCCTACGCACACAGAAATAAGCACACACAGACAAAGGTAAATATTTGCAGATGCACATACTGTACAGTGTGTACAAAATGCTGTAGCTGCATGCACACATGCATAGAAGAAGCACGACACTAAAATGTATGCACGTGCATACCACATAAAAATACACCTGTAATACATGTGCACACACATGCACAAAAAGCACAAACATATATGTACAGCGACATACATGTACCACTAACCAGACGAGCTATGATTGGCCAGCTTGATCACACTGACCAGACATACAATTGTACCTGCTTCCACTGCCTGCAAGGATTCATACTACTATTCCACACCAATGGACACACAAACGAACCTGGTTACAATGTGTGTGTGTGTGTGCGTGTGTGTGTGTGTGTGTGTGTGTGTGTGTGTGTGTGTGTGTGTGTGTGTGTGTGTATGTGTGTGTGTGTGTGTGTGTGTGTGTGTGTGTGTGTGTGTGTGTGTGTACTGCCATACAGGTGTTTGTGTCTTTTTTAGAAGGACCTAATGTATGTGTGTATATATATGTCATGCACTTGGGGAGGATGGCCCATCATTGTCAAGACCCTAGCTCATAGACGAACGTTCAGAAGCTGACAACATTAGCGTAGTACATGTTGCTTTGATTATTTGACATCATGGATGTGTTTAACTACAGGCAATGCTCACACACACTCACATACAAACATAGTGCATAACAGAAGTAAATAAGAACTTTGCACAATCATAATGTTCTCAACCACTACAAGTGCTATACAGCTAGGCACCAAAACATATTACCCAGGCAGTAAAGAGGCTGGGGTCTAACTGGCAGTAAAAAAAACACACAAAGTGAATTATAAATACTCCAGAGTCACACCAAAGCAATGACACTTCTGTCAGTGCAAACATTGGCAAGGATGCCCCAGTTATATCAAGACAGTGGCTGGGGTAGCCTCATATGGGGTGTGGCAAAGCAGCCATACCCTCCAACTGTGCACAGCAACATAAGTATATGTTGTTCTGTGAGTGCATTACCCCTTTGCAACCCTAATGTATGTTAGAACTTCAAGTGTGTGTATGTGTGTGTGTACACATGTATGTGTCTTAGTGTGTGTATGTGTGTTTTAAGTGTGTGTATGTGTGTTTAAGTGTGTGTATGTGTGTTTAAGTGTGTGTTAGGGTACTGTTTAGGGAGCTAAACAGAGTTTAATGGGGCTCTGGTAACTCTCTATCAGCATTTGTGGGCAGAGGCTTGCGGTTACATAGGCTCATGGTCTTAGGTGGATGGGAGCCTCATCCTCCCTATTGTTACCCTTTGTGCACCATGGCCAGCTTATGAGATTATATGCACACATGGGCAGCCTCCCAGCAGTCCACTGGTGCTTCAGGAGAGCTTGTCTGTTTGCATCACCCACCCTCCACCCCTGCATCACCTTTGTACCCATTCTGTGTATTTCTTACTTACTGCCATCATGCCCATTCATATTAAATACAGCCAGGGCAGGTTCCTACCGGGCTTGACATTCTAACTCGGGGACCCAACCCTGGGCCAGCGTCCTGGCTTGGTACGCAGGTCACCCAGATGGTGGCCATGAGTGCCACCATCTGGTGCTTGTCTCCCCAAGTCTCCCCCCACATGACGCATGGCTTGGCCACAGGGACCCCCAACTGGTGATCTGCGTCACTCACGGGAGCTCCCCACGGCCAACAGGTCGAGGTTGGCAGGGTCACAGCTCAGGGGGGTTCTCGCTCTGGCCCCTATTCTCGCCAATCAGTCAACTGAGTTGTGTTGGACAGAAGCAATTGTACCTGAGGAGCTAGGGGCTGGGTGCATACACCTACTTAGCCTGGGGAAGTTACTAGGCTTGGTGTTAGGGTGTGTGTTCGTGTGTGCATGTGTGTACACATGTGTGTATGTGTGTACACGTGTGCATGTGTGTACAAATGCATGTGTGTATGTGTGTACACGTGTGCATGTGTGTACACATGTGTGTATGTGTGTACACATGTGTGCGTTAGAGTATGTATTAGTGTGTGTGCATTTTGTGTGTACACATGTGTGTGTGTGTGTGTATGTGAGTGTAAACGTTAACATGTGTGTGCCTGTGTGTGTGTGCATGATGAGTGTTTAGTAGGTGATGGAGTTGGTGTTAGGGTGAGTAGGAACATTAAATACTAAACCATCTGGTCATGTGTCAAGCACAGATCCTGCATGCTTGATATAGAACCAGTGATCTAGAATATGCACACCTTGATCTGAGACCCTGACAAGGTCATTATGGAAGGGCCCAAAAACATATATATGTTGTGTACACATGTATACATGCACGCATATACATATGAATACATACATGCATATAATGAACTCATGAACCAAATGCTCACATACATGTTCACACTGACAAACATACGCGCGCGCGCGCACACACACACAATTTTTGAAAAACAAAAACCTTACACACACACACACACACACACACACACACACACACACACACACACACACACACACACACACACACACACACACACACACACACACACACACACACACACACACACACACACACACACACACACACACACACACACACAGAAACACACACACAGAAACACACGCAGCATGTAGCCTGACCCTGGGCGTCTAGACTACTACTTACGACAGATCAGAAAAGGTTGGTACTAGTACATGTATGCATATTAGACAACCATAAATTATTTTAATACTAGTATACTGTATAGCAAAACTGCATTGGCTTACGCGACGTCTACACAACTTAAAAGCTTGCATGCGGCTTTTTGGCTGCACACGTCATCATGCACTGTTACTGTATAGATGATTCAGGTTCAAATGTGCGCAATTCGTCGCTAGAGCTCTATTTTTTCTAGCACGTGTGAACGTACATTTTAGCCAGACCTCCGACCAACCAGATACGCTATCCCTCTGCGATTTCTTTGTTTGGAACGTCGGAACGCGTAGGCATCTTTTAGAATTAGTAGCCTATTATTAATAATAGCTAGCATATGTGCAACGAATTACGCCCTCGGATCGGTAGAATGTAATTAGCATAGTTATACACAGTTATACAAAATGTGTATAACAACTGTGGTTTTTTGATTAGCACACACTGCTATTATACACAGTTATACACAATTATACGCAATGTGTATAACAGGTACTGTATAACTACTTGTATAACAATGTTATACAGGCGAGTATAACAACCCTTTTTACACAGTGGGAGTTCATGCATGACTGACGCGGAATTCGAAGGAATATTTCAGAAAGCTGAATAAGACCTTATTCGACCGCAATATGAATATATAAATGTCACACGCTCGTCCCAATATTGGTTCAATTACTCACGCGACACGTCCAATATTGGTTCAATTACATCACGCGATACGAAGTTCTCTAAAGGCGAGTGAGTTCAGGAACTATCAGCGATCACTTTTCAAGGCCTAAAACTTTCATACAAGGTTGGTTCCGTTCTTTTCTATCGATTTGGTGATCCGCATGGTGCGAGGTTATAGTTTGCCGCCCCTGTATTGAAAACAATATTGTAATCCCTCTGGCCCTCCGTGAAAAGGGTAAAAAGGAATACCAGTGACATAAATAAGCTCTCTATCATACCGTGGGTGTAATAGGACTGATTTAACTTCACCTCGTTTTTTGTTATTTATAACATAATCAAGACAAGGCAATTTAATGACTTGTACTGTGAGCCAATTTTTGTAAAGATAAAACACGGAACGGTAGCGCCAAGCAGAATCCACGTGTAGTGATGTCTAGTGGGTGTATTGTGATATAAAAAATGTTAACATGGTGTAGGGTTGTTGAGATTCTGCGCCTCAATTGCGGAGTTGAGCTGTCATGATTTACACAGCCCTTGTGATATGCATCGAAGAAAACACTTAGTGGGCCGGCCAAACGTCTCTTGAAGTACTGTATAGATCTGTGGTTACCCCTAGCATACCAAGCTTCTCTTTATAGCGCAACTTTCCCACCGTATCAAGCTGCTTAAACGAATCCGACAGTTCAGCCATATTCGTGTATCTCATTAACGGCGATCACACAAGAATATATTCATATTTGCGGTCGAATAAGGTCTATTGATTACTAGTAATTGATGCAACTGCGCTCTCTATATAGCTGGCTATATAGATTGCCTTTCGTGCCCTCGCCTCGTACTCATTGAACTCTACTGATCTCCGGTGGCCACACAGCAAAAATTTTTTAGTGTATTTCACTCAAAACGCAAACTATATCACTCAGAATCCTGATTCAGATTGATATAGTTGGCCGTTTTGAGTGAAATACACCAAACTGTTTTTGCTGTGCACACTCACCAAACCTGTCAAACTGAGTCAATAACTTTTTAGGCAAACCTGGCATCACCTGCGTGACCGGCCTCTTCTGAACTAATACAGGTGTAAACTGTCAACCCCAACTTTAAAATGAGCCAATGTTTACTGCCGCAAAGAATGCAACATCTAGATCAAATGCTTTACAGCTGCATGCCCTCTTACCTGGCTGTTATCCAATTGGACCTCTTGATGTGGGTCTTCATCGCCGCGGCTCATGGAGTCATGGCCATGCATGCATGCTAGTCTACTTAACATCTAGTAACCACACATCTAACTAGTCTGCATGGAGACCCTGCAATAATAATCTTCAGCCATCATTATCATTATTAATAGCAAGGTTACTTAAATTGATAACTTGATAAATTTGTGACATCATTTGTTGCAACCCCAGTAGTGAGCTACTCCAACCAATAGCACAGCCTTATGCTAGCTGCCATCACGTTCCATGGTTGGAACAATCAGGGCAGCCCACTCAAGGATACATGCATGAGTGAGGGAGGTGATATGATATCAGGATTCAGTAGTAATGCACATGACCACTGCAAATAGTTCTCCTCTTATAAGTATAATTCTCCTCCCTGCAGAGAGTGTGTGTGCAAGACAAACACATAAATGTAAAACATAGATACTTCCATCATCAGCACAAGCTACCCACAGCCATCAAGAAAGCCGACCTTTTTTCACTGCTTGATAGAGCAAGGCAGTCATATCTCCAAAATTGGGGTTAGACTATACCCACGCTGTTCCCATGCCAACCCCTGGACAGTCATGGGCACCATGCCATCATTCAGGTAGGGACGTAGTCACAATGCATAACCACCATCATGACTACTTTACAGATTTCTGCCATAAGGCTTGTCTTGCCCCTGAACTAGAAAGAACTCACCTCAACAAATGACAGATCATGTCTGGGTCTCCCTAACTCATGTCAGTTCAGCAGCATTGACTTGAAGGTCATGAATCTGCTCAACTAAAATATTGGGAGTGAGCATGACCTCGGGTTATACTGCTGAGCTGGGAGAGCAGGACAAGCACTCCAAAAATGACTTTCACTATGTAGGGAGAGGTTGATTGGATAAGTGACGTGTCCCATTAGGTATTCCGTTGGTGGTTGGGGAAATGGAAACTTTCCAACTGATGGGTTGCAAAGTAGCTAGCCATCAAGATGAGTCAGCCTCAATATACTGACCTGAGCATTACACTAATGCTAGGGCTTTGATAAGTGAAGCCATATATATGTTACGGCCCGGTTTGAATCCGTGACCCGATTTAAATCGGGTCGACCCGATTCAAACCGGGTTGACCCGATTCAAAACCGATTGACCGGATTTAAAGCCGGTTGACCCGGTTTATGGGATTGCTCTTATCTTGACCAGATTTGAGTCGGATCGGTGTTTTTGATCCGCAGTGTTGTTTTCGATTTTAATAAAAATCAATGTCATTGAGTTAGTACACACTTGGTGTTTTGAAATGAAAGTGAAAATTCATAATATCAAATCGCGACAACACTACTTACAGCATTTACAGACAAATGCGTACAGGCTAATAGCTGCATGAGTCGCACAGCCACGTTATGCTACAGTCTTTCCTATTGGACTCCTTGATGCACGTATACGGTGGAACATTTCTCCACATTTAACACACTCCAACATATCTATTTCTTCAGTACTCCGAAACGTGCAATCTTGTCATTTTTCATGTCCCTACGCGCTCGCCTTCTTTTCAGCATTTCTGAAGGGAATCGCACCATTCTCTAAACACTGTATAGTAGTAAATGGTCCCGCATGGATGTACCTTCAGTGTTGAAGTGCAAGTACTGGGGGTCTTCCCCAGCACAAAGAGCAGTGGCAAAAGCCAACGCAAAAACACCACAATCGTTTGAATTATTTTGCCTATCAACATGCAGCAACGAACTCTATAAGCTGATAAGACGCTCAGTCGGTTGGCATAAGAATCGAACAGACCTGCTTATTTGTACTGAGAGGAATCGCGGTGTTCATGCTGTCATACACCTTAACCACGGGATAGCAATCGATGGTTGATATTGTCAGCCAATGGTCTTTATTGGAGTGAAGCACCTGAATAAATTCTTTCCTGCCTCCAAACACTTCAAAGGCACCGGTGGATCCTAGTAAAGAATTTTGCAAGCTTGGTGTGCCATACCGTAGCTTCAATAAACACTGTGTGGCATTGACAATTGTGTCACTGATCCAACCAGATGTACTTTCAAGAATGTTCCTGCATTGTAATGTTAAACATGGTAATTAAAATGTCTCATACCACAATTGCATGCCATGCATATGCATATAAGAACTTAATTTACCTGTCAAAATCCATCAGTGTGACACCACCAGCTACAGTCCACATACACGATTTTTCTGTACTGGCTCAAAAGGGAGTTGTCTTCTGTATCCTACAAAGAAGTGCACGTATTTATGCCAGAAACGTTGAGAAAATTTGTACATGCGTATGCTGTTCATTTTAAGTATTCCACTTTATATTCCAGATAGATATTGCATGCATGCTTATGATATGTGCTGCCATATAGCCATATACAGTAGAGAGGTCACCTTTACAGGTCTGAGCATAACAGCTGACACAAGTTGTATGTGACAAAGCATAGATATCATCAGTGCTATGGTGAGGACTTGTATGCTGATACGATCTACATTGTGAGATCATGCAGTGCATGCAAAGAAATAACACCATGCACACACACACACACACACACACACACACACACACACACACACACACACACACACACACACACACACACACACACACACACACACACACACACAGATGATAGCAGAACCAGCGGATTGCTTATTTCGACACAACTGGCTAAGCATTCTTACCATGGCCAGACGGCAGAATTATGAACATACTTGTACATGTACATAAACTCTAACACCCTGCACGCATACGATACTATATACAGTACCTGCTCCTTGGCGGTGGGAACAACGAGGACGCCGTCTTCATCAAGGCACGTCAAATTCATTAGCTGTATTTTATTTCTCTTTATGAACTGTCGCATCTTTGTGTTGCACAAAACAGCATTTTGAAGAGATTTGTTTACACTCTCACCAAAGGCTGAATAGTACACGCCGCTAGTTGGGAATTTCTCGGATAGGATTGCGTCAAATACAGACTCACTGACACCAACGATCTCAGCCATTTTCACGTTACATATGATGAAAATCCGGTCGACCGGATTTTAACTCCCGACCCGCTATCGGGTCAACCCGATTTAAATCGGGTCACGGATTCAAACCGGGCCGTAACATATATATATTTGTTTAGTGTAATTCCGTATTTAGTGTTCTGTAATGCGGTTTACAGTTTTTTGTAATGGATTACAATGAAATAAAATTGTTGATGTAGACAGCAAAAAAATACAGAAGCAATTAAGGGATTACGGAAATGTCACTGATAAATGTTATACATACCAGTTCCTGTTCTATTACATTTAGCCAATTTCCGGAAGGTAGATTTGCTAAAAAATGTATGTCTGCCGGTAAGATTTACAAATTTGTATTTATGCCTGTCTGCACGTGCATACAAGGGAGGTGTCTGCCATATATGACGATGGAAAGTTTACTCATGATGGAACAACCAAAAGTCTCGCAAGCCTGCAGTCTGCATTGCCACTGGGGGTTAAATATTCCACCACTGATGAGTAAACCGCCTCCCATCATATATAGAAGAAGAATACTGACCCTTTGATGGCTATCTTCTTCTTTTTTTTTTTAAGTTTGATAATCGGTTACTTAAATTCAGTGATCCCGGCATGCATTACAATCGGTATATATAAGTTTGATATACATTGCATGCTTCCAAAAGTAGGAATCGTCCTACGCGTAGAACGTCTGATTAAAACTAATGACTTACCAGACAACACTACTGAGCCCGGTCGGTATAGGCTGTAACGAGTTTCCCACTACAATTCCTGTCACATCTTCTGAAGTAATTCTTATTATTAGTCCTTAAGTATGCCCATACAAACATTCCAATATAAATTTAGATGACGCTGTGGATAGCTAGACAGAAAGTTCATGGATTATATAGCAGTACTAGCGGTCACATTGTGCTGTAATAATTTTAGTACTGCATAACCCCCGTCCCATTTTTACTCCTGCGGCGATTACTTAAATCACTGCAATGTATATAATCTGTAGGTTATTTCTAAATATAAAGTATAGTAATTACTAAAACGTACGCCCACGTGTCTAGGCTACATGTAGTGTCGCACCCAGTACGGTCAGTAATCCATCGTAGACGCATAGGGTCTGGGTACGAGACTAACTTGGTATTTAGTGAATAAAATACACTAAACCTGGCGCCAAATCTGTTCAAACTGCCAATTAAGGTTTGAGCCACGCATCTGATCAACTTCAGTCTTGGTAAGCAACGTACCGTAAGTAGTTGACCAGTTGCTGTTTGTGTAGGGAAGGCCATGAAATATGGCTATACGTGTTTATCGATTGATCATTGACCGATGGACAAACGTAAGATGACCATTTTGAAGGAAGCTGTTTCTTGCTTGGATGGAGGGGGGGGGGGGGGGGAGATGTGGGTCGTTTTTAGCGCGTGACAAAAGTGCCACATTGAACATCGTTTCTCGTTTTAACATATCTCAGCGGTGCTCGAATGAAGGTCGGGCGACGCCCAACTAGGCCTGATGTTTACCGAGGGTTTATTACGTGAGTATAAAGGCGATGGACGTTAGTACAGAACGGTTCCTTGGTCCGCGCTAGAACGGTTCCATGGAACGCTTTGGGAACCCGTTCACAATTGGAGGGTGAGGGTGTGGCGACATGAGGTCACGTGACACAGTAAAAGAACGATGGATTACGCGGCGATTTTGAAGGCTATTGTTACCTCGATTGTTACGCACAGAAACGGTGAAAGAGGCAATAGGAAGGTTGTACAAAGAGCCATGAGAAAAATTAGGAGACCAAAAAACGAGTACTATAGCTTACTTCTTACGATGATAGTGACAATTTGGGGCATTCCGCGACTAACGACAACGAGATGTTCAAGTTCAGTGAACTCTGCGTGTCCCCACACCTCTATTACAATGATGTTAAAATTGATTTAATATCAAATTATTAATAGTTATACACTTTTTAAACACGGTTCCAGCACGGTTGTTGTTGACACTGGCTAGTGAGTGGCAGGAGAACCGTTCCGGAGTATTTTCGGACCAGCTCTATTTGGCGTTCCTGTCTAGACCTGAATAGCACGGATCGGTACGCGTTCACACTATATCAAAGAGCCGGTGCTGATAGGACTCTTCGGCCCCTCGTGGCTTATATGTTCAATGCTCATGATCTCTGTGGGGTGGGCTACGATATTTCTACCTCCATGTAGCCTGATGTAGAGTCTGCTCACCGTACCGCGTCTCTTGGGTGGGGCGCAAACCTTTCACCAGAGATTTATTTTTCCAGCTATACACATTAGTATAGTAGTTAATTTAAGTCCAACAGTGCACATTTCAAAGTTGTATGATGGTTCTAGGATATTGTAAAGAAGTCATGGTAACGATGTGTTTGGGTACCACGCCCATCCTCACCCACTCCCTTCCCTTCTCTCCCCTCACCAGCAAGAACATGGCCTCCAAGCAGCAGACTGAAGTTATAGGAAAAGAGAATCATCCCACCAAAGGTGAAAGGAAAGTGAAGAAGGGGAAAAAGCTACCACTGAAGAGAAGGGGAGGAGGTCAGCAGAGCTGTGCGAGGTGGTGTAGTAGTGGTCTCTATGTTGGTGGCAGTACCTTCTATGTAGGGTAGTGTCTATCAGTACTCCACTACACTATCCTCCTCCTATAAGGCAATGAGAGGTCTCCAAAGGCGTTGCGCATGGAGGGACGGAGTGGCAGAGGTGAGGGACAGAGCACTGTGGAGCATGACGGAGGTGTGGCTGGAGGTGCAGCCAAAGAGCACAGGGATGAGGGAACAGTGTCACCCACTCGAGGGACGGACATGGTGGACAAAGAGGAAGGTTGTAGCCACGGCGGGGAGCTTGTCCTCCCTCACTCCCACAGCACTGTTCCAAAGTGACAATCAACGATACAACATATGTTATGTATGTTTGTATTTTTGTATGTATGTACGTGTCTTTTATATGTCACAGGTGCGCTACATGTATAGTGTAAATAAAAGTGTACATACATTGCTTTGCATTACTACACTACATATGTCTACATACGTACGTTACAAATGATTTTGCTCATTGGTTTGGCATAATGATGCCATACATGTGCAGAGGCATTCACTATTCACTTACCCTCAGTTCTGTCCCCAGACCTGAGTGTTTGTTACTGACCCAGCTCTTCAGCTTCACATATGTTTGGGTCTGGGGACTTTACTGTTGTGGAAGATTAGAAATGTTTTTTAAGGGGTATAGAACTAATGGTGGCTAATGTTGGAAACCATCCAAATCATTAAAGCAGCAAAGTGCAAATACTTGAAAACAAAGAATTAAGTAGAGCTTTAGCATACATGTATAATGTACATACGTCAGTGAGTCCACATATAAAGATCAAAAGCTGAGCCTGCAGGGATAGGGGGGGTAGGCAATAGCCAGCAAGTTGGGTGTCCATAAGGGTGCTGACCTTCTACCCTGAGCCTGACTGGAACCAAGGGAAACACTGGTCCCCATTAGTCCCCATTATTCAGCCCCACCCCTTGATGCTGGTCCCCATTAGGTCAGCCCCACCCCTTGATGCTGGTCCCCATTAGGTCAGCCCCACCCCTTGATGCTGGTCCTCATTAGGTCAGCCCCACCCCTTGATGCTGGTCCTCATTAGGTCAGCCCCACCCCTTGATGCTGGTCTCCATTAGGTCAGCCCCACCTCTTGATGCTGGTCCCCATTAGGTCAGCCCCACCCCTTGATGCTGGTCCCCATTAGGTCAGCCCCACCCCTTGATGCTGGTCCTCATTAGGTCAGCCCCACCCCTTGATGCTGGTCCTCATTAGGTCAGCCCCACCCCTTGATGCTGGTCCCCATTAGGTCAGCCCCACCCACCCCTTGATGCTGGTCCTCATTAGGTCAGCCCCACCCCTTGATGCTGGTCTCCATTAGGTCAGCCCCACCCCTTGATGCTGGTCCCCATTAGGTCAGCCCCACCCCTTGATGCTGGTCAAGGTAAGGTGGTTAGGTCGGGGTAGAAGCCAGAAGGGTGCCGCCTACCATTGATGTGCAAGTAAGAACACAGCAAACATGTGTACAAGTACAGTCATTGCACAGGTGGAGTGGTGGGTGGGTAAACAATGCAGCTGGCAGCCGTTAGCCTTAGACTGACCTGGAACCATATCAGGTGTCAATATCTTTGGGGACAGTGTGTTAGATTGGATGAGGGGATAAGTTGAATGTAAGTGAGGCTTTTCCCAGTGTTTAAAGGCATGGAAGTGAGGTTTTCCCAGGGGTGTTGTCCCAAGGCTTTAGGCTGGGGAGTGCTCGCATTCCACAAAACATTAAACCAACACCTACAATACATGTACATGATATGTCTATTTTTATGCATGTCACAGGCATGCAAGTGTAGATATCGATAATAAAAATGTACAAGTACATACATCAGCTGCAGTACACTACAAGAATGGAACGTACATACATTAGAAATAACATATGAAAACATGGTGCTCATATGGCAGATCGATATGATCGATCGAGGTTTGTCTGATGTGCAGAATTAAAATTTTCGATTTAATTATCTACAAGTTGTTAGTAATATTACCCAGCCCTTCAGCTTCACATATGTTTGGGTCTGGGGACTTTACCGGTGCAACCCAAATCATTAAAGCAGTAAAGCACAAATACAAAGAATTAAGTAGAGTAGTGCATGCCATCATGCATGCTATAAGAATCTCTAGTCTACAGATCATAAGTCAGTTAGTCTACATATAAAGATCAAAAGCTTCAAGGATTTTGCTGCACAAAAATGCAGTCAGCCAGTCATTCAGTTTCTGAGGGCTGTTTTAATTCTGCAGATATCCGAAAACGTATGCAACACTGGTTGTGTGTGTGAGGGGGAGGAGGAGGAGGGGTACTCAAATCCCTCTCCCATCACTTGGTACATGCAAATGATTTGTATTTTATAAATCGTTGGAATGGTATGAAATAAAATCTTATGCAAGACAAGGTTATGTACAAGTAATAATGACAAGAGAAAGAGACTGAGGGAAAATGAGAGGGGGAGGGGCAAGGAAGTAAGTGATGTCATAGAAAGGCTGTACATGACAAGTCTCCTCTGAGTCACTGTCCTCCTCCCCATTCCTCTGAGTCACTGTCCTCCTCCCCCTCACAGTAGTCTCTCAGCTCCTTCACCATCTCCACTGAGGGATGAGCATCCTTATAGGCCACACCCCTTATGATGTAATCAACTCACGTTCGCTGTGGGATAGCTTTCCCGCCATGAGCCAGCCAAGCCTGTGCAGGGAGAAGGTGTAGGCGTGTTGGCACTCCTGCCTGTGGCTGTCGAAGTAAGGGTCCTCCTGACTGATGGTGTGGAGGAGATGGACCACCTCACACACCAGCAGCAAACTGTGAGGAGGGAGAGGGGAAGGGAAGGAGGAGATACACACACTGTAAAGTATAAAAACAACACTCCTAACCATGGCACATGTGTCATATCTGTACTGAATGCCCCACCGTTAACATTAAAGATGGTGTGTGAACCTACAACCTTAAAGCCCGGGGTAGGCCAATGCATGGGATATCATCACACCATCAGCCACGCTACATGTATTGTGCTTACATGGAGTGGGGGGAGGTTAGTTAGTTTCTAACCTTTGTAGTAAGGCACAATATTTGGTCCATTTTAGATGGTCACTGTGTTCTACTGACTAGGCAGTGCAATTCATATCACACCCACTGCCACACCCACTGCCTTAGGCTATACAGTTACAGTTAACAAATAGCACCACCACCCTCGTATCTCCTTAGACCCCTCCCCCTCCCCCTCCCCCCTTTATTGCCCAAACACTTAGCATACGGAGGTCCGGTCAGCTGTGATGGCTTGGTAACCATGTCAACAGTGTTTGTGAGCACGGTGGTGAGAGACTTCATGAGCTGGAAGGGTGGGAATGGGGAGGAGGGAAGGAATGGGAAAGTAATGAATCCTGACACATGTGAGATATGCTCTGGGCTCTGAGCTCATCAGAAACTGGGAATCAATTGATTTACATCCTAGATGTTAGACTCGATGTTATTCCCGTGAACATGACCATTACATGTACAATATGCATACATTTTTCCCCATCATAATTCATACCTCCTCCCCACACCCCATACCTGGAGTTGCACTGCTGTGGTTAGACTCTTAGCCCAAGGGGGTGTGGCCACAAGATGTTGATAGCACGTGTACAGTATGCACATTTCAGCTGTGAAATAGAACAATGTTTGAAAGATCTCAACAAAACACATGATGGCAAGGCATATAACAGCAATCCTTAACTGATAAGCATAACAATGTAAATATAAAATCACTTGTAACATCACCCCTCACCCAGGTATTAATTATGTGTTTGCAGGTACATGTACCTACAAATATGTATGCAAAACCTGCACTGGTGTGCATCTATAAGAAAGGCCACAAGAAAATGCTCATGCCACTCTAAATGCATATGCTTACTGATAACATCACTGTAGGCATAACATCACTGTAGGCATAACATCACTGTAGGCATAACATCACTGCTTCATACACACATATTCATTACACATTCATTGTGCACCTCCTAACTGGTTATGCAGGCCTGTCACACAATGCAATTATCCTAATTAGCGCCCCTCAGCAGGCATATATTATGATATCGTTACCATGGTCACTGGTCAGTGCAGACACAAGGGCAGGGCACTCGCAGAGACAGGTGAGAAGCCTTAGGATGTCCAGTGTGAGGTGAGGGTCATCTCTGTCCATACATATGTTGACGCTGTCTGAAGTCAGAAGGGGGCAGAACCTGGGAGGGAGAAGGGAGGAGGGTACTTATGGGTGTGAGGGAGGAGGGAGGAGGGAGAAGGGAGGAGGGTGTACTTATGGGTTTGAGGGAGGAGTAGGAGGAGGAGGGTGTACTTATGGGTGTGAGGGAGGAGGGAGGAGGAGGGTGTACTTATGGGTGTGAGGGAGGAGGGAGGAGGAGGGTGTACTTATGGGTGTGAGGGAGAAGGGAGGAGGGTGTATTTATGGGTGTGAGGGAGAAGGGAGGAGGGTGTACTTATGGGTGTGAGGGAGGAGGGAGGAGGGTGTACTTATGGGTGTGAGGGAGAAGGGAGGAGGGTGTACTTATGGGTGTGAGGGAGGAGGGAGGAGGAGGGTGTACTTATGGGTGTGAGGGAGAAGGGAGGAGGGTGTACTTATATAGGGTGTGAGGGAGAAGGGAGGAGGAGGGTGTACTTATGGGTGTGAGGGAGGAGGGAGGAGGAGGGTGTACTTATGGGTGTGAGGGAGGAGGGAGGAGGAGGGTGTACTTATGGGTGTGAGGGAGAAGGGAGGAGGGTGTACTTATGGGTGTGAGGGAGAAGGGAGGAGGGTGTACGTATGGGTGTGAGGGAGAAGGGTTAATATGAGGGGCAGGGGAGGTAGTGGGGCATGGCCTCTGACCTTTCAATGAGGTGGCTGGGACAGTCTTCTGCAAGTGCACACAAAGTCCGCACAATGGGACGTAGAATGTCGGCTGTCTTCTTCTGAGGGGGAGAAAGTATGGGTGAGGGGAGGAGGCAGTGAAGGTTACATGTGCACACACACACATGTACATCATTCTCACCCAGGGAGGGGCGACTAAATCGATGAGCGTTTGCAGCAGGTGACCACACCCATGAGTGGGTGGTGTGTCATAGGCACGTGCATGCACCTAGAAGCAGGGGGGAGGGGCAAGGGGGTAAGCATACGACTGCTCATGTGAATTACCTCAGGACTACCAACCTCATCGTGACCATACCAGACACTGGTAGAAAGTGATGGTATGTGGTTAGCCATACAGACAAGCCTTTTGCCTTTCCAAACTTCTGCCTGTGAGAATGTACAGTGTACACATGAGAGTACAGTGTACACATAAGTACAGTGTACACATAAGTACAGTGTACACATGAGTACAGTGTACACATAAGTACAGTGTACACATAAGTACAGTGTACACATAAGTACAGTGTACACGTGAGTACTCGTACAGATCACTTGCCTCTTTAACTCCTGCGATGTGGTTGTTGGCATGCTCCGCCCTTAGGGGTGTGGTCTCGGTTGGCTTGCCCTCACTCCTCACACCCACGGGCGTGCACTCCCTGCTGACAACCGAGCCCGGAGAGGAGTCCCCAGGCCCATGCCCACAACTTCTCAACGCGTACACGGGCGCCTGGTCGACGACTGAAGAGGGACGGCTCTCCAGCTTGAAGGGGGGAGGGGGCGGGGCCAAGATGGCCGCCCACACCCTCCTGTTGCACACCACGAGCGTCTCCAGAGCAGTCACCGCCTCCAGCAGCACCTTGTAGTTGACCTCTGACCTCGGCAGCTGCTCCTCCCCACTGCTGCGGCTGGACATGGAAACGCTCATGTTGAGGTGCCCCGCCCCTTCCCCGTCACTGAAGTCCAGCTGTCCCGTGGCGTCCAGGGGTGGACGTGTCTTCAGGAACTGCTCCCCGTGGTACCTGACCAGCACCTCCCCTAGGTGGGGGAGGAGGGTGGCGGCCATGTCCCCAACCATGTCCGGGGGCGGACGTGGGCGGCATGGGGAAGAGGAGGAGGAGGAGGAGGGAGGAAATGAGGGAGGCGTGGTGCTGAAGTGGGAGGGGCCTGTTCCCGTGGTGTCTGCAGTGCTGAGGATGAGGCTGATGTGCTCCTCCAGCCTGTTGGGGTCCACCCCCCCGGCCAGGGAGGTGGACTTGGTCAGGTTCCATTCCTCAAAGGCAGCTATCCTGGTCTGGGGACCTCGAATAGCACCTTGGTGGAAGTTGAGGAGAAGTGGGATTGGCCTCTACCGGCTGGACCAGAGGAGGCATCTGGCTCAAACCTTCCTACAGGGTCTCTGTCACACCCTTCCTGGCCGTGCCTGAGGCTTGTCTTATCTTCTTCATGAGGCTGTCGGGCCTCAAGTGGTCACCTTTGACCTCCCCGGGGTACACTGTGGCCGACAGAGCCCGGGTGTTGACCGGGAAGATGGAGCTGGGGGTCTTGAGGTGGAGGAGGGAGAGGAGGCCCGTGAGCTTCTGGGGGGGCCTCCAGGGACCAGGGGGGGGGGAGGGGGTGTCCAAAACAGCCTTACATGTAATAACCCATGAACTGGCCCCTCTACTTAACAAACAGAAGCCATGTTAAAACTGTTAATTGGCCAGGGCAGACCTTTTTTTTATTGATGACAGGGCAAGGTCACTAACAGGTACACAATGAATTCTGATTATAGGATAGCGCTTCTGCTTTAACATATACCTATGTAGCTGTGTGCTACTTTTTAAAATAAGCTGTAGAGTCTTGTATAGCCACACATCAATGTATAGAGGTTTTTATGATAACGAACGTGTATGTATAGAGCTACATGACATTTGTATACACGGTATGCATGTGACATATCTATGGATACACAAGGGTCAACTGGTACATCTAACCCAAATACTTATTGTATCATGCACTCAGACGAATTCAAACGTACCTATTGGGTTTATTGGTAGCTTTCCAAGCCTATTATCCCTGCGGCAGCATTTTTTTTTTCCAGCAGCATGTTTGGCTGTCGGTCGTGCGTTCTTGGAATCGCATTCTTTTCGCAGAAGGAGAAGCGATGGAATCATCTCGATGTTCTGCACTCTTCATGGCCGCTTAATTTTCGTTGCACCGTTGCCTCTAAGTCTTTAAATATAAACCCGGTACTAGTTCTGGCTCGGAGTTCCAACGATATCTATAAATAGTGCCCAAACCGGATACGTGCCACAATTTCACTAGGTTAATTATCACTAATAAGTGTAGTGCCCAGACCGTACACATGGTAAAAATATGACCAAGTTCGAAACTATCAGATCGTTTTGAGTCCTGTCAGATACAGGATGCTTAAATAAACGTGATTTGCTAACACAACCTCCGATATATACAATGTAGCCTTGATACTTTTTTGACCACTGAAGCGAGAATGCCAATGAACTCTGAAGCTATTGGTACAAGTGTTCCTATCTCGAGTTATGCATGGTCAAGGAGCAGTAGAACCAGAGATAATATATAGTCTCTGGTAGAACAACGAGAAATACGTGGGACTGGGTACGAGTTTAGACACACATTAAAACTGCTTTTTACTGCTTGTTCGATGATGACAAAAAGCTAAGCGATCCGACTCGTTAGCGTTTTTTAATGGCTTCATAATCGGGGTGCAGATGAGAAGCCTTAGGTTGGCCATTTTGAAAAGTGTGCGGGCATGTGGTTGCGATACAACAGTACATGAATACATGTATTAAAGATACTTATTATAAATCTACGCCCTCATTTTCCAGCTCAATCGACGATTGAGTCGCGCATCAATTTCTAAAATCTAATCGTACAGTAACAAGCAATCGTAAGTTGCTGTTTGTGTATGGGAAGGCACTGATCTTGACTTTATAATTACGTGTTTATCACCATTTGAAGGACTTTAATACTTGGAGGAAGGGGTGTGTGCATGGGTCGTTTTTTAGCGCATAACCAAAGTGCCAAATTGAATATCGGGGTGGTGTGCCGATGATAAAACATAGAGTACGAATAATATTCTAACGCGGCAGCATATGTGCTGGGTGCGTGGCGGTGCTGGAAGCCTCTCACGTGATCCATTAGGACTCGTACTGTCGTACATAATCTGCGTTTCGCTTTTTCGGTGCGTCCAGGGCGTACCGGTACGGTTAACTTTTTAAGCCTTTTCGGGCACTTTATAACGCGTGTTTTACTGGTAAGAAGTGTTCTTAGTTTTCAATCTATATACAATTGAACGTAGTTGGGCGGGCCCTAGTGCATGTACATGTAGGGTGATGTACATTATATACCACCCACGGTTGTTCGGAGTTGGAAACTAGGTTGCGTATTAAGAACATACGGTACGGGCTCTTAACAAAACTTTTAATGAGCTCATTACAATCCTTTTCAGAGGTCTGTTTCTTACTGTATTAACACTCTTATTAAAAACCAAATATAGTTTCCACATCTTCTAACATTTCTCTTCAAAAATATGTCTGCATGTGTTGATCTCATGTCGTCTAATGTGTCAGTAAACAAGGAAGTCATGACATTATGTGCGCGTGTATTGGAATATGACCTTCAGTTGTGGATGTTGTACGGGCAGCTCCCGCAAGAACTCAGGGTAAGCCTGGCGTTTTCGTAAAGAGAAAAGATGGGGGCACAAGGCTATGTATACCAAAAGACGAGAACGATAATTTTTCTCTTGCTGTGATATTTGCATTTTCATGAATAAATGACACGCTTGCGACTTAATATGTAGGGCAAATGGATTACCGCATCAAGCAACTTGGTAGAATGTGTAAGAAAAGAGTGGTTGTATATCAGTGTAAGGAGGTGGCAGAACAGCTTCTTATAGCTCAGTATCAGTCAACATAAACGATGATGTACCACAACTCAGTCTCAAAAATGAAGGGTGTTCCAAAAAAATAAAAAAATAAAAATAAAAAACCTGTCACCTCTGGCTAGCTCACTGAGCTCAGGAGTGTTAGGTACAAGTAAGATGTACATTTGAATAACATGGCATATACTATTCACCTCATAACAAGTATCAAAGGCAGATGAAAACATCACCACACCCATGCATTAATCGCAGGAGTACTTATCAGACACATACATGTACATCAACTGTACACTGTCCTGATTGTCCTGGGCCCCCACTGGCATCCTCTGTGTTTGGAACTCCTCTCACAGCCAGTAGCCCATGCAATACACTTGTTTGTGCTAAGTGCATCATCATGCGGCTGACAACATCAGCCAGTAAATGGTGTCAGTGCTGCCGCTTAGAAAAGCCCATGTCTCCATCACAAGTGAAATGTGCACCAGAATTAATACTGCTGCTTCTGAGTGATGTGATGGCTCACTGCGTAGCCAGTACATTTGAAGTTGATCTCCCTACCAGAAGTGAAATGCATATGGCAGTTGATGTAGCAGTCCTCCTAGCTGATGAGTGCCTCTTGCAAGTCCCTACCTGTGGAACAGTTAGGTTTGTCAACTATTCTTTTTTTAGTTAATAGTATTTTCCAACATGAGGTAACTACAGGATTTGGCCTACTTGGGGACCATGCAAAGTTCAGCGGGTTCACCCAGTACCACACCATACGAGTACCACACCATGCATGAATGTCAAGCTCTAACGACTTGTGTCCATATAGTAAAGCACCACTTTCTAACACTTAGTACAACATCACTTCAGTTGTACCACCACCCAAAAAGATAAAACAATAACAACTCTTTATCAACGCTCGAAAACCGCTAAAAAAAATGGCTAGTTTTGTTCGTGTATAACTTCGCAAAAATTATCGTTCTCGATTAGCCTACACAAAAAAACGGTACACACATGCCTTAGCTGTACCTTCCACGTTGGTTTTTCGGTGTTTCTTGCTGGAGGTCGTGGGAAATCCATTCTTTCTGAGGGGTGTTCTTTTGAGGTAGGCCGTTGTCGAAGGCCACAGTTCTTCGTGGGAGTGCGGCCCGAGCACGGGATAAGCACCATACAAAGTGCACAGGTCACAGTACTACACCGTGCAATAAACTTGTCAATAGGACATGTAGTTATCGTGTTTTGCTGTACATTCCAAAGGTCATTTCGTTGTCGGGGTGGTTGCTAAGGGATGACGCAAGTACGTTTCAATATTACTTTTCTAAACCTAGTTTCCAATGTTTCAATGGAATTGAACAACCGTGACCAAGGTTTGTGCGGGATTGCAGCGTTCAAGTG
Source organism: Spongilla lacustris (assembly GCA_949361645.1). Classification (NCBI taxonomy): domain Eukaryota; kingdom Metazoa; phylum Porifera; class Demospongiae; order Spongillida; family Spongillidae; genus Spongilla; species Spongilla lacustris. The sequence continues at coordinate 14,855,635 of OX442415.1, forward strand.
GGTTCATTATCACCCAATTAGCGGCTGATGTGAGATAATTATGGGTTTCCTGGTCTATAGCTAGCTTTGTTTGATGGAGCGAAGACGTTTTATTAGCGATTGTGTTATCAAGGCAGCTGAAGATCTAAAGTTGGGCTACCCAAGTACGAAGCATGCTTTCCACACTACAACAACGTCTTTGGCTATCGAGCGCCCGTCGGTCACCTGATGCCACATCCTAAGCAATACGTAGTTAACTAGCTCTATGGCTTGTCGCTGCCATTCCAGTCTAATATCTATGGTAAACCACATCATCACCACGCAAGTGACGTAACCCAACACTAAAATTTCGGTAGCTCATCGCAGCCATTCAGTTAACATGGCAGCTGCAAACAGATTGTAGGAGTATACATGTCACGCGGTCCGAGCTAGCACGTAGCGCAATTGCTTTTCAATGTCAACCAAAGCTATGCTAGTTCCTGTTCGATCGCAAAAGTGTATACAATAAATGTATGATTTTATTATAATACCGGGGACCCTCGAGATATAGAGCGGCTATTGTACACATACATACTAAAGCTGTTACGACATATGGCAATCGTTATTTAAAAAATAATAAGATCCACTGAGATTGGCTCCACCTCGTGGCTTATATGCTCAACGCTCATGTCGATGATGATCTCTGTGTGGTGCGCTCTCCACCCCAGTGACCCCACGCTAGGGGCTATTGCAGTAGTGGTGTACCTCAAAGATGTTCACGATCCTTTGACAACATTTCACCAAAGATGATTGTTTTTTTTTCTCTCTTCCGAGCATACTAGCTAAGCCATCAGCGTACATATCACTGCATGTACATGTTTCTATCAAGTCATTGTAATCAAGTGATCTCCTGTACATGTATGCACCCCTGTAGATGGCACACAGTACATGACTAAATCACTCCTCTATTCTGCACCTGCGCACCCTTCACCTTCCCTGACCATCCCTCCTTCACCACTATCCCTTCTCTCCCCTCACCAGCAAGAACATGGCTTCCACTTACCAGACAGCAGGCGGACAAGAGAATCCTCCCACTGAAGGCAGAAAGAAAGGGAAGAAGGGTAAAAGACCACCATTGAAGCGAAGAGGAGAAGGTCAGTAGAGTTGTGTGTGGCAGTACCTTCTATGTAGGGTAGTGTCTATCAGTACTCCACTACACTATCCTCCTCCTATAAGGCAATTCTCGGTCTCCAAAAGCGTTGCGCATGGAGGGACGGAGTGACAGAGGTGAGGGACAGAGCTCTGTGGAGCATGATGGAGGTGTGGCCAAAGAGCATAGGGATGAGTCACCCACCTGAGGGACAGATACAATTGATGAGGAGAAATGTTGTAGCCACGGCGGGGAGCTTGTCCTTCCTCACTCCCACATCAGTGTATCCAAGTGACAATCAACGATACAACATATTTTATGTATGTACGTGTAGGCCAGGTCACATTGTAAATAAAAATGTACATACGTTATTTGGCATTACCACACTACAATAATAACATACATGCATGTGTACATATAATACAGATGATTTTGCTCATTCGTTTGGCATCATG
>OX442415.1:14857397-14890348 GCA_949361645.1 Spongilla lacustris
TGACGGCAAACGCGTGTTACATCATTTCTGGGGACAAGACAGCGGAGATATACATCTCGCGTGGTATATATTACTAGTTGCTTTAGCTAGCACCGCTCCTGACACGAGCGAGATGCATGTAATTAAATCTATGCTCGAATACAGTTATATTGTACAGTTATAATTGTGTATATTTTTTCGTACTCTCTCGTGCCATGACGTAATGTATGGAATATTAACGCAGACAAGTCACGAGCAAGGAATGCAATTATCATGCACCCACAAATACATAATCGATATCTCTGCTAGAAGGCGTGTCGGCATCATATCAAACCAGCGTTCTGAATTCGCATAGTAGCGCCTCCGGGCTGAAAAACACGAGCTGGTATTTGGCTTCCTTGCGGATATCTGCCTCCATGCTATCATCTATACCTCCAGTGCATGTGGACAGCAGATCGAAATGTTGCGTTCCATCGTTGCTAGCTCTCACCTGATCTTTCATAAGAGAGATAAGAGGGCTCACTACTGCAACAATGCTACTGTGGGTACACGGCGGTTTCAACTTATCAAATACTTTGGGAAGCAAACAGTAACACAGGGACTTTCCGCTTCCCGTTGGGAGGCAGACAAACATGCACGTCTCTGCCATTCATGAAGCTTCTTAGCACAGCGAGTTGATTTGGTCGTAGCTCAGAATATCCCAGTTATTCAGTGGCCTTTGAAATGGCACGATCAATAGCTTCCTTCAAAAACTGCGCCAACACCTCCTGTCACATGATATCTCCAATCTGATTGGTAGCGCCAACATTCCGGCGCTAGCACATGCACGGAATGCTGGCGTTAGTGAACAGACGTAACATTACGTCATGGCACGAGAGACTAATTTTTTTCGAGGCACTTGTATTAGTTGTATATCTCTGATCGATCTATTCTACAGTTCTACTCTGAAAGGATCTGGATCCACTATGCAAAATCAACCGCAAATACATGCATGTATGTAAAACATGCGCAGTACTGCAGCCCTGGTTCATGCTAGCTGCGGATGGATTACATCACCTTCCACATATGTGACGTCGACGTAAGTAGGTCTGGGTACGAGACTAGCTTATTGAATCTGTGTAGTGCGAGTGTTGTGTTGGTGACAAAAATATGGTAACCGTTCAGTGGACTATTGTGGCATACTTTCTTTTCATGGAGATGGCTCTCGTGTTCTTCCTGTGCCTACCGATACCTGCGCACATGTAAGCATGCATGCAAGCTGCATATTTTAAAATTTTTCCTGCATGATCGAGTTTCAGTGAGGCGTAAGGATGATGCATGCAAGTAATACGTTATACCGGCTATAATGGTTGCAACGTGCAAGTATAAAGTATATGCATGTGGTACCATTATATTGGATGTCTTTACATACCTGTACGGCAGTGAACCCGCACATGCATGCACATGGTGAACCCGGGGCAAAGTGCTGACGTGCTCGAATGGGGTGCACAATAGGTCGTGCGAAGTACACGCGCGTGACTATTCTGCATAAAAGGTCCATACACTTACATTTAGACCTGACAACATAATAGCTTTTATCAGTTTATTTATACATATACATGACTGGGATCGGTAAGGTAATATTTCCATGCGGAAACGAGCGTCACAGTTAACGCGTATTTGCACTGAAATGTAATTGCAATTGGACAGTCCAATATCATGCAGGTGCATGCGTAAGAATGAAGTTACTGAGCCGCTTGTCCAAGTATACTAAGGATTGACACCATTATAGGCTTCCGACTTTCATATGATATCAGGAAAACATATAGAGTGCAGCTTAATGTATCTGAAATAATTAACCAAAAATTGCACTTCTCTTCAAACGGTCAAACCTATCAAATTTTCAAATCAATGCAGTATAAAAATGTGTATGGACTATAAAGTGTCTACAAATGTACACAAGGGATTTTTAGGCGATTAGTTAATCTAAAGCAAATTTTCTAAAGTAAGCAGGGGATGCTATAAATTTAGAAAGGCCTCTTGTGCACACCATAGACATTTGCAGTTGGCACGCATTTTATTTTTGATTGGTGCTGGCCCCCCACACAATGTTTGCTAGGAGATATGGCATCCTTTGTGGTATAGACACCCTCAAGCATGTTTGCCTGAGAAAATTGCCACCCCACATACAGGACAATCGGCACTCCTTCGAACTTAGAATATTCATGACTTAAATACTGGTTTTATACAGTACAAGACAGATGATATTGACCATCCATAACTGTAGACTCATTTTTTAAATAAACACTTGTTTGCCAACAGTTGTGTTTCATTTGTGGTACCTTCACAGCTCTGTGGAATCATAAGTCTCTACATCAAATGGGTCAGTGTATGACAGTGCATAGTTTGCTTAAGTACAGCTCTCACTTCAGTTTTCAACTGGTATCTTCCCTTACCAGGAACATGCTGCATGATTGTAAGAAGGAACCAGTCTCTGTGATTTTTAAAACACTTCCACCTTTCAATTAAGCTAGATTTATTCTTTGAATTTTTTAAAATCATCTTGTTCCCAACTTACAACATTCGAGATAAGTCATTGTATAATTATGATTGTATTGTTATGTTGAAAGTTGAGGACAATTAACATGAGCATACTATTAGAACTGTACTATTTACTCAGTTGCTCATCTTGTTGATGCAGAGGTTATTTAGATTCCATTTGGTTGATGATGTCAAGAAGTGCCATGTGGGGTTTTAAGTACAGATTATACTGCTATACTCATTTCAATTTTTTGATCTTTGCAGATTGAAAACAGTGATGGAGTCCACCATCATTAGCGAGTTGAAAAAAGTGGGAAAGTTCATATTCTATGCCTTCGTTGCTATTCTGCTGGTACTCTTTGGAGGTACTGATAATAAATTGAATGTAATATAATTTGCTTAATAATATGTTCATCATGGAGTTATTAGGCACATAGAAAAATAAACTATGTGCCGGCTTTGCTTTTCCTCCATGGAGTAAAAAAAGAAGGATAAACCCATTCAGGAAAAGCAAATCAAAAGATGGCCAATGCTTGCAAAATAAATATATGGCTAGCGTACCTAGTATATATATATATATGATGTACTATTAATATATATGATGTACTATTAATACATGTATAGTTATGGTAGTATAGTAGTTAAATTCATGGACACCACATCAGTGCAGAACAGGCAACAGCTATCTCCAGCGTAAATAAGTGTATCCAAGAATTGATTTTATTAAAAAAACCTTATTTTTTATGCACCATTTTTTTTGTGTGTGTTGCATTAAATGCTATGTATACTTCAAATCTGACATTAAAATATGCTATGCAACAGATGCCATCCGTTCTGCATGGCTGTGCAGCACACCTTCTGTGGGTATGGAGCTGAACAATGAGCTGAGTCGTTTTAATGACTTGTTCAAAGCTGAAAGAAATTGCTACATCGCAGGTTTTGCTCTTTTTCTTATGTTGTAAGTAACACTACAACACAGCAGCATGTCTGCATGTATATAATACTCATATGCATTGTGATACATAGCTAATTTCACGTATCATGTGATGCAGGGTGATATACCGACTTACTGGATTGATATGCAGAAAAGCAACTCTCGAAGATGAGGTTGCCTGGAGGGAAGAACTGATTAAGAAAGCGGAATGACATGAACAAGGCGATGCCAATCTTTTTCTTTTTGTTTCTTGAGGGTTAGCTATACATGTATAGTTAGCGTCATGTGCATGAACTATTGCTTGTGCAAGAAACATCATTGTTCTTGTACTTAAAAAAATTTCAGTTAGTACTACATGTAAGTGGAACTAAATGCATGTGACTTTTCAATCTTATCAATGTAAACATTCTACGTTGAACAAAACAGGATGTATAACATTGTAACGGTACAGCCTTACATTTTACCAAATCCTTTGTCTGTGAAAATTGATTTTCAGTGGTGTTCAAGGCCGTCGGTGGCTCATTGCAAAGATGTCTAACCCAACGGGTTAGAATTACACATTTCTCCACATACGAGTGTTGAAAACGCGTCACATTCTGAATGTACATAGAGGGGTCGTTATAGTTTCTTTTTATGTAATCCTTTACGGAGGAGATAAAGCAAAAATGTGCATGTTTTTCCCGCTCATTAGCGCCAATGATTTGGCTTAAGGCTCAGTGTATTAGAATTCAACAGCTGGGGCTATATATGCTTAGTGTATAAGTTGCCCGTTAGTCTTCCAACTTACATGGGAACTGCATGTCCATGGCAGCACAATAGGGTGTGTAACCTCCCCTGAATAATGAAAATCGATTTTTCCGAATACTTTTAAAACACTAATCGATTTTTCAGGTTTTTCTGGATCAGAAAATCAATTTTTCCGAATACTTGAAAAAAAGAAAATCGATTTTTCCGAATAGGTTTTAACAATTTGCCAGCCAAATACCTAGGTTATTCAGGTTTTCTGCTCACTGAGCCACCTAAATGTACACATCACACCAAGATACCGTCCTACAGCTAAACCATAACACCAGATGCTCTCAGCATACACACACCTACCCCCATCACACCAGTGCCCTCATGAGGCACACCCTACCCCCATCACACCAGTGCCCTCATGAGGCACACAAACACACCTCCCCCCGACACACCAGATGCCCTCATGAGTCACACAACCACAGCTACCCCTATCACACCAGACACCCTCCTACACCTACATGTACCCACATTACACCAGATCAGTACAGCATGCATCCACAGCTACCCACATCACACCAGATGCACTCAGCACACTATCACAGCTACCTACATAGGCCCATAGATATTTGATACAAATATCTATGATAGGCCTAAATCGCGTGGCCTAACCACATACCTAGATGGGCGTGTCCTGACCTAAGGTAGCGTGGCCACGCTGAGGTCTACCTACAGATGTACACTGTCACATCGTACCCGATGCCATAAGAGTAGAACCACAGATGAAGTTTATGCACCACCGGCCATGCAGCCTCCATTTCACCATCGCAAATACTAGTAACTAAGTAGGCCTAAATGCGATCGCGGCAATATCAGCTCAGAGAGATTGATGCAAGAAACCAGCTAGTTCGAAATGCCCTAAGCGAACTAACTTTGATTTGTAGCTGGAGCTGTCCGTCGTCATGACTCGTGAAGAGGGAGATGTGTTGGCTAGTTCGAATTACTGCCCGTACATGTAAAGTGCATATGATCTCGCCCCCACGTAGTATAATAGCAATAACAACAGTGACGTTAATTAACGTTATACGTTTCAAATTAGAAGTATTGTACTTGTAAATCGTAAACGCGTATCCGAATATCGTCATAAAAAGGTATTAATTCGAATAATGGGCGAATTGTCGATGCGGACGACAAATACCTAAGTACCTCCGAATGGAGATTCACTAACCGGTTATTTCGAATAGAACAAATCCAATAATCGATTTTTCCGAGTAATGCTAAATTAGTATTCGAACGGATAGGTTTTTGCGAATATCCGAATAACCCGAATAACCTGATAACCGGTTACACACCCTACAGCACAATTACATGCATGTCTATGGAAAACAGTATAGGTTTTAGACATTACCAAAGAAGAGCCAATTATGAGCCAGTTTGCAGTGAGTGGCAAAAGGAGAGGTATGTTATATTAGGGTTGACATTAGCCTGTGTGAATCACTCTCACTTGACGCAGCCATCAGTCACACTGCCCATTAGCAACAGCTAGGATCGCTGCAGATGGAAATTGTTTCTTTCGGTCTGTTTCTCTACAACTCAACAAACCCAATGTTATTTACCCTTGTATCTCCACATATAAAGTTATTCAAGGATGCAGACTCTGTGCACTTGGGCTAGGGAATTGGAGGTCATTGCACCAGCATCATTGCGTAATACAACAATTTATGCATGTGCCAAATGTGGACTGAGAAACATTTAAATGGCTCAAGCATTTACCACAGGAAACTAACCATGGTTATTATCACGATGAAGGTATATATTTTTTGAAACAGTTAAAAAGATGTAACATCCCTACATGTTGTGTGCATGTCACTATGTCATTCAATGCAGCTGCTAATTGTTAATGCATCAGTTCATTACTTCAAACATTAAATCAAATATATACATTGCCTTCAAAAGGTCCTTTGCTTTCCAGCTTAGGTTCCAGAAGGCCAGTGAATATTCTAAATTTAATCATGTAGTTTTATTCTACATGTAGATTCCAATTATTATGAACCGGAATGCGAGGGGGTTCCAAAATTCTTAGGAGAAATAGCTATGCTATGGGATGCCGAGTTTCCTAGGAAAAATGGCACGGGGGTGCAAAATTTTCAGGGGTTTCAATCCTCCTGTGCCACTGAGTACTGTATGCCACCTATAAACTATAGTAGCTGCTGCCATGCAGCTTACACATGCACATGCCATAAGCCACCCCCTTGAATTCATCACCCTATATATAACTATTAGGGTGACATGGTATATGTACATGTATGTGTCCTACAATAGCGCATGCATGCATGCAATGGATGTACAATTCTGTTCGTTGCAATGATTTAGGAGGAGGAGTATGTAAGTAGTACAACTCTTCAAATTCCTGCAACACTGTATAAACTGTTACCCAGGTCATGAGCTAGGTTGCATGCGCCCAAGAAACTAACGCATCAGCTATTGACAGTGGAGAACTGAGTGACTTTGCAGCATATATTCAATACATGCATGTTGTGTACAATGTACCATGCGTACAAACGTTGTCATGTACACAGCGAACGCGTGGTTAGTTTTTGCAGCTTATGTGGAAAATTGAGGTTTGTGCATGCATGCTGAGGACAACGGAGTACGTATTGGCCCTGTACAATAAACTCCCATGTCATGTCACTGAGAATGAATTTCGTTCTGGCGAAGCTAAATGGGATTTACGGTATTCCTCCAATACTAACGCCGGCTATGCTTCCAATACACAAGTACTGGAGGGGTACCGTAAAATATGATCCAATTCAAGGGAAATAAACGAAATTCATAATTTGTCCAATAAGGTCTTATAGTTGTTCCACTGGTCGTACATATAAGTAAGTTGCTCCTATGCATGTAACTAGCGTCTGTGTATGCATTGTATATGAGTGAATTTGAAAGGTTGTACCGATACGAAGATATACTGTTTTGTTCAACGTCGGATTTTATGCCCGCATGATTGTACTTGAGCAGGCGCTCGTCTTTACATAACGCTATGTACGTGAGATACTTATACCGTCAGTTTTATTTACGCGTATTGATGCGTGCATTAAATCACGATCGATGGAAATGAGTTTTGTTAACTTTTGTAAGTTGTGCGACAGTAACGATTTGTATAAATATTTCATGGGCGTACACATCGCTCCCCCCCCCCCCCCCCCCCCCCCCCCCCCCCCCCCTTCCAGAAATGCTGGGGGCACCCATGGTGATCAGTGCAAGATGTATATTTTGGTTATTATCTGTATGACCGCTTAGATTAGTCCCCAGGCCCTTTTGCGGTACAAAAAATATTTTTGTCCCGCTAACTTTATATTTTACGTCTAATATTTTTTTTTGTGGCACTGTCATGTATATATACACTAATATACTTAAGGTTATGTAAACGTGCAGTTGAAGACAACACATCCCATGGAGTCTTTTATATAGTTCCTGTCATGAATAGTCTTCTGTCACTTCCTGATACTTGTTAAAGAAGAGGGCTATAGGTCAAAGGATGTTTATAAATAGCATTTCGCTTCACACAGCTAACATCTATTATTGCTTTGCTCAGTATTTGTGTGCGCCGGTTATTATGCAAATTGCTTAGACCTTATTACATGTACAATTCAGCATCATCAGGAATTCCTTAATTCTGCCACGTTTGAGTACAATGTTCCTGTGTAATTTTAGATTGAATGCAGAAGTCCGCATATTCGGAAAAAGCTTTTCCATGACCAATTTGGTATTCTTACGAGGTAGGATGAGTAGGAACCGTATACAGGTTGGGAATGCGGTATATGTATTCATTATGTTCTTGGAGCCGGCTCGAGGATCCCACTTCGTGCAGACATGTTTAAGACTAAGCCGGAGGATCGAACACTTGTTACTTTAAAAGTAAATGAACACAATGCATACCCTCTTGCTGAATGTGTGGGGATCCCTTGTGGAACCCCCCCCCCCCCCCCCCCCCCAAATACTGCATACGCCACTGTAGCGAGCCATCGTGCACTTCATTAAATCACGCATCATATACTGTCTAAATGTTCCAATATAGCAAGTAGTTTATAAAATATAACCTGCTTTCCCGTACCGTTATTATTAGAACAGCCAACGACCCCACACCACAAAGGCATACTACTCTGTCAAGATGGCGGCTGTTAAAATTCATTGTTTAGTGACGTCACTGTGAGAACCTTCTATTCGCATTTCTATACGAAATTATTATCCTCGCAGGCAGGTTAGTTTACCAAAGCCAACTTCTGCACCCCAATCTCCATGCACCGTCCACTCTAGAGAATGTATACGCGATTTGGTGCTTTGCAAAGCTGTATCTCCGTAACGGATCGGCATAAAAATCAACGAACAGAAAAAGGTATAGGACATCTCTACCTACAAACCGAATTAGAAGCTATAGCTATTTGTTTAATCCTACCAAAAGTTATGGCGAGTTTGAACCCGGTGGGGGTATCAAATGTTGCGGCAATATTGGCACGGAGCATGCAAGTGCATGCACGACTCTAAACTGTACTTTACCGCAGTGAAATGGTGTAATATATAGAGTTGAAAATAGGAAGTCCATACTCCATAGCTGAAGATATAGTGTAATGAACTAGTGATTAACACTTGAGGTGTTAGCACGCTGGCACGTGTTCAACCTTATATAGGTAGCTAGTATATTTGTCTGTGGATACTTCGTTTTTGTGCTCTTATCTATTAACTAGTAGACCTACGTTACAATAGCAATTCAAATATAAGGGAATTTTATAACATTATAATGATAGCAATTTAAGCGTTAGGTACTTTTTCGCTGCCTCCCCATATGTATAATTAAATCATATTCATATATCCTGCAATATCACCCTTAGGAGTTAAAAAAACAGCCAGTACATCTCTATAAATTCGACGTTGAACAAAACAGTCAGTATATATCTTCGTATCGGTACAACCCGGCCTTTCCTTTCAAATTTCGTACACTTGTTCCCCCACACCATATTTCTATGCTAAAATCGATTTTAGTGATCTAATTATTTTCCATGCCGTGAGTGTAAAGATCGCTAACCCAACGGGTTAGACTGAATTCCTCGTTTCTTCACGTACGCGAATGGTGAAAACGCGTCAAATTCTGGATGTACGAAGTGGAGTCCTATACCTATTGATTTGTTCTGACGGCTCGTTAATTGTTTGCGTTACGGTGATACAGTTTAAGAACTATACGTGCACGTTTTCCCGCTTGATTCGCGCCAATGCTTTTGGCAAATCGCGTCCCGCTCAGTGTATAGGGAGGTGGTATTTAGAAACGTACACGTAGTTTTCTGAACTGTCAGTATCTCTGTTACGGCCCGATTTGAATCCTTGACCCGATTTGAATCCGGTCGACTCGGCCCGGTTCAAATTGGGTTGACCCATCAGTTTCGGTTTTCTTGACCGGATTTGAATCGGGTTTGTGTTTTAGACCAGCTATATGCTGTTTTTGAGGTTTGGCCGTTTTGATAATAAAACACAATGCTGTTTCGAATTACTACATACTTGGTGTTAATTTCCAATGGAATGAAATTGCATCAGTTATATGAACTTGATGTGTGACAATACTGCATGCTTATAATATTTAAATGCAAACGAGCTAATGCTGCACGAGTCGTTATATGCAGTCTTCGATTCTAATCCTATCGGACCCCTAGCTTAATGCACATTTCGCGGAACATTTGTCATATTCCAACATATCATTAATTTGTCTGGCACGTGCAAAATACGTCTTTTTCGTGTTCAGTCAGCCTTTCTAAGGGGAAGGGTTGTATCACTCCATCCTCGAACTGAGCACTGTAGTAAATGGCCCCGTACGGACGTATACCTTCAGTGTTGAAGTGCAAGTACTGCGGGTCGTCTCCAGGACAGAGAGCAAATGCCAGTGCAAAACGACCACGATCATCTAAATTATTTTTCCCATGCATCAATATAGGAAAAAATTCTACGTTGGTAACACGCTCAGTGGAAAAAAAAAGAATCGAACAGATGTGCTCGAATGAATGCTTTGTACTGAGCGAAATTGCTGTATGCATTTAACTACTGCATGTATAGCAGAATTCATGGTTGATATTGAAAGCAAATGGTTGTTATTGGAGTTATTGTAAACAAACAGATATGTCTCTCGGTACATTTAAAGACTGAATTCTGATATGCAGAGCTTTTAAAAAGCAAATCCCTGAATGTATATTGCGTTGCACAAAGCAGGATTTTGAAGAGATTATTTCGTAACACTCTCACCAAAAGCTGAGTAGTATAGTATACGCCGCAACTTTTCGTGGGAATTTTTCCAATAGGAATGCGTGAAATTCAGCCTCACTGACACGAGCAATCTCAGTATAGCCATTGCCATTACCAAAAATGTGGCACTGATATTAGTGATATATATGATTCAAGTCCAGTTGAACAGTTGACCCGATTTAAACCGGGTCGACCGGATTCAAATCAGGTCACGCGATCAAATCGGGCCGTTAACATCTCCGTAACTGATGACATTCAAATTAACGAACAGTACAAATCAATATATAGGATTCCTCTATGTACTGATGATCAGCCTGCAATTCGACGCGTTTTCAACACTCGTATGTGGAGAAATATAGGTTAGCGATCTTTGCACTCACGGCATGGAAAATAATTAGTGTACTAAAATCGATTTCCACATATAGTGAGATGATGTGGGAACAAGTGTACGAAATTTGAAAGGAAAAGTTTGTATCAACACGAAGATATACCGGTATACTATGCCTGCATGATTGTTCTTTTTTATTTACGGGTATTGATGATGCACGTATTAAATCAGCTCAGTCATGCATGCATGCATTTATATATATTTCAGTTCTGCAGCCGATCGATGGAAATCAGATTTGTATTCTTGTTAGTAGCAACAATTGCATCAAGCTATCCAGCGTTACGGGTGTCAAACCATATTATTGCAAATGAAATGATACAAGTGGTGAATCGCGACGTTACATTTGAAAACTGCACCTTACAGAATGTGGTGATTGAAGTAGAGCATAGCAACTTTACATTTGAAAACTGCACATTTATCCAATCGCAGCTCATCAGCTTTTATTCATCTCTGGTGTTTTCTGGTACTGTAACGCTCCAAGACACCCTCGCACTGAAAAATGGAGGTGCAATGACTCTTGTCTCATCAGAAGTCACATTTAAGCCTTCTTGCAACGTGACGTTTTTGAACAACACCGCTTTAAACGGGGGTGCGCTCTATATGGACTACAGTTCTACTTTATATTTTTATACTACTTCTCATGTATGGTTCATTACTAACACTGCTCTTTCAACCGGAGGAGCTATTTATGTAGAGATACCAGTACCTTATTACAAGAAGAGTTGCTTTTTTCAATTTCTGGATTATGCTATACGTGTTGACGCAGTCATCAATTTCTATAACAATAAAGCTGTACTTGCTGGTAGTGTATTGTACGGAGGCCATATTGAAGCCTGTACTTTGAGTTATCCATTTAGGAATTCATACACTGTTTTCAAAGCCATAACGTCTATCGACTATAATGACAAATTAATATCCCAAATTTCATCGGATCCAATTTATATATGCAAATGTTCCAGCAACAATAGCTCCGTATTACCACAGCCTTGTGACCCGCCAGCGTTGAATTTCAGCGTGTACCCTGGTCAGAATATCCAAACGTCTTTCATTACGGCTGGACAACTGCATGCCATCTCTCCAGGTGCAGTAATGATATACACCGATGACCTTGCGGTGATGGATGTAGAGATACTGGATGATTCGAATTATTATTGTTTCATGCACGTACGAGATACCGTATGCAATTTGTAAGGAAACCCGCTGCTACATAGCAACACAGAGAACATTGATAGATAATCTTTTCGTAACTTACCATGTCGAAGTGTTGGTCACACTCATGGACTGTCCACCTGGCTTTGTCCTCGACACGAGTTCATGTCAGTGTGCAAGCGTACTATCAAAGTACGGGTTTCAGTGCAACATCAGTGACCAAACGTTGCATAGTCCTTCAAAGATGTGGGTGGGCCTTAGCTCAGAGAACAGTCTAGCAGTCGTGGATGTTTGTCCCATGGACTATTGCAGCAACACGGGCACCATCTTGTCAAATGGTTTAGACGCGCAGTGCAACTTTAACAGAACTGGCGTACTCTGCGGGCAATGCCATAATGAGTTGAGTGCCACTTTCGGAAATTCAAATTGTAAGGAATGTTCCAATATTTATCTCCTATTACTTTTGCCATTCGGTCTTATGGGCGTTCTACTCGTCTTTTCACTATACATGTGCAAAATTTCTGTTTCCTCGGGAACTATAAACGGATTTCTATTTTACAGCAACGTTGTAAGGATTTATGATTCCACATTTCTAATATCGCATTCGCATTTCTATACGAAGTTATTATCCATGCTAAATGCGTGGCTTAGCCTTGACCTTGGTATTGATACTTGCTTTTACAATGGCATGGACAACTACGCAAAAACGTGGCTACAGTTCATTTTCCCCGTGTACATATTCTCTCTGGTGGGGGCCATCGTACTCGCCGGGAGATATTCATCAAAAATTTCCAAACTCTGCAGTAACCACGTCGTCCCAGTACTGGCCACTCTCATTCTGCTATCCTATTCCAAGATTCTGCGTACCATCATAATTATATTTTCTCCTGCCACTCTCCATTCGTTGAATTCGTCTCTTCCAGATTCGATAGTTTGGCAATATGACGGCAACGTCAAGTACTTCGGCGCTAAACACACACCCCTTTTCATTTTCGGACTGGCTGTCACCATTTTATTTATAATTCCTTACACCGCATTGCTTTTGGCAGCGCCATGTCTTCAGTCGAAGTCCCACTGGAGAGGATTGCAATGGGTTAACGCGATGAAGCCTCTGATCGACAGCTACCAGGCGCCTTTCAAAGATCGCTATCGTTCGTTCGCAGGCGCGTTTTTAGCGGGCCGGTTTATTCTTTATTTAGTTTTCACCGTCTCGTCTTCCCCATCAACAAGCCTGCTGGCCGTAATAATAACTGTCTTGATTTACCTGGTGGTGATGTTGGTGTTATCCGTGTACAAAAAGCTAATTGTGACCCTAATAGAAGCGTTTTTGCTATTCAATTTGATACTAATTGCACTGTGCGAGTTGCACAGTATCCTGACAAGTACGATTATTCCTCTCTTTGTGACGTCTGCAATTATCTGCTTTATATTCATCGTGTTTCTTCACGCTAAGGAGCTCACGGTGTTTAAAAGATGCAAAAGAAATTCAGATTCTTCCCATCTCGTGTCGAAAATTGGAAGTGATGACGAGGTAGCAGCGCACGGTCATGAAGACCTATGGCCAAGCGGAAATCACGTCTTAAGAGAATCGCTTCTAGGCAGCGTTTTACAATAAGATTGCGCATGAAGTAAGTCAGTTACATTTTGCGGTGCATGCAATATTTAGATCAGACTAATATATAGAGTTCATGCACATACATCAGTATGAAAGGCAAGTACTTGAAGTCTTTCCCGCAGTTTATTTGTATTCCATTGCTTGCTTTATATCAATACATGTAATTGTATAACATGAAAACGATGAACAACTTTACGTATATATTATTCACTTGTTCTGGCTACCTTATACCATCAAGCATCAACATGCAACAAATCATCCTGAGAACTGAATTGATCGTCTGACTCGTAGGGTGTGTAACCGATTTCCAGGTTTTGTAGGTTAATCGATTATTCGCGATTACCTATTCGGTCGACTATGCATTTAGTAGAACAGCAGGTTACCGATTTCAGAATTTCCTTTAGTCGAAATAACCGATTCTGTTTTTCTTAGTCGCGATTAGTCGATATTCGTTTCTTTTATATGCAGAAATCGGTAAGAAATCGATTGCCCATTTTTATATGCCCTTCGCTGGTATTACAAAGGTTTATTACTAACGGGTTAATTAATAAAACACTGTTGATGTAATCTACACTTAGTCTGGGGAACTGGCTGAAGTTAGTGGAATGAACACTGCCCTCCCTCAAAATACGCGGTGCACGCACAGTGGGCACGGCATTTTAAATACGTTCGTGCTCGATCTCTGCAGTATAGTACATGTACATGTGCGTTAATCAAATGCGCTACGTACTCGGTGACAGGTGTTAAATTCAAATACTTCTCTTTTCCAGAATTTCGGCCATGACATTCTGAATATGGTCCACGTCTTGATTGGTGGCTTTAATTGGCATATGCGTGGAGCGGTGTTCCACCACGAGGTTTCTAGCTGGTTCTGGCATCTGCTCAGTAGGCCCTGTCTATCGAATTATTAATTGAGGGGCATGCTGTTCGAACATTGGATTGTAACTGTAAATGGCGACGGATGATGCGCGTTTCAGGCATTCTGTACCTGAAAGGAACATTTTAGACGTTCTTGATGGACGTATTTTTGAAAGTAAGAGGCCTTTTTGTTATCACCTGTGATAGAGTAGCGCCTAAATCTGCTCATGCATTCTCCAGCAAAATCACGGCCAAGCTCAAGCAAGCTATCAAAGTAAACTTGGCAGGTCTGCTAGTTTAAAACACCGCTAGTGGGTGTGGCGTAATATACCTCGTTCCCAGTCCATGTGGATACTATCGTATAGAGGACGTGTATTTTAAACTGTTGCTTTAAAATGATTTAAAGTTGGCATAAGCAGCTGATAAGCAATAAAACTGGGTATACGTGTATAGACTTGAGAAACTGCGATTTATCGAGCCAATATCAAATATCGGAAAAACCTGAAAAAACTTAGGTAATCGTTGGCAAATTAATAGTGCATTAATCGCCAAAATCGATTTAATGTTTCTAATAACCGATTTGCAAGTTGCTATAAACCTGAAAAATCGATTGGACTTTTTTTCATAGTCGAAATAATCGATTTTGATTTATGAAAAAGGTTACACACCCTACTGGCTCGTTACGCGCGATCGATGGATTTGGGCAATCGATTGCTACGCCAACGAAGGATCTGTTGATTGCGCATAAATCGGTCGATCGCGCAACCATCGATCAATTGCACACTATACTGCGCTAGCGATCGATGGATGGAATATGTTCAGATGTGTAGATGAGAAACACGTCAGTTGGTTAGGAATATCATTACTTTCCACAATCGCTTCGTTTTAAGATGGATCCGCTTTTCTATTGCATGTGAGGCGCGCATGTTTACGTTGCTATCACCAAAGCAGCCTGCATTTATTTTTAGTCAGGGAAATTTTGATGGTATCGTCCACCCCCACAAGACAAGTGTATTTCCATTTAAAAGATAATTTCAATCTAATGCCCGCGGGCCACTTGAAACACTTTTGATTTATGCATGCTACAATGAACATTCTTGGTTTTAAGTTAGCGCGATCGATGTAAAAAAAAAAAGTTTTGGGAATTAAAAATCGTTATTTGACTACTCAATAAGTTAGAAAAGGAAACTGCTGTACTGCAGGCATGTACCGAGGTGGAAATACTACGCAGGCTGCGCAGACGCTGCATCTGCGCGATCGCGCAGCGCAATGGATGGATCGCGCAAATCCATCGATCGCGCGTAACATTGTCACTATCCAACTCCCTCCGCCCCCAACGTGAGAGATGAATACTGTTTAAAATCACCGCATTTCTGTATGAACCATCGAGCGCTTTCATTTTTCAAACTTTTGTATAGGACTACCATTTCCTTCAAGGTAAAAGTTCCTACTTGGCATCGCAGTGACATCAATAAGTTTTGACAAGATAAGATATTACCTTACCTGGTTCGGGACAGCCATACCTTTCGAACCGCTCGTCTCCAAAAGCGGAAATTCGGAGCATCACAGCAAAAACTGATTGATGCATGTCACTAAAAATAGTGAATAGGGCACTCGTTTTTGAGAAAACGAGTGCCCTATTCATATTTCTAGTGACATCAGTTTTTTGCTGTGTATATGGGAGAGTGTCCAGCAAAATCGGGCTTGTGGGGTTATAATTTTATCACTATAAAAATTGCACGTTGTACTAAACAACACATCTTCGCGACCGTACTACGTTTTCCTTTCAAATTTCGTACACTTGTTCCCACACCATTTCTCTGTGTGAAAATCGATTTCTGTGATCTACACATTTTCCGTGCCGTGGATACAACAATCGTTAACCCCGCGGGTTAGAATTCCTCATTTCTCCACATACGAGTGTTGAAAATGCGTCAAAATTTGGGTTTACATAGAGGAGTCCTGTAGCTATTGGTTTGTT
This sequence comes from Spongilla lacustris, assembly GCA_949361645.1. Taxonomy (NCBI): domain Eukaryota; kingdom Metazoa; phylum Porifera; class Demospongiae; order Spongillida; family Spongillidae; genus Spongilla; species Spongilla lacustris. The sequence goes on from OX442415.1 coordinate 14,873,842, forward strand.
CTGTTCGTTAATTTCTATATCATCCGTTACGGAGATACAGTTGAACAAACTACGGGCACGTTTTCCCGCTTGATTCGCGCCAATGATTTTGGCAAATCACGTCCCGCTTAGTGAATGGGAAGGCGGTGATTACAACATTGGCGCAAATCAAGCGGGAAAATGTGCCTGTAGTTTGCTCAACTATATCTCCGTAACGGATGATTCAGAAACTAACGAACAGAACAAATCAATAGCTACAGGACTCCTCTATGCACACACCGAATTTGATGCGTCGTACGCGGAGAAATATGGATTTCTAACCCGCGGGGTTAACGATTGTTGTATCCACGGCACGGAAGAAGTGTAGATCACAAAAATTGATTTTCACACAGAGAAATGGTGTGGGAACAAGTGTACGAAATTTGAAAGGAAAAGGTAGTACCGTCGGGAAGATGTGTTGTTTAGTACCACGTGCAATTTTTTATAGTGATAAAATCAAGTTATAACCCCACAAGCCCGATTTTGCTGGACACTGTCCCATATAATAAATTATAATTATAAATATAACTATAATTATAATTGTATATAATTATACATGTATATAATTATATATATGTAATGGAAAAACACCGTGAGACCACATTGGCCGCCATTTTTAAGTTGGGTTGCCACGACACAGGCCCGATTCCAAACCATGTCTATTTCTCACATAGAGAATTAATGGCATACCGCGGAATCTTGAGATTGCTGTTTACACGGTTTCATATGATTGCCGTCAAATTCCGCGTGCAGCAATGTGATGGATATGTGAACAAAAAAAAATGTAGCGTCTGACCTTTGACAATCTAATTTCTAGCTTATGAAAAGGTATGTAAAGTGTACACATCAATCTCAAGATATTCCATTTTCCCCAGCGGCTATTATAGTATTGAATTCCAGCACGTTAAATTTTGTACACCGTGGTACATGTATAGCTAGAGTGAAAAATCTCTGAAACCGTTCAATACATTGAATATCCTTATGGATATAGATGCATTCACGTGGAGATCAAGACACCGGCATCATTATAAGCCTTTATACATGTATAACGATATAGGAATAAAGAGGGCGCTTGTATTAAAAGCCGTGGACTGAGGAACTATTAGAGCTTGGCCGGATTAAAATCTGAAGTCAAACACTCACCAAGATCTCTTACAAATTATAGACCATAAATCAATAATTATATCAATATTTATCCGGTAAGTAAATAAATAATGCAAAGAGTGTTTCATTGCATGATCCCATAAAGAGGGTGACACCTCCACTTCACTCTGGAACCCATAGGCTGGCTGCTCGGACCATGGCAAATTTACAAAGCCTTGCTCTGATATACTGAGCCACATGCATGTTAGAGTATAAGGTTTCTGCCACTTATAATTAGCCGGCGATGTTCTATTCAGAGCTCATGCATGACAAAGCAATACCACGGAGCCCGGAAAGTGTGTAAAGTGTATAGTACATGGCATCCTGGCGTTGAGGACCAAAGGCCAAGTCTGAGACCATTAAATGGTGTAGTTTGATAACCGAGGTACAGTTTGGTATCATCAGCAAAGATTTTAATGCGAGCTGGGCATAAGACATGGGCTATTGGTTGGGAAGGTCAATTATGTATTAGAAACTATATACTGTCACTTTAAATAAATTGGCAGCCCCCACAATTTCAGGGGAGCTGTGTTTCTGTGAACGCATGTACATGTATAAATTGAAGCCACACATGCCTTGCCTTCTTCCAACACTTCCAGTGGAGCCATTTTCCCTCACTGCAAATGGACTTTCTTGCACGTACAATGTACATATAGCAGATACCCCTGGATCCAGCTTCCACCCACGAATTAAAGTACATGCAGGACCACATCACCAACCCCCATCACTGCAAGTTAACATAACAACCTAACGGTGCAATTTAATACTTTATAACCTCAATTGCTGTTTATACAAATTCCATGCAATTGATCTTAAATTATATTTTATTATCTTGTTATGTGTCAAAGTAATTTTATAGGAGATACTGACACACTTTATTAATAGAACGAATTCGGGGTTTCCAATAGGTAGCTGTTGAAGTGCTGATGTGCTCATATGTATCATCATGGTAGTATTATGATGTGTTATAATGCCGGTGACAAAGAAGGCCTCATATTCCGATATGTGTGTGTGCATGTGTGTGTGTCTAATTATAATATGTCCCTGTGAATCCACACTCACAGAGGAAATATGCACATGCACAGCGACAGCGCACATGTGCCTATTGGTTTTGTCATCCAATTTGGCGGCATATATGCAGGGTTGCCAAAAGTTACGCCGGTCAGAAATTAGCTCTGAATGCTGCTTCAGACCCATTTGTGGTGTACAGGAATTCACTTCAGATAACACCCTTTTATTAACTCCATCAATCCACACAAATTCAAAACTAATTCGAATTATTATGGTATAGCACGTCAAGGTGCACGGACTCCATGCATGCCTCTAAGAAAAGAAGTGTGCTGCGTTTGCATGCTGACAAAGCATGATGTAATCAATATACCACAAGCCCGTATATATATGTCAATCTATACAAGCAAATTAAGGAGCAAAAAAAAAAAACACACACACTCTCTGGCAAAGCTAAAACGTGAACATTATTTTGCAATGAAGGTTCCCCCGTTGAACGCTTTGTCAAAAATACCAAGTGCATAAAGCATAAAGTACAGGCTTGTGCACATAACGATCGTGTAATGCTGCACTTGCAAGTTGTAACCTCAGTTATAAGTAAAAGTGAGTTTCTCAGTCCCGTGCCAAAGAATTCCATTATTCGCATGCATGACTTTTCTAATGCACATTTTATAATAATCAGCTGTGAATTGTGGGCCAGTCCTCCCTCACCCCCCCCCCCCCCCCCCCCCTCTAGATCTCTGATATATGCAGTGTGGAAAACTTAACACACAAATCTGATTGGGCCGATCAGTATCTACGTACAGGCATATTTCACTCTATATATGCCACATGCATGCGCAAGCCTGTGCCAGTGGGATAGACTGAGTTACCGCGTTCGGTCGCTGTAGTTTGGCCATGCACGCCCAACTAACGCTCTCCAGTTTCGGTATGATTCCAGCCAACCTGCAATGTTGCTATTTGTTCTAATGCACCACTTGTATAAAGTTCAGACACACTCTAATGCATCAATTGTATGTAATTCATAGTTAATTCAGACACACTCAGTCTAATGCACCACTGCATGAATTACAATTGTATGTATTTCAAAGTTCAGACACACTCTAATGCACCAATTGTACGTACTTCAAAGTTAATTATAATGCACCAATTGTACGTATAATTCCAAACATTCTAATGCAACTCAATTCTAATGACCCCTGCTAATATTATATATATATATATATGCTGTACTTGTATAACTGTGTGTGCGTTGAGTTATTACATTGGCGACGAGGGTAAAACTGCAGAATGGCCACATTTTTGGGCACTCTTGGACCTTTCGACCCAGATTCCGAAGACTGGACTTGCTACTGCGAACGGCTAGAGCAATTTGTTGGAGTCAATGGTATCGATAACGCGGACAAGAAACGAGCAGTTCTCCTCAGCTCATGTGGGAGCGCCGTCTACCAGGTCATACGCAACCTTGTGGCACCAGAGAAACCGGCAGATAGATCCTTCTCCGAGTTAGTTAAACTTGTGCGTGACCATTATTGTCCTCCCCCGTCTGTAACTGTACAGCGCTGCAATTTTAATTCGAGGACGCAGAAAGAAGGAGAGACAGTGTCACAGTTCGTAGCGGAGTTAAGGAGACTCTCCGAGCATTGTGACTTCAAGGCCACACTCGACGACATGCTGCGCGACCGCATCGTGTGTGGTGTCCGTAATTCGAGTGTACAGCGCAGGCTTTTGGCCGAGTCCGGGCTCACGTTCAAGAAAGCCTTCGAGTTGGTGCAGTCAGCTGAATCGGCGGAGAAAAATGCCACAGAGATCCAGCGCTCTGTTACCGTGGCTGTCAACGCGGTACAGAAGACTTCGGAGGTACAGGCAAGGTCACGAAACACATGTTACCGCTGCGGGGGTAAGCACAACGGAAAGGATTGTCTATTAGATATGTCCATTGTGTGCTATAATTGTGGCAAACTAGGCCATTTGTCTCGTGTTTGTCGCAGTCCCAAGGTGTCGGGCGCCAAGGGCAGGGGGAGAGGGTCTACCAGAGGCTCAGCAGCAGTACAGCAGGTCAATCTACCACCTGTAGAGGGGGAAGAGACATACACACTGTTCACCCTGTCTAGAGAAGGCTTCAGAGCCCCACTCACCATAGATGTAGTTGCTGATGGGCTGTGGCCTCTATCATCAGCGAGTGCACCTACAGAAGACAGTGGTCTAAACAAAAGCGTCCCTTACTACAAAGAACAGATGTTCACCTGCGTACTTACACTGGAGAGAAGATTAACATCAAGGGCAAAATTTCACTTTCAGTGCAGTATGATAATGAAACGCTTTCATTGGATTTGCTGGTAGTAGAAGGAGATGGTCCATCTTTGATGGGGCGTGATTGGTTAAGTAAACTGAAGCCTAACCTGTCTGTTTTTTTATGCAGGAAACCCAGGGATTGACAAGGGTGTGGAAAAATTGCTTGATCGTTATGCAGATCTTTTCAAAGAAGAACTGGGTCGAGTGAAGGGGGTTGAAGTGAAAATACACGTCGATGAGTCGGCAAGGCCACGCTTTTTCAGACCACGGCCAGTCCCATTTGCCTTAAAAGGAAGAATTGAAGAAGAATTGGAAAGGCTACAGCAGGATGGTATTATAGAACCTGTGAAATTTTCTGAATGGGCGGCGCCAGTGGTACCAGTGCTAAAATCTGATGGTAGTTTGCGGTTGTGTGGAGACTATAAAGTAACTGTGAATAGTGTGGCTAATGTTGAATCGTATCCCCTTCCCAGAATCAATGATCTGCTTGCTTCACTGACAGGAGGAAAAGTTTTCTCAAAACTGGACTTGTCTCATGCCTACCTACAGCTGCCACTGGATGAAAAATCAAAGGAGTATGTCACCATCACCACTCATAAGGGTCTTTTCAGATACAATCGTATGCCGTTTGGAGTTGCGTCGGCTCCTGCCATCTTCCAACGAACCATGGAGAGAATATTGCAGGGTATTCCACATGTACATGTGTACATTGACAATATTTTAGTTGCAGATTCAACTGAAAAGGAGCACTTGGTGACTTTGGAGAAGGTGATGTCAAGATTAGGAGAGTGTGGCATCAAATTGAAGAGAACAAAGTGCAAATTTATGCTGCCTAGCGTGGAGTACCTTGGTTACCATATCTCAGGAGAGGGAATCAGCCCTACTAAGGAAAAGCGCAGAGCTATAGTGGATGCACCAGTGCCGGAAGATATCTCACAGCTGAAGTCTTTTTTGGGGTTGGTGAACTATTACGCATAATTTTTGCCTTGTCTTGCAGACACACTGGCACCACTGTACAAGCTGCTCACCAAACACCAACCGTGGAGTTGGGGAGCAGATCAGGCAGCTGCATTCCAGAAGGCTAAGTCCCAGCTCACCTCAGATGTTTTGCTGGTCCACTTTGATCCCTCAAAGAAAATTGCCCTCTCATGTGATGCCTCTCCTTATGGAATCGGAGTAGTGTTATCTCATTTGCAGGAAGATGGGTCAGACAGACCAATAGCGTATGCATCACGGTCTTTGGCACCTGCAGAGAAGAACTATTCACAAATAGAAAAGGAAGGTTTGGCTGTAGTATTGGGTGTTAAGAAGTTTCACCAGTTCCTCTTTGGTAGACAGTTTGTTGTGTACTCAGATCACAAACCACTCCAGTTTCTCTTCAGTGAGACAAAACCAGTGCCAACGATGGCCTCTTCCAGGATAAAAAGATGGGCACTAACTCTGAGACTGAGTGCGTACAACTACCAGATGGTGTTCAGACCAGGCAAGAATCAAGGCAATGCTGATGGGCTAAGTAGATTGCCTTTAGCGGAGGCCCCTGAAGAGGTCCCTACACCTGGGGATACAATACTCATGCTGCAGGCCTTTTCTGACATGAGCTCGGTGGTTACAGCTACATCTATTCGACGGTGGACAGACAAAGACCCGGTGCTCTCGGTGGTCAGGAGAATGGTGCTTCATGGCTGGAGAACACAGTCAAACGAACAATTCAAGCCTTATGAATGCAGGAAAAGTGAACTTAGTGTGGAAGATGGTTGTATCCTTTGGGGAAGTCGTGTAGTGGTACCTCCACCTGGAAGGGTACCAATAATCAAGATTCTACACGATGGCCATCCAGGGGTATCTCGAATGAAATCTCTGGCCAGGAGTGTGGTGTGGTGGCCAGGACTTGACGCTGAACTAGAAGCAAAGGTGAAATCATGTGAGGCTTGCCAAGTAAATAGTAGGTCCCCACCTAAGTCCCCACTGCATCCTTGGGAGTGGCCTACAAAACCCTGGTCTCGCATTCATGTGGACTTTTGTGGCCCTTTTCTGGGTAAAATCATTTTTGTCATGGTGGATGCTCACTCCAAATGGTTGGAGGCTGCTGTTGTTTCCTCCACATCTTCCCAGCAGGCCATACGAGTGCTCAGACAAGTATTCTCATGTCATGGTCTCCCAGAGGTGTTGGTGTCTGACAACGGCACGGCCTTCACCAGTAAGGAGTTCCAAACGTTTGTTCAACGTAATGGATTCAGACACATTAGAAGTGCTCCCTACCACCCAGCCACTAATGGATTGGCTGAACGAGCAGTACAAACTGTGAAAAATGCCTTAAGGAAGACATCAGGGGATATTGACACATGCTTATCTCGGTTCCTTTTCCAGTACAGGTTAACAACCCATTCTACCACAGGAAGATCACCTGCTGAGCTGTTGTTGGGGAGGAAACCGCGCTCGCACTTGGATTTCATTTTCCCATCTGTGGAACATCACGTGACTAAAAATCAAGAAAGACAGAAGGAGAATCATGACGTGCACACAAGACAACGCTCATTTCAGGTGGGTGAAGAAGTGTATGTCCTAAACCACAGAGGGATGCCAAAATGGATACCAGGAAAAGTTACTGCTGTACGGGGTCCATTGACACTGGTTGTAACGTTGGATGATGGCACAGAAAGCCGTTATCATGTTGACCATGTCAAGGAGCGGATTACCGGGGGTAAGAGGGACTCTGGAACATTTCAGCAGCCAGAATTGGACCCTCTGCCAACCATTGTCACAATGGCAGACAGACAAGCTGAGTTACCGCAGGCACCAGCCCCTCCCATCGCGGAAGTCGAGCCGGATCCTGACCCTTTAGAAGAAGAGGCTCCTCCAGTGGCCGACCTTGAAGCTGTCCCTCTTCTGCCCAGACGCTCTAATCGTCCTCACCGACCCCCGGAGCGTTATGGCTTATGAGGGGAGAAGTGTAGTAATTGTAATTGATTATTAACAGCAGACTATGGGACTGCAATAGAATTTTCTAGACTAACAGGCACGTGAGGCAGACTCTTTTAAGCGCTGGAATTGTAAGTACGAGTCAGTTGGCAACCCGGAGTTAGATAGCTGGACTATTGAGGCTCTACCCGTCACTCCCACTCTTCTGGACTTGGCCATTCCGCGTATGGTGTTGTATATGCTGTACTTGTATAACTGTGTGTGCGTTGAGTTATTACAAAAACTCTTTTGACTAAGTTAAGACTCTTAACGAGACTTTGAACTGTCATCTACAACAACACGGTGCTACTTTTGTAAAGGTTATATAGCATAGATCAAAAAAGGCTGTCAAAAAAGGGGTATCTCGTCCGTCCCGTAAAACATTAAAACAGCATCATTGACCAAAAATCGGCGCCATTTTGTGGGCGTGTTGTAACATACCTATATTATATACCGCATTCCGTCACAAAATACTATAATTAACCACAACTCTCCTATTTAGAATAGATCCGGTCGACACTTTGCTTTGTTTATCATGAATAGTACGAACGAATGCAAAAACGCCAGCAGCGTTAGCGACTACTACAGAAAGCTGATTTTACTGAGTACCGGGTCGGAGGCGCTGTTTTCCGTCGTTACTGCTGCCCTTGCTGTAATAGTCGTGACATGCATCCTCGGATATTGCAAGTATTTTGTTTACAGACTAGCGGTGTACCAAGTCCTCAGTTCGTTGTTTACAAGCGCTTCTGTGGCACTCGTTTTAGCAGAGCGAGATGAGAAAACCGTCTACTTCAATGTCATCTGTCAAGCGGAAGCATTCCTTCTTGAGTACACCAATTGGGTGAAGACGTTGTTTACGCTTTGCTTGTCCATCCACCTGTTCATCTATACTGTGTATCTTAAAAACTTGCAGCGACTGGAATATTTGTACATCGTGATATCATTGTGTCTACCTCTTCTTCAAGCATGGGTACCATTCATACACCACAATTATGGTTTGGCGGGGGCGTGGTGCTTCATCAAGTCTTGGAAGGATAACTGTGCACAAGAGAAGGATGACGAAGGAATAATCGAGCAATTTGCGCTGTACTTTGGCCCTATGATGGCATGCGTAGTGGTCTGCATTATACTGTGCTTCACTACAATTTTTGTCATGGTGAAAAGGTTGCATAGTTTTAGCTCTGATCATGAGCAGCTTCTAATTGAGTCCAACGAAAATGTGACCAAAAAAGAGGCCCTAAAACAAATCATTCCTCTGCTGCTATATCCTGCACTCTATAGTGTGTTAATGATTGTTTCAACAGGGCGTCGCATTCATGATGCTGTGTCATCAGATTCAAGTAACATTGTGATATGGATTAGTGGTTTGATGGGAGGAGCCTCTTACGGATTTCTAAATGCAATATTATTATTCTGTCACATAGCATATGTGTATTTCAAGAAGAAAAGAAAATCATCGTCCAGTCTGAGAAGTGGAAGTGATAGCAAACCGACCGTTTCACAATCTGATAAAGTTCGAACACCATCGTATACGTACTGTTCCGTTTACACAACGACTGTTGCAACTGAGAACAACACAAGCCTACAGAAAGAGTAGTATTGTATCTTTCATGTACTAAAGCACAAGCACACATGCATTATTGGAGCAACATTACTGAATATACGTACTACTGCATCAACTTGCATGATATGTGAAATTTTACATCGTCTATAACATTTTCCCCTCAGGCGGGCCTTTTAAGAATTATTATCAGTATGAGACACATGCATGCTGCAGCCAGCTGCACTGGCTGACTCACTGTTGAAGATGAAGTTGTATTGAATATGCAATGAAGAAAGCCCATGCATATCTCGCACACGACTGACATGAGTACACGCATGCAAATGATTGGCATGTTTTTGAGAATTAGCCCGGTTAGCTAATTAATGTCAGGTACATGTAGAAATACAAATTGCATGAATTGGTTGAAAAATGGCTGCTATGAAATTTTCATAACCACTAAAATAAAAATCCTCTATACCTCCCCTTTTCCACCAGAGCTCAAAGTTTTCCATTTGCCTCATTATGAGATATTAGGATGCCCAATAGGTGACTACATATACTGTGCAAACTTTATTATATTGCCTCAAAATTAACGGCTTGAAGCTAGCAAGCTTTTGAACTGCTTGATAGAGGTTTCTGTCATAGACCCTCAAGTAGCTTTAACTTTACTTCGCCTATGTGGTAGTTTTTGCAGGTTAAGCTACTTGGCTCGCTCAACTCCAACCAATTTGGTATCAGATGCTTACAAGCTCTTCGATGATGACGTCCACCACTGTTTCATGGACTGCATATATAGGTTTTGAAATGTCAGATGAGGCATGGTGTCAGGCCCAACTTGGCCTTAACAGTGGTGGTCTTGGGTTGCGCTCACTGTCCCTACACTCCAGCTCAGCTTTTAATGCTTCCTTCTGCTCCTCTGGGGTGTATGATACAGATGACATACACCTTACAAATCAGTGCCTTGGACCACTTCAATTCTAATGTTGCTCCAATTGAGAAACTGTCTGTCAATTCTGTGGTTTCCTCACCTGTTAGTCAGAAGCTTCTGTCTTCAGAAGTAAATGACTATTGCTTTCAAGTCCTTTTTGATCAATCCTCCTCTGCTAACAAGGCTCGGTTGCTATCAGTTTCAGCCCCCCACGCGACATCCTGCATGGTTATCAGTTATCACATCCCTATAGGTCTCCCATCTTGAGCCAATTGCAAGTGGCTAGGCCTAGATACCTCCCAGGGTTCTCAGTGTGCTTTCTGCCCTGCCCACAGTCTGGACCCGCTTGGACACCATGCATATGCATGTGGGGGTGATGTTATTACACGCCATAATGCTCTCAGCGACACTTTAGCGCACTTTCTTCACCGTGCGCATGCTTCAATCGAAGTTGAAGCTGGTGCTGGGCTCTTTCCTGACCATTCACAGTCACGGCCTGCTGATATTCTCGTGAAGCATTGGAATCATGGAAGCCCGTTGCCCTGGACATCTCCGTTGTCTCACCGCTATAAATCCTTCAACTTTAGCTGAAGCGGGAGCAACGGTTGGTGCAGTCCTTGAGGCAACGGAGTGCAGGAAACACCAGGCCAATGATGAAAAGTGTTCAGCTCTAGGGTGGGTCTCAACCCCTCTAGTAGTTGACTCCTATGGGGCTTGGGGTAACGAAGCTTCAAGATTTCTGGCTCAGATCATTGCTAGGCTTGCGATTCACAAGTCTCTGCCAAAGGCACAGATATCTTTTGAGCTTTTCGCAAACTTGAGCATTTGCTTAACAAGAGCGAATGCCAGAGCCATCCTCCATAGAATCCCATCTTAACTGTAGTGTGTTTTATATATAGCAAGTGTTTGTGTGTAATTTATCATTCTATACTGTAACCATAACATATTATAGGATAAATAACTTTTATATAATTAAAAATGAACTTTCAAATTTATGATGACAATGCATTCAATGGTACCCTTAAATCCATCATAAAGGTTATTGATACATGTGTCAGACTGGTAAAGAATTGTTATTGCAACAATAAATTAAAGTGCAGTGCAAGAATGATACCAAAAGTGATAAACTTATCTTTTTCGGCTTGAATTACTATATATATGGGACAGTGTCCAGCAAAATCGGGCTTGTGTGGTTATAATTTTATCACTATAAAAATTGCACGTTGTACTAAACAACACATCTTCGCGACGGTACTACCTTTTCCTTTCAAATTTCGTACACTTGTTCCCACACCATTTCTCTGTGTGAAAATCGATTTTTGTGATCTACACATTTTCCGTGCCGTGGATACAACAATCGTTAACCCCGCGGGTTAGAAATCCACATTTCTCCACGTACGAGTGTTGAAAACGCGTCAAATTCGGGTTACACATAGATGAGTCCTGTAGCTATTGAGTTGTTCTGTTAGTTAATTTCTATATTACCCGTTACGGAGATACAGTTGGACAAACTACGGGCACGTTTTCCCGCTTGATTCGCTCCAACGATTTTGGCAAATCGAGTCCCACTCAGTGAATGGGGAGGTGGTGATTATATCATTGACGCGAATCAAGCGGGAAAATGTGCCTGTAGTTTGCTCAACTGTATCTCCGTAACGGATGATTCCGAAACTAACGAACAGAATAAATAAATAGCTACAGGACTCCTCTATGCACACTCCGAATTTGACGCGTTTTCAACACTCGTACGTGGAGAAATATGGACTTCTAACCCGCGGGGTTAACGATTGTTGTATCCACGGCACGGAAAATGTGTAGATCACAAAAATCGATTTTCACACAGAGAAATGGTGTGGGAACAAGTGTACGAAATTTGAAAGGAAAACGTAGTACCGTCGCGAAGATGTGTTGTTTAGTACAACGTGCAATTTTTATAGTGATAACATTATAACCCCACAAGCCCGATTTTGCTGGACACTGTCCCATATAATTATAAGGGACAGTTTCCGCGAAAATGTCACCCTTTTATAACATTATAAGGTTATAAAAATGCTTCTTGTTTGAATGGCTATATCTTCCGAACGCTAAATGCCATCAACTTCCTATTTTCAACAATTCATACTACACTATTTCTCTATGCCAAATTGCATTTTGAAGTCTTGCATTTGCTCCACGCCAGTATTGCAACGTTCGATACCCGACCGGGTTCAAACCCTCCATAACTTTAGGTAGGAGTAATCAAATCGCTTCAAATTCGGTTTGTAGGTACAGAGGTCCTATACCTATCGATTTGCTCTGTTCGTTAATTTTTATGCCATTCGTTACGGAGATACAGTTGAACAAACTACGTGCACTTTTTCCCGCTTGATACGCGCCAATGTTATAATCCCCGCCTCCCATACATTGAGCGGGACGCGATTTGCCAAAATCATTGGCGCGAATCGAGCGGGAAAAGTGGACGTACTTTGTTCAAATGTATCTCCGTAACGAATGGCATAAAAATTAACGAACAGAACAAATCGATAGGTATAGGACCTCTGTACCTACAAACCGATTTTGAAGTGATTTGATTACTCCTACCTAAAGTTATGAAGGGTTTGAACCCGGTCGGGTATCGAACGTTGCAATATTGGTGTGGAGCAAGTGTAAGACACCAAAAAGTTTTTATTTGTATAGAAATGGCGTAGTATGAAGTATTGAAAATAGAAAGTCGATAGCGTTTAGCGTTCGGAAGATATATCGATTCAAATAAGAAGCATTTTTATAACACTATAATGTTATAAAAGGGTGACATTTTCGCGGAAACTGTCCCATATTAATATTATTTAATAATAATATAGCCTTGCACTATAGTGACAAGCGTTTACTCTAAATAGCCTGGTCCCAAAGCCACCACTATACCAAACACCTAAGAGGTTCAGTACATCATGTCTGCAGAAAAGTTGCGCATATACAACTGTACATAGGAAAACCCTACACATCTGTAATTGTGTCACAGTATATAGTGTGGTGGACATGCATGTAGCCAGAGACACTTTATACCTCGTGCAGAATATACATGTATATATAGGCCCTAGTATCCTGCACGTGATCCTAAAAGCGTGCCTACCATCCTCAGATCCTATATTAATTTCAAAGCGTAACAATAACCATACTCTAGCTGTATAAAGTTATACATGTACATATAGATATGCCATTGTTCGAGAATGCAATATTAAATTATTATTTTGTTGAGATAGGAAGCCGAGAGGCATTACGCTTAAATTAACACAAAGATACACAGAAGTCATACAACGTCAGCATCACCACCGAAAGTGCGCGAAGGCACGGTTGGCCTCGGCCAGCCTGTGCAGGTCCTGCTTCCTCTTGATAACCGTCCCCTGGTGGTTGAAAGCGTCCATCAGCTCAGCGGCCAGCTTCTTCGCCATCCCGTGCCCGGACTTCTCCCTCGCTGCCGTTATGAGCCACCTGATGGCCAGGAACTCCTGCCTCTCCGGTCGCAGCGCCACGGGCACGTGATACAGCTTCCCGCCTCGCCTCACCCCCGTCGTACCCATGATGGGTTTGGCGTTGGCGACTGCCCTGTGGAAGACCTCCATGGCGTCAACCACGGCGTCTTCGCTTTTCTTGCTCTTGGCCAGCTGGCTTCGCTTGACTATTTCCAGTGCCTCCTTGAATATTTGCTGGGAGAGCGACTTCTTCCCATCCCACATCATGCAGTTGATGAACTTGTGCGCCACGCGGTCATGGAGGGCTGATGGGCTCTCGTGGGAGCTGGGCGCCGTTGGTGTAACTAGGGGCTCGCTAACAGCAGCCAGGGACGCGCTACACGGGACGGAGATGTTAGTGTGGATCCCCCGCGAGGCCGCCAACAACCAGTTACAATTTGGCATTAGGCGAAATTTGGTGACAAGACTTCTGACTGTCGCCATCGACTACGTAGGTCAATACAAACTGCTGGTGAACTATGGTGAGCACTGTTTAAAGTAGCCTCGGCCCAGACCCTTATTCCCACAGCTGCGAAATTACATCACCGGCCGCGAATCGGTCTGGGCCGACGGTTTGTGTGTTTTGGCCACATATGCTATTGTTTTATTCAGGAGGGGGGGGGGTTAGGTTTAAAAAAGGTTATGAGGTAACAAAATTGGAGGGGGATGGGAGGGGGGGGGGGGGGGGGGGGGGGGGGGCGGGATCTTCACCAAAAAGGAATTTTAGAAAGAAAAAAATCTGAATTTTTTTTTTGACTTTAGCTCGCACTACAGCAATATAACCATATTGTTTGCAGTGTTCATGCAAAGCACAATGCAGCTTTAATTAACTGATCGAGAGCATGGACTATGGCTAAGCAAGTACATTGTAAGTTAAAATTCCTTACTAACTTCTGGAGTAAATTATCGAATGGAGTGTTAAGTGAAAAGTATGTCCGCCACTTCATTGTACAGGGTGTTGTTCGACAATTAACTGCGTGTGGTTAATTTACCTAGATTGAGAAACACCCTATATATAGTATCAAGCGTTGATTACGTAGATCTGTCGGCAGTCTAACTAACCAGTGGATCCAACTCATCCAAGCATAAAAAAAAATCCTCATCTTTGTTGATTCAGTGGGGTCCTCTATCGCTGCACTATTTTTATGCAACGATGTGGCTAGATGGGAATTTCGTTAGTGTCCTAATCGTAGCATTATCCAAAGCATAGGTCCATGTAGTAGTGCAGGGCGACATATAGTAGTCTAGGGGGGAAATGGATTAAATTAAAGTCATTAAACCTTCTGACTTTACATGTTTTAATCACGCAACACAGTCACACACATGGCGGTGTTGTGAGGAACACATTTGCACATGGATTGAATGATGGTTGGCTGAGCTCAAGGTTTTGTCAAACAAGGTGAGGTTCCCATATTTTCATGTGTACTTATCACGTTTGGTTTTGTTTGGATGACTGTCTCAACAATTGTTTTTTGCTTAGAAGACATCAATGATTTTGACAGTGTGCTTCCCAGATACTAGCCAGGTAGAACAAAGAACAGCATCATCTTATTCTCTAGCACCATTATTAAAGAAGCTAAGAATTACCTTCCATCTCGCAGTGAAGAGACAGAGAGGTTGTAATGAATAATATTATCTTTTTGCTTTTTGACACTTCCCTTTTGCAATATCACATGTCCCATTCACAGCCACACTCGGACAAGTTGTTAAGTCTATAGCTAATATAAAATACATGTGTCAGTGTTTCCTTGCTGATCAGTTACTGATCATCATTATACAAGCATGCATTTCATAACTACTTTGCACATAAATTAACTACACTGTGCCCCACCAAATGACAATAAGCATATAACTTGTACACTTGTACTGTTTTCAACAGATAAGATCACTCACTTCATGCATACATGCATGTACGTCTTCGATTCTTAGTGGGATAATCTGATAATCTAGCATACGCACGCAGAGTCGCAGACATACTCACGCGATAATAATATACATGTAGTCTATATCGCACGGCTGTATGCGGCTGGAAACTAGGTTTTACAATTAGAACATACGGTATGTATGTCCATAATTGAAAAGAAACACCTCATTACTGAGTACCCGTGTTTCGAAGCTCGTAACACCTCAGTAAAACCAGCAAATCAAAATATGAAAAAGGATTCAAACACCACACTCATTTTTATGTTTTCAAGACCTTACATACACGTCATATGGCAATGGTATGCGCGAGGTGTTTACAGAACGCCACGTGGCAATCATTTTGGAGCGGTGGGTACTATTAAAATTCAGTACAGTGGACTTCGTACACTAATCCAGAAGGTAAGCTTACAACACCGATGAGTAATAGAGATGTGGCTGTTAGAATTCTCAGTCTTTAAGTACTAACAAATTTTCTGTTGTCCCAAACAACGCGATTGTATTTCATGAATAATCGATACGATTCTATGTATGTACGTGTTATATACAGGAATGGATTACCACATGCACCAAGAGCCCAAGCACTACAGAGTGAGTGGGCAACGGCTAAAATGCGCAAACAGAAGCAAATAGCCATGCAGCTATGATTGCAAAACATTTGCTTATTGCCTTTGGCCTCACCGCCTCAACTGTTGATATCAGCATACTCGATGTTTCTGTATCTAATGTAAGCATTCTATGCAAAGAACCGTTCTTTGACAAAGGAGATACATCAGTGACAGGTGTTGTATAACGCCATTTCAGTGGCAAATGTACATACCAATGAAGAGTGCATGCAAGGTAAATGCACTTTTTCAAAATAAATAGCTGCTATGACTTCATAATACACACAATCACTATGCAGGTGTGTGCGCACTTCGAGGACATGTGAGGAGGTCAACTGTTGGCAGAGGCTGCCTACCAAAGGTCCGAGTCACACCCAATAGGTTCATAGCACTTTGGAAGATTGCCCCACCTCCATTCTTCTCTCATGATCATTGTCCACCTCTTGCAAGCCAGACTATTTTCAACCAGCTGAAGTGTCAGTCAGCTGTGTTTCTGCCTTCTGACACAGCCCTCTGAGCTCCAATGCAACGCACTGGTTTGCACCAATGCAAGTGGGTAGCAGCAACAGGTGCATCTTGAAAACTGCCCTTCAAAATAGAA
>OX442415.1:14890548-14959336 GCA_949361645.1 Spongilla lacustris
CAATACGTTCTGAAACCAATTTTAATTCTGTTAGATTAATGCATACCGATGCATGCATATCCGTACGTAGGCCTACATTACGAAGAAAATGGCCGATTTCAAGAGGCTTTAAAACCATTTCAGAAAATTCGTTAGCACTAGCTTTTACTAAAAACAAATAGGACATTCTACTTACTTTATCACAAAAGTTGTTTTTTGCTCAGTTCTTGTGTCCGACCGTCAGTATCGTTTATTGAATCCACGAGGTCACCGTTCCCCGCAAGGAGTACTTTTGCTTTCGAGCGTAAAAGCCAATGGTTCATAAGATAAAGCAATTTGATTTCTGCTATACATGTATAAAAGGGTCAATGGTACTTGTAACTTGTGGTGCAGCGTTAAACTGCGTACTACATTTCTTGTACGTTCTACACAGCACGTTCCTAAGGACATCGGTTGTCAAGACCTTTGATATGCCTATGGCTATGGGGCTTCGAAACCATTTCAAAATTTCTGGGCGTAGGCCTACATGTAGGGCCTAATTTCCACGCGTTCAATGAGAGCAGACAGCCGTGATCGATCCAATCTCATTATTCAGTATAATTAACTTTTCATGCATGTGCATAAGACATTCTATCCTAGGCACCAATGTCCCACCGTGGGGTTGTCCGGGGGACAATGGTGTCGAACGAGTGTCCGAGGGACAGTGCGCGGTACGTATAGGATTTAGGGATTAGATGTCCGGCCGGGGGATATTCTGTGTGTGTGTGGAGGGGTGGACAACCATGCCTATACGACACCGGAACCAATGATTATGCCTCCGCATTGAATGAAATCCGATATATAATTATTATTTATATTAGTGAGGTTATAGATCCCACTACTTATAGGGACGTTCGCTAGTGATTCCATGACTCGGGACGGTTTACATATCAATGTGTTTCGCTCCTTTAATATACGATATACATGGGTGCAGGACACTCCAAATTGAAGCGGTTGAAAGAAATTGGATGCCTTCCCCTTTACAAAAGCATGTCATTATAAGCTATACCTCGTCCGAAAGTACATGCACTGTAGCTAATAGATGTAACAGAGAATTAACAGTGCATTTACAGGTAGATTGACAACTAGGTTCAGAAAAGATCATCAATGGTTTAAGGTGATGTTTGGATGGCACTGGGATAATGATGACTTTGTAGTCCTTAAGATAGACATGAAGAATGCTTGATTCAAACTTGTATCTCGTCATGCAGCAGGTTCTATATATACTAGATGAGTGTGCCACTTACCCCCCCCCCCCTCCCCCCAAACTCCCTATAGGCCAGGTATGTTATCTTCGGAGGTATAGGGGCGCAACAGGGAGACACATTGGGTCCTTTATTCTTTGCTTTGGTCCTTCACAAAGTAGTATCTGCCATTGATGCAGATGCATGATCAGTGCCTTGATCTGCTTTTCCAATTAAGCATCCAGGTTCTTGGATGATGGGGTACTGGCTGGTAAGAAGGCACCAGTAATGCAGGCTTTGTCAATCCTAAAGGCATATGGTCCATCTTTGGGCATTTTTAAGCAAGTGTGAACTCTTCAGCTAAAATGATCTGCATATAACTTACCAGCCTCAATGACAACATCATGCACACTTGCCTCACATGGTCATTCTTGGAGCCCTCATAGGTGATTATATACCTATTCTGTGAATCTGTGCATGCAAATTTCATTGCCTTAAGGCATCTTGATGCTCTGAAGTTGCTATCTCAGCTTGTTGAGGTTGATTGTGTGGGATGTTTTTTAAGGGTTGTTCACTTGGATTGCAAGAGCTACCCCTCGAAGTTTAGTCTCTGATCCTTAATTTGCAGCTTTTTCATAATCATGTCATGCAGACAGTGTTTTAAGGATTGCTTTTTTATTCAGGGGACACTTCTGATTCTACATGCATGCTCAGTCTATATGCTACAATGGCTTCGGCTTATATTAATTGTGGTATCTTTCTGGCTCACCATTCAGATTCTAGTGCAGCATTTATTGCTTCTCGGTGTGCTCCTCCGGCTTTGGTGACATAGATAATCAGTATATATAGTAATTACTCTCTTTATCTATCCTCTCCTTAGAACTTTGTCCAAGCAGGGGCTGATCCAGGGGGAGGGGGGGGGTGGGGTGGCCCCCCCCCCCCCTAAATAATAATAAATTAATATAGTTGTATATCTTACTGCATGCGGAGAAAGTTAAAATACTCAATTATAACCGCATAATCTCAGTAGTCGTATAAAACAAATTCACTACACATCTGCTTTTTGTGCATGAATGACTAATACTCCTAAATTTTCCAATTGGACCTATTATAATTTGTAAATCGTGAGCACACAGAAGCGCCTAAACTACTCTTTTCACTCTGAGATAAAAACAAGAAGCATGGCAGGTACTAACCTCCTTGACATCCTTCATATTAGAGCCATTTATAATTGTGAAGCCAACGTCTGTGAAATTTAGTCTGTTTTTTTTTACCTTACCGGGCCACTAAATCATACAGTATTTAATTAAGACAGAATCTGCAAAGCCTCTTTTGCTCAGTCAGATATCAGTAATTAATATATTTTGTGCATGTTCTTGATGTCAGATTGCATTATGTATAGACATCCTGATCATGAGCAGGATCCTGTTCCTCTGACTACTCCTCATGTGTGCATGATTGGTGCTAGGAAGTTCAGAGGTTTTACACCCGTCATTTGGACGCATGCTTCCAGATGAAAATCTGTATCCACAGATTTGGACTTGTATATAGGATATATACACAAGTAAACTGGGAGGCCATGCAGATACTGATGGCTCGCTGTGATCATGCAGGACCTTTGAGTATTTCACTTCAGTTGCGAGTTGAGCTTGAAAAAGTCCAATATGCATGGACTTGCACTTCGACATCTTTGACCGATGCACACAGCAGGCAAACTGAACTCCGTGAACAAAGATCACGAATCATTCACAGGGAAAAAACGCGAGAACGTGATTTTACAGAGGAATTTTTAAAATCCTTTATAAAATAAAACCTTGATTCGACGCGTTTTTCCCCCTGTGATTATTGAGCGTGAGCAATTTTCAACTGCGTGTGGTTGTTAATATTACTGGATCATCCATTCATCTCCTGTCCTAAAGAAAACACCTTTTTCATGCATTAAAATTTACCGTCAGTAAAAAAACTTTCACGCCCTCACGCACCCACCCCGGTTCCAGCCCCCCCCCCCCCTCCCCCCCTTCCTATAAATTCCTGGATCAGCGCCTGCCAAGAAAAAATAAAAGTACGGAAGCTCTATCAGGACCTACGTTTCTAGTAGTCTCGTACCCAGACCCTGATTCCCACAGTATGGATTACATCACCGCTACGTACTACTGAGACATGATGACTTTCAGAGTTGGAGTCATTAGCAAACATATGTAATGTCTATTGTCCTGAATGTCCACGCGGGGGTACAATTGGACAGCAAAATAAGTTTTTGCCGTTCGGTAGAATTTAACGGTACTGGTTTTTAGGATCGGGCCGAGAAAAGTAATTCTTTCGGTACTCGTAAAACAATCCGTGGTAGCGGCCCTATAGCCTATGTATAATATTACGCTCCGTGCGGATCGGTCGGAGCGTAATGGATAGGTCCGCTAACATGGGTCATCAGTTTTACTAGTACCGAAAGGATATAAGCCTTAATCATCTCGCCCCGATATCGATCCTTGACCTAAAAGACTTGTACTGTAAACCAACACCGTTAATCATAAATGGACTAAGATTCTTCTATGACCAAACGGCACTGAAAAACATTTTTTGTTGTCCACCGGCTGGGTGTATAGTTGTACCCCCGGGTGGACATTCAGGACGATAGACATTATTAAATGATGGCACACAACGCATGTCGGCTTTGGAAGCCATAAAAGTGGGACCTCCTTGCTCTTGTGGTCAGTTTTCATTGTAGCCAGAAGCCGCTTAGGTTCGAGCGTACATGTAAACAGGCACACCCTCCTAGCGCCAGACACACCCACACTCAGGTGAGTGAAACAAGATGATTATGAAAAAAAAAATTTCTAGACAGCAATTGAGGACGTTATACATTCATTTATTTATCATTACAGACCTACATTGTTTAGCATAGTGTATTAGTGAGTGATCTAATCTACCTAGTACCTACCTGAAATTGCTAAATCCCTTGTTTCCATTCGTTTGGCTCAATTTTAATTTGTATCGGCATACACATCAATCTGTAATCAATGCAAGCCTGTTTATTTTAAAAACATGCATACATATACGTTTATACATGTATAACAGTTTGGATATGGTAATGATATTATGATATGCACACCCTTTTGCTCGCAAATACAATTGTCATCTGACGCTTAGCTTAGTTATCAGAATAAAACATATCCCATCACGGAAATTGAATACTTTTGAAGGAGATATTTCCATTATACACCGCCCTGACTGAGCTACATGTAGCTAATAGCGTACTGAGTTCGCGTACTCTGCGTGGCTGCATGATGACAGGAGGCATATCCTTATTAGTTATAGGGGGTTATAGGGACTCATGGCCTCACAGGCCGGGTTTGCCCCATCCCCCCCGGCCCGGCCCGCCTTATAATTAGTAAGGTTCCTATAGCTAGCAAGCTCACAGTGACAATGGCTCGGTACTAGTACATGTATACCATGTCACCATATGTCTATTATACAAATATATGGGAAAGTTTACGAGAAAAGGGACCTAGCGTGTATTATAAAAAAGTATAATAAAAATGCATTACGTTTGATTTGCTATAACTTCCGAACAGTTAATGCTATCAACTTCCTATTTTCAACACTTCATACTGCACCATTTCTCTATGGTAAAATACATTTTGGAGTCTTGCACTTGCTCCGTGTCAGTATTGCAATGTCCGATACCCCACTGGGTTCAAACCCGCCATAACTTTCGGTAGGAGTAATCAATTCGCTTCAAATTCGGTTTGTAGGTAGAGAGGTCCTATACCTATCGATTTGTTCTGTTCGTTAATTTTTATGCCATCCGTTACGGAGATACAGTTGAACAAACTACGTGCACGTTTTCCCGCTTGATTCGCGCCAATGTTATAATCCCCGCCTCCCCATACATTAAGCGGAACGCAATTTGCCCAAATCATTGGCGCGAATCGAGCGCGAAAATGGGCACGTAGTTTGTTCAACTGTATCTCCGTAGTGGATGGCATAAAAATCAACGAACAGAACAAATCGATAGGTATAGGACTTCTCTACCTACAAACCGAATTTGAAGCGAATTGATTACTCCTACCGAAAGTTATGGCGGGTTTGAACCCAGTGGGGTATCGAACGTTGCAATACTGACACGGAGCAAATGCAAGACTCCAAAATGTATTTTACCATAGAGAAATGGTGCAGTATGAAGTGTTGAAAATAGGAAGTTGATAGCGTTAACTGTTCGGAAGTTATAGCAAATCAAACGTAATGCATTTTTATTATACTTTTTTATAATACACGCTAGGTCCCTTTTCTCGTAAACTTTCCCATATACTGCTTTACACATAAGGATGTTTTGTGTAATACGGTCTACTCCAAATATTCATGTTTCAATATTATAATACTGCAGAAAAATTAGAGCAGTACCGGTATTCAACACCTTGTCTACGTTCATCGTTGACGCTGAGAAACGAAAGATGACATCCACCCAAGACAGACCTGTACCAGCTGTAACTGAAACCGAGAGCGAAATTGATCTGCTGCAGCTGGTGGAACTGGAGCTAATCGTCAGCGGTAAATCGCATGGGTGTGATCCAAATGCTTTACTACCGTAGTCATAAGCATGTTGTTGAGCATATTCAGCAGGGAACTGGTGTCAGCGGGAGCGCTGTAGAGTAATTAAGGCGTTTCTTCACTAGCAACCGCAATCCGGATCGATCCGGATTGGGGTGCGTCCACACTAGCTAATTAGTATTCATCGACCAAACCGAATCGATGCAGTTAGGGCGTGCCAATACTGATAATTAATGGCCGCTGTCTCGAGTCCACATAATGCCCGCTGGGAATGGCATACATTTGCTTAGCGGCGTACATGGAGCTACGCAAAAGTCACCTTAGGAAAAAAGGGACACGTGGCCTTGTCCTGTTACATGCATACCATTACTACCTCCATTACTATTTAGAGTCCTTAACCTAGTACCTGTGCGCGTTTACGTCTCGTATAATTGTATGGATCATGCATGCTTATAACCTTTTTGTATTTCTGGATTAGGTTTTTCATCTTCAGGACGCACTGCTTCCACGTACGATCATACACGCAGTGCAATAGCTATTCGCTGATAGATTAACGTGTTGCGTACAACTGTCGTTGCACATCTGCCCCCCCCCCCCCTCCAAACTCCAAAGTGAATAAAAAAGCAGCCATTTTCTATCATGGGTACGCATCGATTCGGTTTGGTCGATGAATGCTAATTAGCTAGTGTGGACGCACCCTCAATGCGGATCGATCCGGATTGCGGTTGGTAGTGAAGAAACGCTTTAATAGGGAATAGGTGTAATTAACGCTATAAGTCAGAGGAATAACCGCAGATTCATGTGTAAGGGTTGAGCGTGTTCAGATGAATTTCCTGTACGGGCGCGCGCGTAGTTTATGACGTAATTAGGATACTGCTGCGTGTCACTTGTGCACTTCCCCCCCTACTTCAATTATTGATTGAAAATACATTATTACACATGCATATGTTTAAAAGGACACGTTTCTAAACATGACAGGTTGGGGTAAGGGCCATTCGCCGATACAGCCCCTCTTCCTTTTTGTAGAGGGGTACCAGTGTGGCACTAAACTGTAAATAGTACTCTAAGCAGGTAAGCAGGTGGTGTTCATTGTAGAGTGGACAATATGTTTTCAATCTATGATTGAAGCTGGGGGGGGGGGGGGGGGGGGGGGGGGGGGGGGGGGGGGAGGGGGGGAATGCACAAACGGAAGCTAAAAAAAGTGGTACAGCCATTGAATAATAAATGAGCATAAATGCACAGCAAAATTAGTCTTGAGGGCACATCTAGTTTGTGGGAACACTGTAAGCTCCTAGAAGCTTACGCTGTTTGTGTTTAAAAACACTCCAAAAGTACATAAAAACACAGCAAAAGCCTATCGCAGGGACAGCCTGGGAGGCTTTTTTAACATAAATATCAGCCCCCAAAAAGTGGTACAGCCATCCATTGCCCCTGCCATGGTAGATTGCGTATGGAGATAGCATTCTTTATGGACTGGGTCATCCTTAGTGGCATCATCTTGCACCATGCTCTTTGATTTGGCTGATGTTATGTTTGATGTGATAGCTCTAATTTGATTGATTCATTATGGGTTAATCTTTGCATATATATTAGTATCTCTGGCATGGTTTGTAGTTCTAGGATTATTAGTCATAGATTTGGCTGTGAGCTATCTGTGTGTAAGGATGAGATAATTGTGTGAAAGAACGTTTGTTAAGAGAATTCCAATTATTTAACATCCATAGGCTACCTGAAAAAAAAAAAAACATTCATAACTTTGCTTTTAACACTCTGAACCAAAGCCGCATGCTACTGTATTCAAAATTCATTGCTATCACTGTAAACTTTACTATCAAAACAAAGGGGGAGGGGGAAAACTATGAGGGAAGGCATTTAGCTAAGATGCATGTTGCTTCAGTCATTTGTGGGTTACCTGGGAAACAATGTCAGAAATGTTCACAACTGAATAGGAATTTTTGAACGTAGTCTGGCATATCTATATAAGGCAAATCCACATAGGGCCTAGGGAACTGCCTATGCATGATTTGCTTTAATTTGCAATTATTGTCACGTGAGAAATGCATCGATACGTATTGGGTTAGATTCACTTGCAAATTAGCAAGTAACGCCCACACACACATGGTGGTTGAACTAAATTAGAAATGGCTGTAGCTGAAGTGGTGACAGAACTGGGTTATTCTGGACTGAAATAAATGTAACTCTCATGTGTTAACACTGGATATGATGCCCAAGAGCCATGGGTATTCGACAAACTAAAATGGTGTGATCCTTCAGCAGTAGTATGTATTGTCACACAGACTTGTTTTCTGCCATGAATTGTTCTCATTGGTGGTATTTGCAACTTTGCAAGCCAATTTGACCCCATTTCAATGCATAGTGTAAAGTCAGTTTCCCATACTCTATGGGGATACACAGGAGTATGGCTACGCCAGTCTATATTCAGCTTGAGGACATAGACTTGACTCTTTGTGTGTATCCAGCTTGGCCAGTCCGGCCATGGCTGGACCGATTTTAGGCAGAAACATTATTATGTCGTATTTGAAATGATCGTACATGTGCGATGAATGTGCAACCACATGTGCGATGAATGTGCAGACCCCAATGGGGGAGCTTTCAGCACTCCCATATACCCCCTAGCTGGGCGGGAGGGATGCCCCCTCCCGCACCCTCCCTGGGACGTCCTATAAATTCATTTCCACTATGGTTGGACCGATT
Source organism: Spongilla lacustris (assembly GCA_949361645.1). Lineage (NCBI taxonomy): Eukaryota > Metazoa > Porifera > Demospongiae > Spongillida > Spongillidae > Spongilla > Spongilla lacustris. The sequence continues at coordinate 14,899,014 of OX442415.1, forward strand.
CTTTTATCAATGCTCCACCCTGTTGATGACTGATTTAACCCTGACTCAGGAAGGTATTTAAATTAATGTGTACATTGGACATCAAGTTATCAGGTATTTAAAGTGATCTATACATTATAAATGAGGCCCAATCACGTTTCAGTGACAAGTGATCTACACTACGTATATCCTGGTACATATTGTTGCAACAATCAACCCTTTTTTGTGGGTGGGATGAAGTGGCCAGCAATTCTCAACCATTAGAGCATGAAGTGCTTCTTTGATGTTGGTTACAGACACCTGTTCCAAATGATTATTCTGTATGTGATGCATTTAGATCATGCGAATAATTACGTTCTTTGATAATGATAATGATAATAATTTATGTGGTTGGGGCCAAAAATGTACTGAAATGGTTGCAATTGCACTCCTGCATAGAGATGTGATCAACACATGACCTTAAGATCCAGATCATGCATGGATTGGTGGCACAGATAATTACATGTATCGATCGTTATGCACTTGGTGCTCAAAGAGTTGGTATGCTTAAGTGAATATTCCATATATCAAATTACTATCGATGGGGGAGAAATATTTCTTAAACACCCATTATCAGACTTCTTAATAGGGGTACCCACCACCCTACACCCCTTTTTCACCTGCGTATAACCATATAGTAAGCACCTGAAACCACCGACATGTACATGAGTGGTTTCAATTGTGGGTATTTCCCCTCAAGTAGTCAATATCCAAATCGACTTTTCTTTGATGTTCATCAGCAAGTTTTACATTATACCTCAATGTGCATGTTCCAAGAATGTCCTTGATAGTTCCTGGCACCATTTATTTCTGGATGTTGGGCAAAAATCTTTGATCCAGGCTGCATCTCCTATTTGAAAATCACGGGTGTATGGATGAATGGATGCGTCAGTTGGCCTTTCCATCGCTGGTTTCTTAATAAGCATCTTGGAAAGGACCATAGATTCATCCAAATACAATTTCTGACAGAGGTTTGTCCAAATACAATTTGTAACAGAGGTGTGGTTGTCCCCGTGCACAATGCAATACAATAGAAGAAATTCTGTTATACATGTACGATACTGACAGGTAGGAAGACTTGTCTTTTTTCTTTAACCATTGCTTAATTCACATTTTGAACCATATTCTTTGCCAAGCCATTGATTACAGGGTGATAAGTTGCTGAAGTATGATGGATGATGGTGGGTTGTCTTCCAGATATCCGAAAATTTCTTTGCAGTGAACTGGGATTTGTTGTTTGTCACTGCACTCTAGGGAGCCCATGGGTAGCAAATATTGTGTATTGGTAGAGTGCATCACCCTCACTTCTGGCCATTTACTATATGCATCAATCACTACCAGGAAGTGCATTCCTCTCCAATCCCTGTAATCCATTTTGATCCTATCCCAGTGGGCATGAGGGTGTTGCCGTAGATGGTATGAAGAAACTGGGGGCATATTACTCTATGTAAAAAGGGTTGTTATACGCTTTGTATAACAGTAAATACACTATATGGAGACGTTATACGCAATATAATATAATATAACAATTTGTAGCTAAGTTCTCAATGTCTTCATCTAACTTGGGCCACCAATGTAGTTCCTTGCTAGAGCCATCATTCTTACAATACCAATGTATGGTGGCCGGGTATGTCGCGTGTATGAGCAATGGTTGGAGAGCAAAAAATTGGTATGAGCTTATGCTGGGAAGCAAAAATGGGTATGATCCAAGAGCAAAAATGAGTACAAGCCGAGAATAAAAATGTGCATGGGCCCAGAGCAAAAACGCATAGGAGCTGGAGGCCTTGAGAAGTTGGGATAAGGAGTTTGCTCCATCAGCGTATTTAGCCACATTTGAGAACTCACCTTTACCATGCTACTACCCTGTCTCCAGGAGTCACCACTCTGGGATTCTGCCATCACTCAATGGTCCAACGGTCATAATGTCCCACATCCCTCAGGCCCAAGTTCATATCGACAGAAATCATAGGATTGACCGAGGGTTTCTTCCCTTGCAGCTGAACTCGTGGCAACTGCCCCAGATCCTTCGAGGAAGGCGAAGCTTTAATCTGCCTCTAAAAAGGAATAAGGCATCCAGAGTCATTCTCACACATGCACATTGTCATTCACACACACACACATGACGTGTATGATAGGTGGGTCATTCTCTGATTATATCTTTGTATTAGAGCATGCTACATGTCTTCAGTCTTGATGTAATTACTCATATTTGTTTGTGTTTGGATGAATCTTACTTGTACCATTTAGCAAGTTAATAACTTTAATGGTTTATGAAATATACTGCACTGAAAATTAAATTTTCCAGATAATTTTAAACTTAGCAGGTTCATATCTTTGCCTTTGTTTGTCTGAAAGAGACCTTTTTGGCATCAAATCGAAGCTCAACCTAAGTAGAATCATTATTTTTGTAGATGGTGGAAGGCATATTATGTTTATATGAGTTGCAGATAAATATTCAGGTTTTTTATTAATCAGAACTCAAAAGACGACTAATATCTGACTGAAAGTAGTGAAGGAAGCGACGATGATCACCAGTTAGACGATACTGCTACCTAGCTGCACAAGATAAATGCAACATTTACAATCCAAGGAATCTCTCCTAACAAAAAAATCATGTATGCATAGTGAGTGGGTGGTTCACTAGCAACTTGGACTGGGTTGCTATTGGATGAACTGATGTAAGGTCACCGGCACACGGGCTGTCGGGTCAGAGATAACAGATGGATGGATCGGTCACCACAGCTGGTTGTTGCTGTTTACTTGCAACAAGAATAATTTCAAATCATAAACGAGCTTACAGTACTTACCTGAGCAGCATGCCCATCCGCAAACTCTCTCTCAATTTTGAAATCTGTGCTATAATGATGATTTTAGTGTAACCCTTTCATCACCAACAAAAGTCATCAGTATAAATTTGACACCAAACAAGTCACCACCAGACATGAATGGAAAAGTGATGAGCCTGCCAAGTTGCAAATTTTTATGAAAAATTTATTTTTTAGTGCAGTAAATTTTGTAAACCATTAATGTTCTAAATGGTCAAGTATAATGAATCCAAAAACAAACAAATATGAGTAATTGCCTCTTGATTGGAATATGTGAGGCACACAATTTTTAATGGATTGACCTGCATGTAGGTAATATTTACCCGACAGTGGTGTACACATACGCACAAATAGGGAGGAAAACCTTGCACGCCGGCTCATAACGCTCTGCATTCGGTGGACAAGTTCTAAACAAAAATAGAAACTGTAAAACGGATTATCATGAACAAATTGATGGAAGACATGTGGCTATTTGTACTGCCATACGTATTGGAAAACGCATGTAAAGAACTGCACTAGCACACTTTTGTTCTCAGCTCCTACGCATTTTTGCTCTGGGCTTGTGTATATCTTATTTTGTTTGGATCATACCCATTTTTGCTCTCAGCTCATGCTCATTTTTGTCATTGGCTTCTACCCATTTTTGCACTCCAACCATTGCTTGTACCAACTTTTGCTCTCCAACTGTTGCTCGTACACACAACCTTCTTGGCCACCGTACCAATGTTGCCCTCGTGTAACTCCTGGAGTAGTTAAACATGTAGGCTGAATGGAATGATAATACGCTGGGCCCACAAGACGCAACCATCCTGACAACTTAGCTCATAATGTTGTGTAAAGAATGGGTTGATGGCTTCTGTAGAATGGAATGGCCAGTTTCCATGTCGTACCCACTGCAGTATGATTGAAAGTGCCAAACATTTCCTTCTTGCTGTGGGAACATCCACTGCAGTGACTGAAAGGGTGGACCAATCAAGTGTTAAATTTCACTAATAATCTCAGCTTCTTGCTTCTTTACTGGAAGTCTTGACAAACAGTCTGCACAGCTGTTCTGTTCTTTCAAATGGCTCTGAGTTGCCAGATGCTTCCTTGTTATCTGTTCTTCCACCCTCGAACAACCATGCAATTAATCGCATGCGCAAAGTATATAGATATGAATATTGTAATCACTTAGCGAATACACAACAATGTTTTCTTTGCTCAGTAGTTCCAGCAACCTGACCCAAATAAATCATTGTTTAAAACACATAATAATAAATAACATTACATGGAATATTTACTAAAAAGGAATAAATGATAACAAATTCTTAGAGCAAGGGAATCTATTTTAAGGATCAAATTGCTTCCTTTGATGTACTCACAGACTATGCATGATAGAGCGATAAATTAAACATTGTTAGATAGAAAATTGTAACTATAGTAAACATAGGAAATGCTACAGAATCCTGGTACTGAAAACTCACTTGTCGGCAAAGTATTGCAAAGGAACAACTACATCAAAGAGTTGTAATATAAAACAACAGCTGCATGGGGATTGCGACCAGCTTAAAATATAAATTTCTGTAGTGCTGATTCAATTGGCGTCACAGTAAAAGTATGCCAGATAAAAGCAAATGCTCTTCCCATGAGGTCGCTAGCATTGCTATTGAAGCCTACAAGGCAAAAATGATCTTTATGCAAGAGCAGGTGGGAACAAATAGTAAAACTGTACTCTTACGCTAGGAAACATGTAATCTGCTTTTTCTAAAATGTTGTAAAACTAATCATTTATTTGCGCACATGGTCTTAAGAGTTAATTCATTGTAAATATGTGTCCGTTGATTAAAAACTGTAATGAGCGTTAGTGTTCCATAGTAGGGGTGCGTTCCACATTCAGTTCCTTTGCTCTATACCGGCTTATGCATATTAAAATCTGATTACCAAATGTACTCAAAACACACATTCCATTTCAAACCTTTAATAAGTACAAAAATTTAGATGGAGAGGTAGGCTTACGATACATCCTCTGTGTCATCAATGACTACATTCCATTAGGTCTGAGAATTGAGTGCAAAGAATACAAGACTGATTACACCTATGGAGTGTATGCTGGTGGCTCTACATCCAGTCACGTAGGATTGAATCCAATTGTGGAAGGTGATGAGCTCATAGAAGGCGATCACATACGCTGTCAAACTCTGGCAGAGGGTGACGACCTGGGCAAGCTGGTGGAGAAGTACCAGAACACTGATGAGTGCATGCATTTAAAGGCACTGATAATCATCAATACCAGAGATGATTTCAATGTAAAGACTCACTGCTTGTACAATAAGTGTGACCTACCTGTTCTGGTGTTGAAAGACAGTGATGGAAAGAAACTATTGGAACTTCTGGAATGCAATACAGATGTTAAAGGAAAGGTGGAGGTTGAGAGTTATCAAGATGGCTCACAGAGCTCTTTTAAAGAGGAAGGTTGGTACTGTATGAATGAAATTCCCTTGATTATGTGCTTTCAGGTACCACAAAAGAAAGGATTAAGCCACGGTCTGTAAGAGGGTACAAGCATGATGACATCAAAAGTGAAATTAAGCGGGTTTTGTTTCATGATGATGGTCAAACTCCTATTACACTGATTGCAAATCCTGGAGCCTTTGAAATGATTATCTGTATATTCCAAAACTATGAGAAGATGGTAAGGCTGGTGTGTTAAAAATATCCATGTATGCTGTTACCTTTTATTCTGCTGTAAAGACCAAAGGTAATGGTCGTCATGGAAAAGCTCTGATGAAACTCATTAAAGGCATCAACATTGGAAATATTTTTGCAAAGGATTTCCCATTTTACATCATACTTGCTCATCGGATACGCAAATTGTATGTAAAAATATATATTGAGTTTTATTATTTTTATCCTTTTTTGTAGTGAAGTAGTATACGAAGGTGAAGAGGCAGGGTCTTTTATTAAACTCTGCATTCGCAAGACATTGGACCTGGATGCAACACAGCTGGTTTCTACTATGGAGGCTTTTATCAAGAGGTAAGTTGTTTTTGTATAGTCATATGTACCTTGTCTGGTTACCTGTATATTTGTGGATGGTGATTGAGTGTCTGGGTAATTGAGAAGAAGGTATTCGTGATCTATTTCTTTTCATGAAACTAAATAATTCCAATCAGTTATGATATACATTTTGTATCAAGGAAGTACTTTAATTGATATCTAAATGTTGTATAGTGCTCAACGAACAAATTCAGGCTCCATCTTAAATAACAAAGGAGTCAGCGGACCAGTAGGCTGCTTGGGAGATGGAATGGTTCTTTAATAGTAATGGTGGATGTGGAGTAGTGCGGGAGGCTGAGCCTCCAAAATGTTGCTACTACATGTATAGCATTAATTTCAATATGAATTTAATCTCATATCAATGAATAATGTAATATGCACATATGTACATGTGAAATGCGCGTACATGTACATACATACATTTATGGCCCAATGTTATCTGCACCTGAAATCATGCATCCACTGAATTGGCTCATACATGTACATGTAGTTGCCACTTCAGAAACATATCACTAGTTTCCACCTTTTTACAATCTGTCTCAAGGTTGTAGTGAACCGTAACAACCTTCTGGTGAGGATATTAATGTGCATGTACATGTATGTACCTACCATGTACATGTAGTTTGCATGCATACTGTAGCACATACTTTCATTGCGAACCCAACAGTAACGTAGTGAGTAATTATGATGAAAAAATTACAATGAAAAAAACTTCATTACGTACATGTACAATTTCAATGGTATGTCACTTAGTGTGATTGTGCATTTTTCTAGTAACTGCATTGATTTATCTAAAAGGAAACCTGGATCTGGGCTATCCATTCGTTCTATTGAGCACTACCAAGGGCTCTTGTGGCACTATATAACCCTCTTTTCCAGCATAGCATCAATTAGATCCTTTACTTACCTTCTTTTGTTGAATGAATGTTTGGTACAAAGTGCCTGTTAAATAGGTTTAGCATGCTGATCCTGAAAAAAAATTCTAGACTTCTCGTTGTGATGGTTACCATTCAAATTTTGAATCCAACTGGGCTGCAAAAAAACAATGCTTGGTACATTTAGTAACAATTGGTGTGGGTGTTTTGATGTAAAGCAGCTGCACAGGTGACGTTACTGTAAATATTGTGTTGCTAGGCAATATTATGGTATTGCAATGGCTCGTTGTCATTGTATGTCTTTTACTGTATGACGTTTCACTATAAAAATAGAAGGAATCAAAATGTGAAAAGAATTAGGTCTTAGAAAGTTAGTGGTATATTGGATTTGAAGGCAATGGTGGTGTGATTAGGAAAGAATGATACATTATGAAAGCAGGACAATTTAGCAATATAATATTAGAACATGTATATATTTTGTCACGTACATGTACATCAGAGTATTAATTCTGTTTGTGGACATTATTTTGCAGGAGTTACAATATGCATGAAAATGTATACAGTATGCATCAGAAAAAAGTTGGCTAAATGCACCATGCTTCGATTGTAGTACATTACACTCATAATTAATTATGTTACGCTACATTGGTATTCATTGCGTTATAATCGATGTGTTACGTTATTAGTTGAAATGCAGTTTTGTGTTTTGTAGATACGTAAGCATCTTGTTTTAGTTTTGACAAAGCGGTAAAGTTCCCACGCACGTAACTTGTCGTACGTGTATATGCAATTAACGTAACGCACTCAGCCGCACTCGTACATGTATGTAGCGTGACCATAACGTAATGTGTGTTGCCAATTTTTTTCTGTCCTTGTGTCATGCTCATGGGCGTGAATTATGACTTTTAAATTTTATAATCGCACTTGTGTGTACAATGCCTGTACTTACTACATATCTCAGGAAAGAGGCATATGTGGCATGGTATGGTACATGTACATGACCCATTGCTAGAGGTTAAACACTTTGCTATGTCTATATACATGTAGTTTGCTAACCAAAACTGATTTATAGTAACACTATTTACAGCAAGCGGACAGCGAGGGTTACTGGTGTCAATTTTTTTTTCTGATGCATACTGTAGTTTCCCCCCCCCCCCCCCCCCCCCCCCCACATCAGATGTGCATTGCTGTGCAATTGTAGATGATTGTTCATATTGTGGTGTGAATGGCATGCAGTTGTTTGAGCCTATTATTATATTACTTATGTGTGATCTATTGCAGTGATGGCATAAGTGAAAATATACTCCAGTGGCTTGAGGATGCATGCATGAATTTTGCAACACATTCTTACAAACGTATTTACAAGAAAATGGTCTGGGGTATGTACATGTACATGTGCATGTTATATGAGAACTGTATTCATGCTCTCTTCAAATACAGTCATTTTAGCTCTAAAGTGCAATGTTATCTCTGTGACCAGAACCAGAAATCATGAAGATATATGGAACATCATTGTAAAGGTTAGATTTCTCAATACTCAGGCTATAACTGACATTTGTGCATCAGATACATGTACATGTACATGTATTGCATTGAAAATTGTAGTACACAAAATGTATCTCATTTTCCAATATACCTACATGTACATGTCACAGACTACCTTGATGGTTTTTGTTTTACATACATTTACTCTAAATAACCCAAAGTTCACATTTCTCTAAAAACAGTGTAGAATAGTTACTTTAAAAATGAACCTTTTGAGCTGTGGCATTATTGTGCAACTACACATTTAATGAAGCAGATATTTTGAGGTGAAGTTGAAGTTTTCCACTGCCAGTTGACCAGCAGCATGCACTGGAGTTGCGAATCATTTTTATATACTCAGAGGCTGGCCATCTGGATACACAACAATAAGGGGGGGGGGGGGGGGGGGGGGGGCATCGTCCACTGCATAACAAAGGTGAGGCTATAACAATGGTGAGGCTTTCGCTTCCTGTATTGCAAAGGTAAGGTTGGAGTGTGATGTGATGTGGTTACGCATTCTATCATGGATACCTTTGGATAGGCCTGTGAGGTTCTTAAAAAAAACTACTACGAGGCGCAGATGAATCGAATTCAGGAGTATCACACGCGCTACTGCAGGAACCATTAAAATCGTCCTGTTTTGATGAGACGAGAGTTGCAATGCATATAAGGATGATTGAAAAAAATCGCAATGGATAAGAATTAAAAAACTTTAATTCAAATTCCCAATAGCAAAGGAATTGATACAGGAGAAAAAACTATCTGGGAATGAGAACTACAAGGTTTTTGTTGTCTTAAAGTAAATGGACTGGCGTGTTGAACAAGAAATGAAAATAATTGTCTTTCCATTCTGGTTCAATAGCAGTAAATAGCTACACCTCCCTTCTTGGTTTAGGAGTTATACATGGATCACGTTTTAATGATATTCATGATTTTACACAAATTCTGTATTAAAGTTACTGCCGTTACTCTCGATGAACATATAATTATGAATAACATTAGTTATACATAGAATTAACATACATAAATATGCGTCACTGTCCTCAAAAACAAGCCAATATTTGCTAGCAAAGGTGCCCAGGACTGAGACAGCATTACCTCACTGTACAGCTACAGCGAGGCGTTGAAGTTGATACAGAAAGGACTTCACTTCCCCTGACACCTTATGGACATGACAAACGGGATCCTTTAGGAATGAAAGAGTATAACAACTGGAGTAAACAGATACATATTGGGGTGAACCTATTAATTAAAAAATGCATACAACAAGATTTAAAAAATAATAACCAGTATTGTTTAAGGTTGTATACATTACCAGTACAGATGAACTGTAAGGCAATATCCCGTAAAATTTTGTCTTTAGTAGTGAACAGGGCAATGGAGCGTTCATGTTAAATTGAAGACAGGATGCATGCCCTAAATCATAGAGGTACTACTACCTGCCTCCCAGGGACAGTATCTGCTGTGTTAGGACCTCACTCTTTGATCATCAAGCTGCCTCGATCTTTTGAAGGCATGACATTCATGAACGCGATCTTGCACACACAAATAGTATAATCACATTATCAATTCTTGTACACATCATATGACATCGTATTTAATTACATAATGGTCAGTGCAGGAAACACCATTTTGGGATGAAATGTGCTCAGGCATTAAAGTAAGACTTGCATGTGTCTTTGGTGAGGTACACTGAAGTGAAGCTTCTCAAGCTGCTTGCAAAATAATGAACTGTTTTTTTTTCTTTTTAAATCTGTGCATCATACTGCTAGAAGGCTGCAGTTCATGATAGCCAACAGAATGAGAACTATTAATGTGCATGTATTTGTGTTTCATGTGTCATCACTGTTAAATATTTTCTTCCACATGTAAACCATAGAAGATCATGATGCTATCATTTGCATCTCTGAATACCATTGAAGATATAAAATGTGGGCTGCTGCTGACCAAGCAGCTTAACATTCCTTCATCATCTATGATGAGCATTGAGCAGATTATTATGATGGCCAGTGAGATGGGTAATGTTAGACCACTATCTCATCTTGCGTAAGTGTTTAGCATTTAGCTATCACTCCATCATACGTACATGTATATATATTTATACCACATTAGAAACTATCTTGATTGCGTGGTCGTATATATACCAGACAAAGTAGATTTTGAACAACTGATAGGTGCCCTATATGAGAAGTACCTGTCTTGGATGTTTGACTATTATCCATTAAAACTGGGTTCCGAAGTTTCTTCATCAAAGGTGTCTGCTTTGAGCATTGCACACACTATTTCTGGTGCAATACAGGAGGTGAGCATACATGTAGCCTGTGTGTAATGTTGAATTTCATGTGTTATGCACCTTTAAGGGTTTAGCATTTGTGGAACAACTGAGTAAGATACTGGAGCAGAAGTGTATTAGGGAAGTTGTCCGTAGCTTGCATGAACAGCGCTGGCTTCAATTTCTGTTGGATCTGGTGGATGTGACCAAAGCAGGTGCCGATGAACACCTGGTGGTGTACTTCATTAAGGCGAACAGTCAAGTCCTCAAGAAGCACCAAACTGAGCTATTTGAGAAGGTATGTGCAACTATATTATATTAACCATTATTAGTTATTTGAGATTTTTTACATGTACATGTATGTTGTCATACACAGTTCGTCCACAGAACAAAGGAGTCATTTGCTGTGCTTTCATGCAGCCAATTCACTTGCCTCTATAAGAGTTCTATACCATGGCCAAATAAGGTAATGTTGAATAATAATCTCTGATACCCGCTTTTTAACAGCCAGTCTATGATGTCTATTGCACGCCAACTTAATAATAGCACCTGATAGACTGAGATACATGTACATGGACCAACATCAACCACAACAACCACAATCCAGCATAACAACCACAATCCACCACTAAAATCCACATACAGTAGCGGCTCACTAATCAGACCATGCGGTAATAAGACCACTTAACCGCCCGATTATAAGACCACTTCGCCAATCCGACCACCGTCTAATAAGACCACTAGTGTATAAATATTGGAGGGGCGTTTTTGTGTTCCTTTCTTTCTCTGAACAGGCGATCAATGAAGTGGTTTCCTAATACAGTTGGTACCCACCATGCATTCGATTGCGGGGGAAATCGACGATCCCGTACTAATGGAGTTAGCAATGTCTATGACACACACGAGCCAGCTCTAAGCTTGCTCTACAATCCTTGGCATAATTGTTCATCCTTCCAACTGTTACGATTCGTTTGTTTGTCTGCTACTGGTATTCTAATCAAAGCGCATTTCGAAAGGCGGGAAACTCGCCAGTAAGACCGAAACGGTCGTATTGGCGAGTTTTACCACAAGATCCGATTGTCCCGGGGTGGTCTTATTAGTGAGCCGCTACTGTATACATCTCCACACCATTACATACAACAAAAACAATACGCGATCACACAACACACAAGGCTGGGCAGGGGGCTCAACATACACCTATGTTTTAAAAGAGATGCGCCCACATCTCCTTATGGAAAAACCCCAGTGGAAAAACCTCTAATAGGAAAAAATCCACCATACATTGGGGAAAAACCTCTAACAGGCACTGCCCAGCCACATACAACATCGACCATATTCTACAAACATTCCAACAGCTGCAGCCTTCTCTGTGCCCAGGGGTCATCTGTCACCAGTCAAGGAATCTGCTCTTGTAATAGGACACACACAATGCTACCCTTCGGCAACAAACTAGACTACACACAATGTACACAAATTGCTAAATCTTGTGAACAGCTTTAGATGGATGCATCATTCGTGCACATATTGTGGGTTGTTTGCGAGCCGTGTTTATAGGAAATGATGCTATCTGACCTATGACATACCATGCATGTAACTTGGCACTCTCATCTATATAATCGTTGTGACCAGCTAAGAGTAACCAAATGTACATACATGAACCAATCACATAAGTGTACATGTGTATGTAGCTGCTGTCATGTTGTAATCGAAATCCTTGCTTTTAAAAATTTACTTTACTCACATTTAATATTGCAGTATGGCTTATTGCATAAATTCAAGTCCTTTGCTACAGTTATTTACTGTATCCTGATTGGCTCAAAGCTTGTAACGAAAATCTAAAAAAACATTCCAGGCATTGAACACAACGGTCTCTTACACTTAATAATACATGAACACGTATGTGTAAATATAAAATGTGGTAACAAATGAATGTTTTACCTTCACTAGTTTGCAGAGGATTACTTCAACAGCTGTAAGGTATCAAGCAGTATAAAGGTGTGTGATGACACATGGGTTGGATTGATACATGAAGTAGTCAACAGGTATGGCAAGTATATACACATGCACATAATGTGTACATCTACTACACATTTGTATAAGTTCTCATATGTTATGCGGATGTTCTACCAATGCACAGGGTTCCAGGAGCTCAAAACCAACATTTTATTCTGAATTTTATTAAGAGCATTGGAGAAATGTACACCATGGATAGTAGATCTGCTGACTTCATTCTAGATCTTTTGGCAGTGAAGGTTCCCAAATTATTTGCAGTATCATATGCGGAATGTACTTTGGATGTGGCTGTGCAAAATGAATTTTCAATTTATTTGCACAGCTATATCCAAATGAATGGACTGAAGCGTGATATGATGAAGAGCATTGACAAAATATTGGTACATTGAGCCCTTTTGTTGAATTCCTTTTCACCTTATGTTTTGTTTTTTCTAAATACACATGTCCATGCAGTCTAACATCACTGAAGAATCTGCATTTCAGCAGCTCGTTTTAATGGTTATTCTAAAGGTAAATGGATTGAAATATTCATAAGGTGAAGTATTTGTGTCATGTAGATATTACATGCACATGTACATGGGCGTACGTACGCAAGGGGGTCGATAGGTTCAAACGACACCCGCTCCCCAAAACGAGGTCACCATAAGACTTAAATCTTTTACTATTTGCTGATTACTCCACCTGTATTTACTACATACGTGTGCATATACGTACAAAAGTGTACAATGTATGCATATATATGTAGGTGTGGATTATATAATCCATAATTTTGTGTGACGAATGGTCACCTTTTATAAAATTTCGACCCCTCTTTCAAGAAGGCTGCGTACACCCATGATGTAGGAGATTTTGTAAACCAATCATTTTTGTGCAGCAGTTATTGGGTAAAAAAGACAGCAAGATGTTAAAATTAGTATAAACTAGGCATTGATGATATCATTAAAAAAAGATGAAGTGATCTTTGTACAATTGGAAAATGAAATACACATAGATTACATGTACTAATCCCCCTCCCCCCCCCCTATAATCATTAATGCTAGCGAGTACCTGTTCAACATTTCTGGAAAGAAATGGTACACTAACAGGATTTTGAAGAATGGCGCACAGCAGCACTCAAAATTACTACAATGTGTCCATTTAAACACGAGCCATTTTTTTTTGGTTGAGGCAGAGGGGGGGTGGGGGGCTTAGTACTCTTAGTCATGGAAAAGTGTGCCCTCAATTTATAGCCTAACTGTGCTTAAATAAGGTTAATGTGTTGTCGGAAGTAGCAATGCATGTAGGTACAGTTGCAAGGCTTCTGGGGGAATCTACGGGGCAGTAGAGGAGTGGGTGTGGGCAGTGGCCAGCCCACCCTTGGGTGGGGGTGGGGGATGGGGGTCGGACATGAAGTCCCCCTTCCCAAAAAGGGGTTATTGTTAAGTATTCCTCCCCCCCCCAGGCTGTAGTTAGGTAATCGTTCTAGCACCTCCACATGCCTTGACCCAGATACTGTGCAGTATTGGGCTGTGATACAACACACATCTACCACTGGTACAAATTGACTAGGGGAGTAGCCAGTTTTGCTGTACTGAGCACAACTGGGATATTTCTGGTGGAGTCTGATACAACCACCGAAAAATTGTGCCCAATCGACTGAGGTCCAGTCTGGTTGGGTGGTCACTAAGGCACTCTCCAGCTGTGGAGGGATGCTGTACTGCCGTGCTGCGGGTACATGTGTGTGGAACTATGCAGAATCTTTGCAAGACAAAGTGTTGGCTAATTGTTGACCTTTCCTGAGATATATGAAATGGTTAACATTACTGTAAACTTTGCCTTAATGAAAAACAAGCATCATCCATGTAACCATTGAGCTTCCCGAGTTGAAGCTGATGGCTGCTGCCTCATTGTCGCAGTACACCTAGACGTTCATATTGTTCCGTTCCACTCCTCTCTTCTCCCCAAACTGCGAAGACTACATGTACACATGTACATGTAGCACTATAGGTTCTGGTGACCATGGGTAGAGCAGCTAGCCATCTGGGCCATCCGGCCAGTTGGCCACTGTGCTGCACAGCCAGATGTGTCAGTGTGCACCATAACATCGGATAGTTGAGAGTCAACAAAAGAGATCACTGAAATCCCATTCCAAACCTCCAGCTGGGAATTTTTGCCACCACTTTACATCAGACCTCACTCAGCTGAATGAGCCTCTAGTTTCTATGGCCCGCAGAAGGTCCAGCATTCTCGAAGGAACGATCTCCCTGGATGGACCAAGCATTCTCAAGCTTGCTCACCAAGGATATTAAGTCGTGAGCCACTTGTTACAATAGCCAAAATAATGAGTGCTCTATCAGGTGAAGAGTTAGCTGTTGTGAATCTATCTTGATTCCCAGAAAGGTGATCTTGGATGACGCCCTAGCTGTCTTGTGTTCTGCAATTGGAACTCTCAGTCTCTGAAACATCGATCTAAGATTAAGAGATATTCATTATACTTCAATGAGTCTGGTGCTCCTAACATGCTTGAGAGTGTCTGGCAATGCGTTAAAGATCCTGTGGGCTTATCTCATTCATTCTGAACAGAACTGTGAACATAAAATCCGCTCCTTCGAACTGCATTCCCAGCAACCACCGGTCCCCTGGGTGGAAAGGGGTATGCCACTTTGATATCATTGTTTGCCATCAGAGTCTTTCAGCCACTGGATGACCGACTCATTTGCCTGGTCTACCGTCATGTACATGTACGTGACGGTAGACCAGGCAAATGAGTCGGTCATTGGGACCATCGATACCACAATTGACACTGGCTACCTCTTGTGAGGAATGGTCTAAAATTAACCTCCACTTACCTGTCGCTCTCTTCCGTATCACACAAAAACTGGCTGCTTATTTGTGACCACAGTGAACACAATGGTCCCACCACTCTTCCCACTAAGCATTATACTGCCAGGTACTCTTGGATGACTTGGGCATGGTCACGAGCTGAATGCATATTACTGGTGGCACTCTGGCAGCTATAGTGGGTGTAACGAGACACTGCAGCAGCCAAAAAAAAGTGTTTAATTACCAAGAGAGACATGCATAAATACACAGATAAGGTCAAGGTACAGTCCAGCTGGAGCCAGCACAAACACGCATGCGTACATAAATACAAAAATATATTATGTCATTCGCTACACTACTTCCTCCTTCGAAAAGGCCGGCCTCTTGGTCCGATTCAATAACGATCCGGCGGGTGTCTTATTCGCTGTGGATAACGACGAGGTGGTGGCTGATCTGCAGCTGGTTGTTCGTCCTGGGGAGTGGCCACTTCTGCTTCTGCTTGATCTTCTGGGCCCAGTTGTTCCTCCTCCGGGGCTGGTTGTTGTACTATCTCTTGTTCCGCTATCTCAAGGTCATCACTGTCAAAGAATTGCAATGTCGTACCTGGGTACTCGTGGCAATGACGACTTTGATTCGCACTGGTTGGGCCCTCTGCTTCTGGATTTTTAGCTTCAACATCATCAAAGTCCAGACGAATATCACTAGGGCATGGCTTCAGGCGATCGAAGTGTACAACCATCCTCTTACGTCTCCGTGCTGCAATACGTCGTAGATCCAGTATTCTGTAGGTGACCGCAGAAAGCCTCTTCACCACCCTAAACGGCCCAGTCCAGGGACAATGGAGCTTCCTAGGCTTTCCCTTGGGAACAACAGGGGTATGTAACCACACAAGGTCACCTGGTTCATACTGTTTCCCATGGACCCTCTGATTGTAGACCTCCTTCATCCTCTCCGTTGCTGTCCCCATGTTTTCCCGAGCAACTTGGAAGGCACCTTGTAGGATTTTCTCCAGTTGTCTTGCATACTCATGTTGTGGCTGGGATTCAGTTGGTGTAGACCCATAGACCAGATCCACTGGCAACTTGGCCTGCCGCCCGAACATTAAAAAGAAAGGGGAGAAACCTGTGGAGGGATGTATTGAAGTATTATAGGCCATACAAATTTTCCTCAAATGCAATTCCCATTGAGTAGGGTTGTCCTGGGCAGATGTCGCTAGCATGCTGATCAACGTACGATTCAATCGTTCAACAAGTCCATCTGATTGCGGGTGGTATGGCGTTGTACGTGTCTTACTGATTTGTAGTAATTTACACACTTCTTTCATCACATCAGACTCGAACTGTCGCCCTTGATCAGAATGCAACTGCTGAGGGATAGAGAACCTGCAGAAGAATTCATCAACCAGTTTGGTAGCTACTGTTATTGCCTCCTGATTAGGAATAGCATAAGCCTCTGCCCATCTGGTAAAGTAGTCGGAAGCAACTAAGATATAAGGGTTCTTAGCCTCCCCCGGGGTGATGGGTCCAACTATGTCTACTGCAACAATTTGCATGGGGTACCCAGAACTAATACCCTGGAGAGGGGCACGGCCTCGACGCGGGGGCATTTTTCTAGTAGCACACT
Organism: Spongilla lacustris; assembly: GCA_949361645.1. Taxonomy (NCBI): domain Eukaryota; kingdom Metazoa; phylum Porifera; class Demospongiae; order Spongillida; family Spongillidae; genus Spongilla; species Spongilla lacustris. The sequence goes on from OX442415.1 coordinate 14,916,002, forward strand.
TCACACACGTCCTACACCACTTCCCAACATCTCCTGCATGACCTGGCCAATAAAACCTCTCCTTCAGACGGGAAAGTGTCTTTCCTTCTCCTAAATGTCCTCCCAGTACACCCTCATGTAATTGCTTCAAAATATCTTGGCGAATACTTGCCGGGGCAATAACCTGCAAATGCTCACTCCCCTGATTGTCTTCATACCTTCTATACAAGACGCCCTTTTTTACTACCAACTGGTCCCATTGCTGCACTAATATGTTTAGTTCCCTACTCTTCCCTTCCAGTTCCCCAAGGCCTACCATGCTCCCACAACTTACTGCCCTGAGCACAATCCCCACATTTTCATCCTCCAGCTGCAGCTGGCGCATGCTCTTCACATCTCCAGTTCCTGTCTGAAACTGCTGTGGCTGAATAGCTGATACGCCCACGCCTTTGCTGCTGGAACCACCCGAGATGATGGTTTCATTTTCATCTGGACCAATACGGGAAAGGGCATCAGCATTTCCGTGGTTGCATCCCCTGCGGTGAATTACAGCAAAGTCATACTCTTGGAGCTGTTCTAACCATCTTGCGAGTTGCCCTTCCGGTTCTTTCATGTTGTAAATCCATTGCAAGGAGCTGTGATCAGTGCGAAGAGTGAAGCGACGTCCTAGCAAGTATGGCCTGAAGTGTTTCGTAAAGGTGACTACTGCCAATAGCTCTTTCCTTGTCACGCAGTACTTTCTCTCAGCTTTACTAAGTGTACGACTCCCGTAGGCCACTACTTTCTCCTCTCCATCGTGGTCCTGAGACAGCACTGCTCCTATACCATACTGACAGGCATCTGTATCAAGGATAAAAGGCTTCTCAAAGTCTGGGAATGATAGTATGGGGGCAGACAATAGTCGCGATTTGAGTTCATCAAATGCATGGATACACTCTTGTGTCCATTGAAACTCACGACCTCGCTCGGTAAGTTGGTGTAACGGTCTGGCAATGGCAGCAAAGTTGGGAATGTATTTCCTGTAGTATCCCACAAGACCAAGGAACTGTCTGACATCTTGAACTGAATTTGGTGTCTTCCAGTTTTGGACTGCAGAAACCTTTGTGGGATCAGTACTAATACCCTGTCTTGAAATTCTGTGCCCTAGAAATGTTACTTCTTCACGAAAGAGATGGCATTTGGAAGTTTTCAACCGCAACCCTGCTTGCCTTAATCTATCCAGCACCAATTCCAAATTGGATAAGTGCTGCTGAAAAGACTTACCTACAATCACGATATCGTCTATGTAGACGAGGCAACTTTTCCATTGGATGCCAGACAAGACCAGGTCCATCAACCGCTGAAAGGTTGCTGGAGCATTGCAGAGCCCAAAGGGCATAACCTTAAATTCGAAAAGACCATCTTGCGTGCAGAACGCTGTCTTTTGCCTGTCATTCTCATCCATCTCCACCTGCCAGTAGCCGCAAATAAGGTCGAGAGTTGAAAACCACTTGGAATCATTCAAAGCATCCAGCGAGTCATCTATTCTTGGGAGGGGGTAAGCATCCTTACGAGTGATAGAATTTAACTTGCGATAATCCACACAAAAACGTAAGGAGCCATCTTTTTTTGTCGCTATGACCACCGGGGATGCCCAGGGGCTTGAAGAGGGTTGCACAATTTCGCGCTTGAGCATATCTTCAATTAGCTTGCGGGCCTGTTCTCTTCGAAAGGGTGGCATTCTCCTAAACTGCTGACGGATTGGAGGGTTACTGCCAGTATCAACTGACTGCTTAACCATGTTACTACGCCCCAGTTCATCGTTCGATTCAGCAAAGACATCTGCATATGCCATCAACACGTGATACAACATCTCCATTTCCTCCTTACTCAGATCAGCTGCACCATTTTGTACCATCTCCCACAATAATTTCGACTTACTTTCAGAAACTTTTGGTATCTTCTTTTCTTGACTCATTGCATCTGTTACAGGTGCCAACACTGATTCGTCCTGCAACCTCGTGGCTCTGGCTATTCTTGTACCCTTATGAACGACAGTCTCAGTTGGCAAAGGATTACACATCAGAACAGGGATACTACCTAAAGGCTCTCCTATTGAAGGTGTAACCACGGCTCCTGCAACAATTATAGGGATATCAGGTCTGCTACCCTCCACTAACCACACCCCCTTGCATGTGGAAGATGTATACGCCATGGTTTGAATCTCACTATAGGCTGGTATCTTGACAGTCTCTATGAGACTAACACTCACCTCATTAGCCAACATGTCACTACTATTGCTACTGTCAGCATGGTGCTGTAACTGGATGGAAACTCCTTCAAGCTGCAACACCATCTTGGATAGGTCGATGATGCCTTCATGTTTCTCTAGAAAGTCCAGCCCCAGGATAGATTCAACCTTGAGGGAATCAACGACTACAAGGTCAGCTGAAAATGCCTGATCTGCCAAATGGAATTCAAGAGTGGTAACTCCACACACAGGAACAGTGCTACCCTCTACACCAACAAGGTGCCTCCCTCTCCACGGTGACAGTCCAAATGTGCTTGCACCTCCAAGTCTGTCCCAGACATCTTTTCTTACAAGACTTACTGCTGCACCTGTGTCTAGCATGAATTTTACAGGTGAACCCTTAACAATAGCTACAATGAACTTCGACATAGCAGGATTAACAGCTAAACTATACAAACTATTTTTAACCTGGACCATTGTTTCCTTACCCTCATATGCTTGGTCCTTCGCATAGAGGGTATCTAGTTTTCCTGCTTCCGCTTCTGCCAGCCAGCCGCGCAGCCCCTGGCAAAGTGTCCTTCCTTGCCACACTTTAAGCAGATGATCGTATCCTTGGAGGCTGCTGGTTCTCGAGAGGAATTATACGCCTCGGGTCTCCTTCTACCTGCGCGTGCTTGTGCCGGCCGTTCGGACGTCTCTAGTTTCCCCATCCTTTCTGACAATGAGTGGATCATGGCCATTAAGGTTTCCCGTTCTCCGACCGGAACATCACTGACGACTGATATTTTGGAACCTTTGGTCTCTTGATGGAGATACGACTCCATTTCCATCGTGCACGAAACCGCGTCGTCCAGAGTCTTCGGTTGTCTCTGTCGGACAGCAAAAGCAACCTTAGGATTATCCAACTCACTGAGATATCTCTCGAGAGACAACAAATCCTTAGCCTTTTCGTCAATTCCGGGAAACGCTTTGTCTGCGAGGATGCGCAACTCATCTCCGAAATCACTCCAATGTTCGTCCGGTCGCCTTTTCCTGGTCTGAAATTCGACAACATACAGCTGACGCTTACTTTCTGGCTCAAAGCGCTTCTGTAAAGCGTCCTTCGCTGCTTGGAAGTTCTGTTTCACCTCTGGCACCAACCTCCTCCAAGCGGTTTGAGCCTTTCCAGTTAGCCGGACGGGTAGCCAGAGTAGTTTCGTCGGTTCGTCCCAGCCATTAACCAAAGCCACGGTCTCAAAGTGCTCAACCCAATCGGTCCAATTTCTGTCGCCAGAGTAGGTGTCGGGAGAAACCAGCGGTCGGTTGGTTTTGGTCTGAACCAGAACCCTCGGGCTCGGAGTTCCCGTTCCGCCTTCTTGTTCGTTCATCCTGCCGACTACGCCAAGTGTAACGAGACACTGCAGCAGCCAAAAAAAAGTGTTTAATTACCAAGAGAGACATGCATAAATACACAGATAAGGTCAAGGTACAGTCCAGCTGGAGCCAGCACAAACACGCATGCGTACATAAATACAAAAATATATTATGTCATTCGCTACAGTGGGCATACTCAAATCCTCAAATCCCACTCTGAACCCTTCTTTCTCTTAGTCCTGCCATTACATAGGCTCTGAATTGCTGGTGAGGGTGGGATTTCAGTGCCTCCTCCCACTCTGATGACCACTCTAGCGGTGTCATGGTGTTATTCGACTGGAGTGGTTTTGTCCGCTGAGCAGCCTGAGGCCCTAGAGCATTCGAGTGCCAACAGGTCCCCTGTGTACCATTAGATGCCTGCTTCAAAATGAACAACATATGCAAACGGCCTATAGGACATTTGCCATGCAGCACAACAAAGCTAGCCCTTGTGTCCCAATATTCAAGGCCTAGGGGATTTCATGCCTGCTGTTTGGAGCACAGCTGCACTGTTTCAGTGCATGGTCGCCACCACAGCATGAGCAGTAGTGGCAACTTTGGAAGTAGCAACGAATCTCATTCCAGCAGCAGTGTATCTCTTTAAGAAGGTTGCTTAGTAATCTCACCAGAAGCATGAGGTCTTGTCAAGTAGGCTATTAACAGTTTCTGGTGTCTTTTCTAGGTCAGGTTTTGCCAAATAAGGGCAATCCCAATCGATGTGGTCGATTGATGTTAAGGGTGCTACAGTGAGGGCTGGTGCCCTGTGCAATCCCAGTGAAGCACACAGCATACAGGGTGTGTTTATTTGGGACGATATCCTTTTACCCATGCTGCCTGCCTTCTGAAGGCCGAGTCATATTGGGTCTGTATTTTCAGCTTTCACAAATGATTCCGGTCATGTACGCTAGCAGTTCCAGTACTGATTCTGGAATCTTCACAACTTATTACACTAGTGTGTGTTGCAAACCAATGTACCCATGGGATCAGCTCAGTCACCGGACACCTGCGATGATTTACCGCTATCAGCCCATCTGACTTCTGCCAGTATCTCACTCATTTCCACAAAGTCCCATTTCCATATTTTCTCTGCCTGCTTTTTTGAGAATTCCTGGCCCTTCATGCTGATCTGGCAGGCTATGCGTCACTGCCGGCTGCATTGTGCTGGGAGCTCACTGAGCATCGGCTTACGCATTTATGAGAGGAATATCAACCTGAGCAAGTGTGTGACCCAACGGCATCGACCCAATCTCTGCACCTATGACAAAATGATGAGTGATGCACTTGGATAGTAGAGGACGAGAAACATTTTGGTTCTTCAGACCAACTTGGAAAAGCCCTACTAGCCAATATATGTAACTCACCAATGCATATGTTGCTCTCGAGCCTGCAGCTTTACCTGCCATTCCAGTTCAGTGCCCTCATGACCATAATTGCCATTCCAATTCAGGTACCTTAGCCTCTTTAACATACATCTTAAAACGAGAGACAGAGACACCAATCTGTTTTTTTTGGGTGAACTTTGCAGGCGGACGAACACTCATCCAAACTGTGATAGCCACCTGCATGGATATACTCACTCCAGAAACCAATGTACAATGTAGCACCCAAGCCAAGGTCAAAATGCTAATATATGTAGCAACGAGAACTACTATACACGCATAAGCACATCTAATATTGTATTGTTATGGAATGCTCTGGAGCAGTTCAGCATGTGATGTCATTACACAAGTGCCAATTTAAATGTAGTGTATAGATAGTAGCTGATTTTTTATCCACGCAATGGTTGTGATTAGTCTGACGTAGCAGACCCTAACTTGGATGCATGTGTAAGTACTATCACAGTGACTCAAATCAGTGCTCAACAACAACTGCATATATTGTTCTGTCTTAGTAAAATGTACACATATATTTATTATTGTTCTAGAATGTTCTATGTTGTCATGCATGTGCCGCGTGCATACATGTAGGCCATGCCTCCCATTGTCGCCTGGTGTGATGTCAGCCCCTCTACATTCATCCCCCTCAGTTTGAAGCTCATTCTGAGCTGCTGCCTGTGCCATGGCTTTCAGGTGGGCGTCTTTTTTGGTCAGGATACCACCTTGGCATGCTTGGATGTTTACAGGGTCTTGTAGTTGATCAGGAAGTTCTCTGTTATCGTCCCTTTGTGGCATTTTGCCTTGCATGGGAAGTGCATGTGTGGTGTTGGGTATTTCAAAGTGGTCTACTGATGGTACTTCCCAGTATTTGCTGTGTAAATCGTCTTGGTAGGTTGCCACATATAGAAGCCCCCTCATTACAATGTTCATCAGCCTTTGGAACGTACTCGATGTCCCACATGGACAAAATGGTATCCTTTTAAATGGGAACAGGCCCATACCAGGGGCCTGAGGAGGAAGATGTTTTTTCTTTTTCTTCTTGGTTTACTGGCACTTGTCCGTATCTGCTGTGTATGTCCATTTTGGTAAAGAAAGTATCTCCTGACAGTCTGTCTTGCACTTCATTGATTGGAAGAGGTAGGCATCATTGTGTATCCGTTTGATTAGTTTGCGATAGTCGACACACACATGTAGTTGGATTTCACCAATCTTCTTTCGCTCATAAACTGCAGGGATCATCCGTGGACCACAGTGGAGATCATCCTTATATAAGTTTTCTGTGTGTGTCTTTGATTTATTGACAATACATCAAAATGAAAATCTAACAACATAGGTGTGTTAGATATGTGTTTCTCAATATACGCTCACAATTGATCCGCATCACGTGACTTTGTGTTAGCACTGCCATTGCTCAATGTGAATCAACTGCAATAAGACATGTTAGGAATTGTTATGAAACGTGGTACATATAAGTATAATGGTTGCCCCATTGCCTGCTTCAGTTGGATTTTATGTCCGGTAAAAGGGAACTGTTTTATCGACGCAGACGCCATATTTTGAACTGTTTTGTGTTAGGCAAACCGTATAGAATTGTGCTAATTTTTACGATTCAAAACGTTGCAGGAGGATAGTAAAATGATGACTGTATCAAAAGAGCACCTTTTTTAGGTGTTACAATGCAATTTGTTGCTAAAAATATTGGTACAAAGAAACAAGACTTGACAATGAAGCCATTTGCAATGAATTACATTAAAATAGTTACATTATCTAAGTTATTCTCTAGTTACTTGTTCATGGTTAGGGTGTAGGTAAAGTTCAAACAAAAAGATCGCACCCAAGACACTCATGCCGCAGAAACCAGCAGCCTGACTTCAGACCCGTATGATGCTTCAATTGTGGAAAACCAGGACACATTTGTCCATAATCTCCATCCATAGCTGAAGACACGGAATCAACAGGGAAACATCATTTGCCCAATGCAGTCATCCCTTTGAAGGGATGTCTGCATTGGGCAAAAGCCACCTCATACATTTTTGAGCATATGTAATCCCATTGTCATAGCTGTTCTAAAAAGTGAAGCATCTACAATAATTGGATTGAAGACAAAGAACTGTTCAATTCAGGGTACTCGGTGTTGCTGATTAGTGAGGAAGCACTAACAGGAATGAACAAGGTCATGAAAGTCAAGCCATCACTGAAACTTCATGTAGTGACGGCTGCAGGACAAGACCATCCCATACTAGACCATGTAAATGGCCGGGGTGAAGTTGAATATGGTAGACCGTGTGCATGATTTCCTGGTTGTTGAAAACCTGGTTGCTTCGGCTATACATGGTATTGACGTTTTGCGACAACAAGGACTACGCTAGAGTTTCGAACAACTCCAGTCACAGTGCATGGTTCTCCCACCAAACACAGAAAAGCTACTATATGAATGATGGACATGCCAACCTAGAAAAGATATGGGCAAAGGCAAGTAAAGATGAGGGATCAAACTAGCAGTGTCACAGATTTCACCACAGATATCACGGATCCAGATTCCAACAGTCTGGAAAAATGCACCATACCAGCATTTGGTGATCAGACATACATGTAGAAGCCCTGGCTTGTCAGACAATGCTTCAGTACTGTGGTAAAGGAATTCAGCAATGTACTCTCCATTCATCCAGATGTTCCACCTAGGAAGATACCAGTTCACTTCCAAGAAGAGGTGGAACAAGATAAGAATCGTACTACAAAAGGCATAATAGAGGAGACCTGTACAGTGGAGATTATGATACTTCATCCTATAATTTTTCTGTGTGAATTTGATTCATTTCATCACAATACAATTAAAATCTAGCATACACCCAGAATTCATTCGCATCATGTGACTGAACCAACTACATTATGAAGTGTTAGGCGTATTTCTTCCTGAATTGTTACGAAACGCTGTACATAAGATGAGTTGAGGTTGCCCCATTGTTTTCTAGAGTTGGATTTTACGTGTAAGTTCAGTAAAAGGGAACTGTTTTATCGACGCCATATTTTGAACTGTTTTGTATTAAGCTGGGTTTGCTCACTGAATTGGCATATCTGAAACGTCATATTGTAAACAAATATTGTATACCCCAGCTGATGTGATTCAAAACTTTGCAGGGGGATAGAAAGATGATGACTATATCGTCAAAGCACCTTTTTTAGGCGCTAACCTTTAATCTCCCGTTGTCCTACGCGTAGGATTAGCGTCATACGTGTAGGACGCAAGGTAAAATTAATGTTTAGCAAACTCATATGATCAAAAAATAAACCAAAATCTCATTGCACTGTAGAAATGGTTATTAATTCAGGAAATATTTTTACTTTCTTGCAATTCTTCAAAGATTGTCAAATACAATCAATACTGCATTGCGAAAAGATGTATTTGCGGTAAAATGCAAAGCAACTTAAAGTACCAAAAAGTAATGCTGGGAAGATCAGAGCAACATTTTAAAAGAAGGGAGTAGTAGGTCAGGTCTTTTGCACTAAGCATATAAAAAAGTACATTGTAGATTTGGAAATTGCTAGCTCCACAAGCTTATGAATGATAGGTATTTGTCAGACGCATGTTGCGGGAATAGCCAAGCGAATGGACAAAATCTTGAAAACGTACAGTGTGTTTTCGGTAAAAACGACAAAATCAATTAGAGTAAAAACACCGCCATAGAATGCATAAAGTAGCCCACAATCATGCTTCAAAAAACATTTTTAAAAAGTAATACTTGTCGTACTTTTTTCTGTGACAATTAAATTCTCTACATAATGCATTTTTAAGAACCGTATCTGCATCGTGTAACCAAGGGTGTGATTTAGACTGACAATTGGTAAATTTAGCATGATAGACACATCAAACAACAGTAGAGAAATGGATGCCAAAAAGCTGCATTTCTATTTATAATTAATTTTCAAATATTGGTCCTATGCGTAGGACTTGGACCTGGAGAATTAAGGTTAAGATGCAATCTGTCACTAAACAAAATCGTACAAAGACACCCGACCTGACAACAAAGCCATTTGCAATGAAATCTTTTGTGTTATCTACATTATTTGCTACTTATTCGTTCATGGCTGAGGGTGTAAGTAATGTTCAAAGAAAGCACTTACGACGTAGTTATCCAAACAACATAATCTCTAGGGAAACCTCTTAAATATCTAGCAAAGCTGTCTGTTGATACGAGCTATATAGCCAGGTAGAGCCCTGTATGCAAGAGAACACGCATTATGGCTATACTAAATAGAATTGGGCCAATGATGGCATGTCTCAAATCTTATCTGTACATGAAATAACGTCTATAGTGAGAAAGGATGGTCTGCATTATGATAATCCATTGGGAAACTCTAAATAAAAGGCAATATACATTGTATCTTTATATCAAGCAATTGACAAATGTGTATAATGTATATTTCGTGTTAGTATGGCTGTGCATGTAAACAAGTTTTCCAAGAATTCTTGAATGTTTCTTTGCTGGCGGATTCCAAAAATGCAGACACTAATAACATTTGGCTATCTTTATTTTGAGTTAGATTGATATTGAAGACACAAAAATCTATTTAGTACACCCTAAATGCAAATTTTCTATCCCATTCATATTAGTGCTTTAGCTGTGGGAACCACCGCTCCTTGTTGCCCCTGACAACAGCAATCAATACTAAAGTTGCTACTCCAGCTTGAAGATATATAGGAGGTTTCCATAGTGATTGCTACTCAGAGCTTCTGCTTGCTTTGCAATGCAAGTGCGGCAACTTGGTCAATGAGCCATTCTATGACATGGTCTGCTCACCCTCCAGCGACATTAGCAGCTTTGCTCGGTCAAAAGTTGTTTGTAGATTAGTTGTATCACCCGCGGCTCGCAACTGTTTACTGTTGCTGCCAGGCCTGCTAGAAACTTTATTAACTGCTCCTTTGCTCCAGTGTCAGGTTTCGGCATTGCTTTGTCTAGAATTTGCTTCAGATTGTGCAAAAACAATGCCTCACCTGGAATGAGCTTTCTCTGTCGGTACAGCTCAATCATTATGAACGTGTTTGGCGTAATTCGTGAGACAAGTTTCTCTTTGACTTTCGTTAAGCTCCTTTTCCTTCGGCACTCAGGTCCAGCCATAGAGCAAGCGCTTCCGCTACCAGTAAGGTCGATAGATTTGTGGCTCTCTTGCCAATTCCCATTTGATAGCGTTGCAGCAGTTTTCGAACAGTGTGAACCATTAGAAATGTTTTCTAAGCAAAGGTGTTGGGTAAGCTGACGTGGTTGCTGGGTGCCATTCTCTGCTACCAATGTAACTACTATCACAGCGACTCAAATCAGTGCTCAACAACAACTATGTATATCGTTCCATCCTACTACAATGTACACACATATATGCAAGAGTCCAGCAATATTGGGCTTGTGGAGTTATAATTTTATCACTACAAAAATTACTGGTTTCACTAAACAGGGCATCTTTGCAACCTTACAACCTTTTTCGTACACATGTTTCCACTTCATCTCTCTATGTTTGTGTCCATTTTGAAGTTCTAATTATTTTCCATGGCTTCAGTGCAAAGATTGCTAACACAACAGGTTAGAATTCTTCATTTCCCCACGTACGAGTGTTGAAAACGTGTCAAATTTGGGCTGTACAGAGAGGTGTCCTGCAACTATTGATTTGTTCTGTTTGTTAGTTTCTGTATCATCCGTTGCGGAGATACAGTTGAACAAACTAAGGGCACTTTTACCTGCTTGATTAGCAACAATGATTTTGTGTCCCACTCAGTGTATGGGGAGGCAGTGATAATATCATTGTTTTCAACACTCATACGTGGAGAAATGTGAAATTCTAATCTGTGGGATTAGCGATCTTTGCACTGACTGCATCTAAAATTATTAGAGCGCCAAAATGGATAAGAACGTAGAGAGATGATGTAGGAACAAGTATGCGATATTTAAAAGGAAAAGGTTGTACCGTTGTGAAGATGTGTTGTTTAGTATAACATGCAATTTTATGGTGATAAAATTATAACCCCACAAGCCCAATTTTGCTGGACACTGTCATATACGTATATAAATACATGTAATAGGTGATGATTTTCTATGTGGTCATGCATGTGACATATGCATACGTCATGCCCCATTGTCGCCTAGTGTGATTTCAGCCCCTCTACTGATGGCCTGGAAGGTTGCCTGTTCTCAAGTCATATAGATCAGTTTCTGTTCATTATAAATCATTAAGTCTGGAGTTGTAAATTGCATTCCTCCTGACATAATAAGTTTTAATGAACAGAAACTAACCTATATAATCTGAGAACCTTCTTTACCCTCCAAATATGTTGTGACTACAGCTGGTTGTAGAAATGAAACAACTACTATGTTCCATGGAATCCCTCAGGGGTCACCTTTTTTGCCATTAACATCAGCTAATGTACATCTATTCTCAGGAATCCGTCCCAGAGTTAAGAACAATTACCAAAAATGATGATCATCATATGAATGTGTTGAGAAATGTTGCTAATAAACTCCACACCAGGAGCCAGAGTTTGTATCCTCAACAAAGATTTTGTTGGGGTATTGTTGCAGCCTATTGTTCAAATTTATCCCTTATTATAACACCTTCTAACTTTGATTGGATTGGTTCATATATAGAAATTATCGATCTGCTTGGTGAAATATTTAAATCGTATGGCAAGGGACTAGATACATCAAAAGCAACTCTGACAATTCCTCCCAATGAAGACTTGCACACATTTTTCAGTTGGGTACATAAGCTTCAAGAAATACTTTTGGATTGGCAGCGGAAGATACTGCATGAGAAGGAGTGCAATTATGATGAAATTATGCTGTATGCTTCCAACCATGCAATGCTGTTGCAAATAGGGGATTTGTTTTGTGTCCCTTCATCCATTGGTGATTTACAACAAATTCAGCAGACGAAGAACGTATATCTTAGGCAGTTTGAGAGAGTTAATGGTCACATCATTAAGTATATCCCTGGTGATCCACGTGCCAAATACTGTACTTTACCCCAGATTCTTCAATTGTATGGTGTGTCTTTTCCATTGAAGTTTAAACAACATTTACGGTTACCAAGTGATGAAGTTTCTCAACTTTCAAAGCAGCTGATGAGGAACACACCATGCCCTAACATAGATGGAGATTTTCAGCCACCAGTTCAGGTGTCGTTGCTGGCAATAAAGACCCTCACTCTAAAGGAAATCATTGCACTTACTGAACAGCTTGATACGTTTGTTAGACCTATTCTTGAGCACATGGATATGCTGGTGTTTTTTACCCTTCATCAGAGTGAAATCTTTAATGATTATGTCTATCGTCGGCTGAAGATAGAATGCTCATCCACTTCTGTCCAGGTCTCAGTAGTGCCTAAGTATGCACTGTCAACACTAAGAATTCTTAGCAATGAGCAAAAGAAGGAATCAGAAGAAGATGAAGTGTCAGTTTCTATGCTTGCAAATGTTCTAGCTTCAACAAAGAAGCACCTTGTCTCATTGATTCAAGGAACAGCAACTTATTCAGATATTATTGCAGAAGATGGAAAGCTTAATCTTGAGGCTATGAACATCGAAGCTGAATTCAATGTCCTCATAGCCTTTTTTAAAACTACATGTAGTATCAACATTCATGAAGGATTAAAGGGTATACGCTGTATGCTAGAACTGTTCCAGTATACTTCTACCCATATACCAGTAATCCGTAATGTCATTATGCAGTATAAACTGGAGGGATGCTTGCATGACCAATGCCTTGAAGATTTGGTTATGATAGCTGAGGAGATAGAAGGTAGCAAAGCAAGTCAAATACCTTGTCAGGCCATTGCCAAAGTGGAACATGTTAAATCATTATTGTGCCTGCAAAGTTCGAAGGCCAGTAAGAGTCTAAAACTGTTTCCAGCTGTATTAGACAGTCGCATTTTCTATCAATTTGTCAGAGATATGAAGTTTGATGATGACAAAGGTCAGGAAGCATTTCGTTCACAGTGCCAGCTCATCACAGATATTCTTCAACACGAGGAATACAATGATACTGTGCTAAATCATCTTTTGGCAGCTTATAATTTTATATTTCCTTTTATGGATACAAAGCAGGGCTTTGCCTCTCTCATGTCTAGAGTGATAGCATTGGATATCTCAGACATGGGGCTGAAAGCACTTGAGACAGTTAATTCAAATGTCTCTCTTATTCGTCTTTGGTTTTCCAGAGCTGAGGTTAGTGCACTATAGCTGCATGTGTGTGGATTGTAACACTCAATTTACTTCATTGTAATGTATTTACAGGGAAATACACTCCAAAATGTGGCTAGAGACTTAGACTGTATTATTGAAACAGGCCAATTTGAGTTTGAGTTTTTTGGAGACATTACTCTTAGCCTGCTGTACTGCCCTTCTGCTGCTGCTGCAATTTATCCATCCAGTGAAGAAGGAGCAAAGCCTCAAAGGCTTAGTGATGAGAAGTGCTCAAGGATGCAGAGATGGTGTAAAGATCAAATTGAAGACTTTGTTAGAAAGTTAGGGTTTTTGGATGCCAAGACAAAAGAAGGAGAGATGGTCAAAAAATTCCTTCGCCTAAATGAGGTAAATGTACATGTATTGTACTTTCCATATGGTGTGTGCATGATTTTCAATCCTTTAACCCACAGATTACCAACACACTATTGAAACTGTATACACAACTCAGAAATCTTGGATGTGATGGTTTTATAAACGGATCACAGTGCATTACTCTATTATGTAATGCAGTAGATCTGGATACAATGGTAAGGGGAAGAGGGAAATGTTTGGATATTATTATTCATTAGTTCTTTGGTAGGTGTCAAATATCGAGCTCAAATTATCAAGTTGGAAGGATGAAGTATCAGAGCTGTGTGCTCGGAATAAATTTATGTTGTTTTTTCACATTCCCAAGCTATTACTCTTGCATAAGAGATTAAATGGTTGGATAGCTGTTTCAAATCTGATAGATACCAAAGACTTTAAAGATTCAACGTCTGTGAATGAAATGGCATATATTGTGTGTTCAGTTCTGAATCAGATTATTGAAAATAAAACTGAACTAGCAAAATTAAGAAATGAAATTACAAAATTGGATAACCATTATGACTGGGCAAAATACTTTCCATCATTATATAAGGAATTATGTGTTCATATAGTGAAACACATTGCAAGAGAGATAAGCATATTATTCGACAATAATCCAGATGCTGTAGAAATGATGAAGAAAAGTGTTGAAGTAAGTTTTGAAATGATTACAAATGTAGGTAGCGTGTTCATGTGTGTACATTATGCATTTTTAGGCTGCTCTGAATCAGAGCAAACAAGATTTCAACTCATGTCAAAACTTCATGCAAACCACCAGCGTGTTTCTATTAGCACTGCTGCAAAATCACTCACTCCCAACACGAATTATAAATACCAGGAAGTCTCACAGGTGGATTACCACACAAGTGCTCCATGTCTGCCAAAGTTTTACTCAGAAGGATGTTATGTCTCTAATTTTCAACATATTTGGGGGTGTTCCTGAGTCATTCCAAGTATTTTTTTGCCAGCCATCATCCAGAATAGGAGAATTGGATCTGTTCTTGAAGAGAGCTGCACAATTTTCAATTCAGCACCTTATCTTGGAGGTCAACAAGCTACCATTACTGCTTCAGGAGGTGAGTTATTCATACAAATTATACTACATGTAATTCATTTCAATGCACTGCCCAGCATTTGATACAGTTTCACTCTGAAATGGAACATACCCAAAAACTGCTGTCACATCCTTTATTTATCGATTATATTGAAACTAAGCCTTCAGTGTTGCATTATGTACCTTGGATTGCCCTTAAAGAGTACAAGGTGAGCATTTGTATAGCAGTTACGTGTCTAAATTTTCATGATTAATAAATGCGTCAATGGCAGTTAAAACATTAACAGCCTTGTTAAATGGTTGTTACAGCTAACAACCATGTAAACAGTTTGCCTTGCACACTTTCCAGCTTGTTACAATCTGTTATATTGTAGCGAGCTGTAAGAACCTAATAGTGAGCATGTTAATGAATATGCATGTTACATGTACATGTATGCTCTTATTCCTAATGTAGCTTGCAGCATGCAAAACCACACTCGTAATCAATGGATTTGCGCTAAGCGCAATCAATGGATCCTATGTATACATGTATATATTTCAAGCCAACTAAGTACATGCAGCGTGTGGTACATATCATGTTTTTTGAATATAGGCCTTTTAATGTTTAATCTCCCGGAATCCTTATTTTAAATAAGGATGATGACCACTTTCTAAGAGAATGATGCACACTTGGTGCTTTATTTTAGATTTGTGATTAACTAGATTCAAGATACGGCAGATTAGCGTTACTGCCGCGATTACAACAGGTTTGACTTGCTTAAAAACCCGTATTACAGTCACGTTATGGCGAAGCCGCCATTTGCCGTTGGCGATATAGTAGTGAGCCAATTAACTCAAATCGAAGGAAGGGCAGGTTTCTGAAAGCTGAAGGAGTAGAATGTAGTCTGTCAGAATCAGATGGACCCATCTGTGGAACAATATCCACGGCGATACGCTGGCTCACGACTCACGTACATTGTACGTACCGCGCGGCCAGTCACTGAGTATAGTACTTATTGCATACACTCGAAAG
The DNA here is from genome assembly GCA_949361645.1 of Spongilla lacustris. Taxonomy (NCBI): domain Eukaryota; kingdom Metazoa; phylum Porifera; class Demospongiae; order Spongillida; family Spongillidae; genus Spongilla; species Spongilla lacustris. The sequence goes on from OX442415.1 coordinate 14,931,623, forward strand.
TGTCAAGCCATAGCTAAGCAACCCTGCTTAGTTACTGAGAGAGCCACAGAAAACGACGGATGTAATTCCTCAGTATGGATGGGACGTACATGTACATGTAGGCGGGCCACTAGGCCTATATATACATGTGTAGCTAGGTGACCGTAATTCCGTAATTCCATAATCTATGGCGGCAGCAACAGTAGGCCTAGGCAATGACGTGGTCCCCTCGAGTCTGATTAATTGGGTCTAAGAATTGGCAATGCTTTCTACATCTCCCGTAACCACCCCCCCCCCCCCCCCACCCATCCACCATTGTACATGCCCGGGTACTGTATGCATGAAATGATAGGAATAGAAAGCACACTCAGTCTGTTCAATGGAGCGCAACCACATGTAGTGCACATGGTCATGTACTGGTTTCAGCGAGGCTATAGGGATACATCCTCGCTGGTGTTAGACCAGAAGAGAGCATCTACATCAGTACACGTACAAATGCTTGATATTAATTTTGAAGTGTTATGATGTAAATGTTCATAACTTATTAACCACAAGTTATTTTTTCAACGAATCAGGTTGTGAGTATAGCTGGGTTAACTGACTATCAGAGAAAATCAAGAGTTTTAAAACCACTATGGTTTTTAAGGTCAATAACCTCTACTGTTGTGATCCTTATTTAAGGATGGTGTCAATCCTTAAATAAGGATGTGCCACTTCCTCCCTGTTTTAAAATATGTACATTGATCATATTGACATCATTTACAGTTTGTTATGGAGGCTAATCAGTATACAATTGACCAATAGCATTTATATTATCTAATTTGCTTGGTTAGCAAAAGTATGCGATGCAAAAGACGATCCTTATTTAAGGATAATGACATCCTTAAATAAGGATTTTTCTCTGGAGATTAAACATTAAATTGATAGATCGTCACTTACGTGTAAGCGTACATGTTGGTGTTGCATAACACTTAATTCCAACAACTGACCAGCCGGCCAACACTAGCTGGAAATAATAACTATCAATATAGCAAAGAGGGCTACTTGCAAAGTGGTGGCCAGCGTGCTGTTAGTGCTATGTACACTCAGATTGGGGCACCCATTTAGCTGGAGTTTTGCTTGCTAGGCAGATACAAATTCAATTATTTTTACCTAACACACACTATTCTTAACTTTCATGCTCACTTTCATCAAGATCGTGCGATATTTTTGTACGCCCCTCCATCTCGATCATGTATCTAAAGAGCCGATGAACATTTAAAATCAAGCCCTATGCTTAAATTTTAATTTGAGGACCATAGGTTGCAATAGAATGCCTACTCATGGGCACATTTTGCCTACATGTAGGCATTTGTTTGATCTATCATTAAACGTATCCGGCGTAACACCCAGATACCTGACCACTTATGTAAGGATTGTGTATATGAAATTTACATACCCTCTGTCCATGTGGATAAAGTTATGAGATAGTGTTTGTATAGGAATGGCTAAGCCAAGTCTGCCAACTTACATAAACCAATGTCAGGATCGTGTATATGAGCTTTACATAACCTCTGTTACACATGTGGTATTTGCATAGGAAGGAAAAAGTGTAAGAAATTAGCATCACACACCCATATGTTACATGTTGTTGGAATTTGATAGATTTTGATTTCATAATAAGTGGGATGCATAAATGATTGATATAATACTGCCATCTTATGATTATCACAGGAAGTACCAAAAACTTTAAAGATTTTTCAAAGTCAACTTGCTCCATCACTTGTGCAGCTTGTCTATGGAAATGCAGGTACAGTCAAAATAGTTCTGTTGCTGGTACATGTATCTGTCATTCCTTAGAACTCACATAGATGTGGTCTGTATTCAGCATGCCTTAGTTAATTTATCTATTGGATTGTGGTGCATGAATTATGGTGCAGTGTGCATTTGCTTTTAAAATGACATCTTAAATGAAGTCACACTGTATCAGAAAGTTCAAGTCTGTAAGATTTGAGTGGGAAACAATAAGTGAAATGAAAAAATTGTATTTACATGTAGGCACATTATCAGATTCCATCATGCTAATTATCGCCTCAAGTATTCTGGCCAATTCTGAATGTGATTAGAACATATAAATACGCAAGGTACAATTAAGATGGGCACATATTTTGTGATATTTCATTCTATCTACGTTATAATTGCGATGTCTGGTCCGATCTGGTTGAATGCATACACATGTATGCCAGATCAATCTTTGTAGAACCGTAACCTCAATCCAGCTTTCTTATGTGGTCCTATGGAATTGGCAAAAGATATCGGTGTGGTTCCAGTTGTGGATCTTCATCTTGGACTGATCTGGGGGGCCTGGCTTTCGAATGGGAACAACATGAGTACCATGTGCATTGAACTGTACTATCATCCTAACACCTGTAGCTATACCACATCATAGGGTTGGTTCAATTAATCCTGATGACAAATGGAACCAACCAAGGCTTCTTGAAAACCACTCAATCACAGCCTAGTCTCGTACCAGACCAAAATGTACGTAACAATGCAAATCGCTTACTGTATAACATCACGTAAGTCATGGGAAATGGTTCTCATGTTACGGAATGTTGTGGAACCTATCAAATTGCAGCATACCAATTGCAAAACCACACCCAAAGTGTGATCGGTAGGTATTTCCAAGTCAGCATTGACCTAGATGGTGTTATTGCTCATGCGTCAGAAAGACTACAGTTGGTTGCTTAACTCTATGCCGAAGCCAGCAAATTTTACGTGCATGGATTAGCGGTGCTGTCTCTTTGTCTCATCCCCTATACCCTCCTTACTCCTTGGATCAAGCTCTTACCTCTATGATTGGTAGGTCTAGGCTGGCCACCTGAGGATACTTGCCATCTTTGGCCGAAGCCACAATGTATGTGTGCGGTGTGCTCTCATTGGAAGATGCCCTTCCAGATGGCTGGACTTTTCGATCTGGTGAGAGGTTGAGTACAAGATGGCCACAAAAAGCGAGGAATCCCCTATGCGGATTAGGGCTTAGCATGAGAAACAGTACCCACCCCGACCCCAAGGCTGCAGCGTTGTCTATAAAGATCCATTGATTTTTCATAAAACCACAGATGTCGGATGGGACCCACTAGACCTGGCACATTGTCCAAGTATTATACTCTAACCCTTAGCCCAAGTATTAGATTATTACAATTTGTGACCACCCACATAGGCCAGAATTGATATTGTGACGGAGCGGAGCATTTGTGTCAACATAAAAGTATGTAATTCTTAACATTCCAATAACATTCTAAGAACCATTTCCCACAACTTCATTCCCAGACCCTCTGTATGTTATGTTATACTGTAAGTGATAATCATCGTTACGTACATTTGCGAGACTAACCACAGCCAGGCATCTATATGTACACATCACACCAGGCACCACTACACATCCACCAGACACCACAACACATCACACCTGGCACCGCTACACATCAGCCAGACACCACTACACATCACACCAGACACCCTGCTACACAACCATGGCTACCCCGTGCCCTCAGCACACAACCACAGCTACCCACATCTCACCAGATGCCCTCAACTCACACAGCCACAGCTATCCACATTACACCAGATGGATTCAGCACACAACCACAGCTACAGTGTACTTACATAGACCTTAATTGGTTGGCCTAACCACATACATAGTTGGGTTTGGCCCAACCTTAGGCTTATCGTGGCCACGATGAGGTCTACCTACACATCACACTGGATTCCAAAGGAATAAGACCACAGATCGCACCACCAACCACGAAACCTCCATTTCACCATTGTGAGTTATGAAAATACTAGTAACAAGCTAAAGTATCTCTGCTAAGACCAAGACTAACTGCGACCGCAGCAATATCAGCTCAGAGAGATTGATGCAGCTCATTCGAAATGTATTAAACAAACTAACTTCGATATGTACCCGGAGCTATCCTTCATCATGACTCGTGAAGAGGGAGATCTATTGCCTAGTTTCAATTACTAGTACTGCCCGTACATGTAAAATTGTTATTGTTAATTGTTTCTGTATCTGATCTTGTCCCCACGTATCTATAAATATTAACATAACCACTGATGTCATGTTAGATTTCAAATATTATTATCGCTATCCGAATATCGTTACGAATAGTATTTGAATAATGGGTGAATTGTCGATGCAGACGCCGAATACATGTACCTAAGTACATGTACCTCTGAATGGAGATGCACAAACCGGTTCTTTGAAATAGCACAAATCCAATAATTTATCTCTCCGAGTACTGCTAAATTACTATTCGAACGGATTGGTTTTTGCGAATATCCAAATAACCCATAACCGGTTACACACCCTATGGCTACCAGGGCAAAAGAAATCTCAGTGCTAGGTTGGGGAGACAAAAGGAAATTTATAGTCATTCCTGCTTTAGCGCAGAGGGTAGGACAGGCACAGGTAATATGGGCAGGTCAAAGAGATAGAATGCATTCCTTTGTAAAATTGATGTACAAAACTTTAAAGAAGCATTCAGCCATGATGGATGGATAGGGATCAAGTGGCATATCAGTTTTCAGAGCAATAGATAGGCAGGCAAAAGGACTATTCATGGGCTTCCAGTGATGCTGCAGTTGCAGGATAGCTTTAGCAAAACATGATAAAGAGCTCCAAAAGGAAAGAAGAATAGATGGATGTGACAGATGTTACTGGTCATGATCATAGGCCTACTGATGATGACATTGGCACTAATGGTGAAAAGTGGACAGGGGAGAAGAGACACATGACGAAGACAGAGAAGTGGATGGAGGCCAGCTAACATCACAATCAGGTGTGCAGCAGGGAGACCCACTGGGTCCTTTTCTGTTTGCTTTGGTCCTGCATAAGGTTGCTGGAGCTATTAAAGAGGATACTGAGTGTAACCATCTATTATATCAAGCTTGGTATCTGGATGATGGCATCTTAGCAGGCAAGAAGTCTTCAATTTGTAGATCTTTGACCCTTATACAGGAGTTAGGACCCCCTCTTGGCCTACATGTCAATATCTCTAAATGTGAGCTGTACTGCCCGAGTGATGCCTCCCCTTTCCCACCAGAGCTCATAGTTTTCCATTTGCCTCATTTTGAGATATTAGGATGCCCAATAGGTGACTAAATATACTGTGCAAACTTTATTGCCTCAAAATGGCTTGAAGCTCGCAAGCTTTTGCACTGCTTGATAGAGGTTTCTGTCATAGACCCTCAAGTAGCTTTAACTTTACTTCGTCTATGTGGTAGTTTTTGCAAGTTAAGATACTTGGCTCGCTCAATTCCAACAAGCTCTTCGATGATGGCGTCCACCACTGTTTCATGGACTGCATAGGTTATGAAATGTCAGATGAGGCATGGTGTCAGGCCCAACTTGGCCTTAACAGTGGTGATCTTGGGTTGCGCTCACTGTCCCTACACTCCAGCTCAGCTTTTATTGCTTCCTTCTGCTCCTCTGGGGTGTATGATACAGATGACATACACCTTACAAATGCCTTGGACCACTTCAATTCTTCTGTTGCTCCAATTGAGAAACTGTCTGTCAATTCTGTGGTTTCCTCACCTGTCAGTCAGAAGCTTCTGTTTTCAAAAGTAAACGACTATTGCTTTCGAGTCCTCTTTGATCAATCCTCCCCTGCTAAAAAGGCTCGGTTGCTATCAGTTTCAGCCCCCCATGCGACATCCTGGTTATCAGTTATTCCCTCCACATCCCTAGCTCTCCATCTTGACCCAATTGAATTCAGGGTAGCTGTCAAGTAGTGGCTAGGCCTAGATACCTCCCAGGGTTCTCAGTGTGCGTTCTGCCCTGCCCACAGTCTGGACCCTTTTGGACACCATGCTTTAACATGTAAATGTGGGGGTGATGTTATTACACGCCATAATGCTCTCAGGGACACTTTAGCGCACTTTCTTCACCGTGCGCATGCTTCAATCGAAGTTGAAGCTGGTGCTGGGCTCTTTCCTGACCATTCACAGTCACGGCCTGCTGATATTCTCGTGAAGCATTGGAATCATGGAAGGCCCGTTGCCCTGGACATCTCCATTGTCTCACCGCTAAATCCTTCAACTTTAGCTGAAGCGGGAGCAACGGTTGGTGCAGTCCTTGAGGCAACGGAGAGCAGGAAACACCAAGCCAATGATGAAAAGTGTTTAGCTTTAGGGTGGGTCTCAACCCCTCTAGTAGTTGACTCCTATGGGGCTTGGGGTAACGAAGCTTCAATATTTCTGGCTCAGATAATTGCTAGGCTTGCGATTCACAAGTCCCTGCCAAAGGCACAGATATCTTTTGAGCTTTTCGCGAACTTGAGCATTTGCCTAACAAGAGCGAATGCCAGAGCCATCCTCCGTAGAATCCCATCTTAACTGTAGTGTGTTTTATATATAGCAAGTGTTGTATATATAAATATATAAATTATAATTATATATAATTATAATTATAATATTATATATATAATAATAATAATATAATTATATATATATAATTATATATATAATTATATGATATACTATTTATGGGGATGTACGAATGGACAAATTTAACAGTTGATCTGGCATCCCTTTCACTTTAATGATTCATGATTCATCACTTTTAGGTGATGGAAAGACCCACTACATCAAACAACAGCTTAGCCTCAGTCATTCAAGTTGCATCATTGCTGTAAATGAGTCCTTCACCATTCTTGGTGCAATCAAAAAGCTACTACAATTGCCTTCAGATCAAACAAATTGTTCAGTCTTCTTTAATTTCACACTGCTTCCTCCAGGAAGGGTGAGTTTAAATAAGCAATGTCTTGTATCCCTATGATATTGTTACATATACATGTATTTTCCTAACATCCTTTTAATTTTATTTTCTGTTTGCAGAATTGCATTGAGCAAAGCCCTGCAGGAACTATGTACATACAGTTGATGGAGGTTGTCAGTTGGTTTTTCTTTGAACTCATTATACTGGGTTATGTCGAAGACAAGGAGAGTGGTCTATCCTTCCGCCTTCCAGGAGGAATAAATTGGCAAATCTATGTGGAGGTGCCCTCAAGAGACCTGGAAATGACTCCTGATGAAATGCTAAAATTGTTTTGTATTGATATTCCTATTTTTGGGCATCTGGTTGGAACACCGTACCTAATACAGAATGGAACCTTACTATCTGTTGATGAAGAGGTACAGCTTGTGTGTAAGTACTTGAAGGCCCACAAAGAAAAGAAGATAGACCGCCTTTACAAAGATGGTATGTTGTACTACTATTAGCTGACTACCTGCATTGAAATAGTCCTGCAATATGTAGTAGTAATTATTTATTTTCTAATTCTAATGGTGACCCACCAGTATTGTGATATATTGGTAGTAATCGTGACTGAACATGACTCTTTCCATATGGGCACATGCACTTAATTTTGTACTAAACTGCTCTATGTTTGTATATTTAGGTCAACTTGTAAAGTTCAGCACAGACCCAGATATGGCTGATGATGTGTGTCACAAATTTCTTAAAGAATTCATGCCAGAGCACATTCGTTCATGGAAAATCACTCAGCGCCTTTTCATCAAGTGAGGCTTTTAATTTCTTTTTTGGCATTTGTGATTGATGTAGTGTAGTTTAGTATTGGATTGATCTATCAGCTGTATAATACATTAGTATTGAAGGGTTGTTTGAATGTGCACATATTTTAAGAACCACTACATGTAACAAAAGTGTGTCATTGCATGTAATACTTACAGATACATGGTAAATCGATGCAAATTTCTTGACTGCTTTCCTGCTTTCAACTACAATGCTGGATTTGGTGAATATGTAAAAAATGATAAAGGAGAAAGAGCTCCTACTGACACACGAACATTAGGATCTTCACTCATGAAAACTATGTTGAAGGAGGTTATTGATTTCTGTGATTCAGCACTACAAGCAAACTGGTCCCTTAGCCCACATCAGCAGGTTAGGTGGTACTTTGTTTTATTTGTATACATGTAATTGCATATTCCTAACATACATGTATCATGTATGTACATACAGCTGATATATCAAATAAAAGATCAAGGTGGAAGTATAGATCTTATCACACTTCATCAGGAAAAAATGTCACAGACTGAAGTTGCTAACTTCAAGAAGCTAGGGGTAAATATCCCTTCTATGATGTAAGCTTATATGTACATGATGCAGTAGTGCTTGTTTTATTATCTAGCTTGAACATGTGATCCATTCACAGTGCGATGCACTCAAGAGAAGTGCTAGATATGTATCTTTCAAGGGCTCTTGACGTTGAACTGGACAGTGCAGGCCATCTGAAGCCCATTGATGACTGTTGCTATGTCCTCACCCTGGACTATGCTGTCAAGATGCTTAGCATAAATGAGCGCTACAGATGTGGGGTGCCTGTGATCATTGAAGGGGAGACTGGTGTGGGTAAAACTGCACTCCTGCAGATGCTGTCTGTGCTCTGGAACCATTCCCTTCTGGGCAGCTGGAATAGAAAGAAGGGCCATATTTGTGATTTGATCAGAGATAGAATTGGACAACTACAAGAGGGTTCATTTGATGGCTATTGGGTAAGCAATATTTAGCTGGTAAAACGTGTTTTAATCACCATAACAAACAATCATGCTTTTAAACAAACAGACTGTTGTACAGTTGTTACACAAATTAGCAGCAGGGGATAGGTCTATTACATATGAAGACATGGTTCTGTTGTGCAAAGTGCCTGGCTCAATACAATCACCTGGATTACTCTATACAAAACTGACGGAGTACTTAATGAAGATGAGACAACTCCCTGTGTTTGCATTGTTGGTAAGTAATGAAAAGGAACTGAATACCCTATTCAAGGATGCTGAATTGAACAATGATATGAAGGTACGTCCATATCACATTGAAATACATCCACCTAATAGTGTTGTTCAATTGTTCAGGTTTACTTGCAAACATACGTATTGAGGACAATTAGTGATTGAACGATAGAGGTGTAGATATAGCAATGCACAGATCAAGCAATAAATGCCATATTATGTTAGAACTCTACACGCTGCACAAAGTTACGCTTAGGTTGTGTAAGATTCACTTCAGCCTTCATAGTAATCCTGCTTAGTATCTATTCAAAATGGCGGCATATTTACATAAAGACGACTAAATTAAGCAAGCCAAGAATGTTTCAATCACAATGATCACATCCTACATGTAACTGTAGATGAGGAATAGAAACATCGTGTAACATACCAGGCACAAAAGTAGTAAAATCCGCGACAGCATCGAGGAAGTAAAGGTTTATGGCTTCATAATGAATATTGCCAATTATACCGCTATGTTGTAAAACATGTCAGAATTGAATGCTGTAAATATGAACCCTTATGCTGCTCAAAACTTTGTCAATATTTTCAAGTGTATTGGGGGTACTTATAAATTTTGGTTTCCAATTTCACTATTATTTAGTACCACATCCAAAAATAAAAATAATAGTTTTATTGTACGTGTAATTGTACCACTAAGTGCATATACCACTTACATACATGTACTGTCGGTTTGTTTTTCAAGAACAGAATCTAAACGTTTTTAACGTTACTGGCGCCATCTTTAGACACCTTACCTTGTGTAAACAAAAACAACTCGCTAAAGTAACTGTGAACCATAGTTTGCTCAGCATTTCATTGTACATCCTGCGCATCTGTGAGCCGTTCCTTTGTACCTTCGTTCATGAATTTGATTAGTAGCCACAATCATAATTATTCAACTCACTGAATTTTTTGGTTTACAAATTGGGGGACTGAACCCAAATACACCAAAAATGTTTAAAAAAAAGCCAGCATGTTAATTTTACTTCCTCGTTGCTGTTGCGACCTTTCAAGTACTGTGGGCTCTAGAACGACTGATCAGCGTCACAGGTATTTGATATTAATGGAGTCGTAAACACTGTAAGGTACTATTTTGCCCTGCATTTTTGGAAACAATGTGTAGTTTCTGCAATACATGAGCGAACGTGATGGTTTTTAGAAAACATTTCCCCAAGTGGGTGCGACATATCGACTTGTAACCTCCCAATGGAAGGTCCAATCGAAGCCACTTTTCTATCCGCACACAATACTAAAATCTATGTTTATCCCTCAAATGCATCCTTTATTTTATTTATTTTTAAATCTGTTCTAATTTTCTCTCAATATATATACCCGGCTCATCATTATACCCGGGAGCACTCTAGTGGATTTGGGTACAAGAATAATATTGTTAATTTATGCAAGATGACTTAATGAGTTTTAATGCAATTTATATTAAAAATATATGATTATTGTATATATATTAATATTTTATCTACCATTCATTTCATAGGCCACAGCCAGGCTTTTGTTTGCAGTTTACTATGCACAGCTAAAACCAACGTTTTACAAGCTTAACATCCATGCTGGTAAGGTTTTGTGTAGTAATAATGTGTGTAACAATTTGAGTATAGGTATCCATGTACATCAAATCCTTACTTAGTTACACAAATACATGTACATACATGCATGCATACATGTGTACATATATACATACATACATACATACATACATACATACATACATACATACATACATACATACATACATACATACATACATACATACATACATACATACATACATACATACATACATACATACACACACACACACACACACACACACACACACATACATACATACATACATACATACATACATACATACATACATACATACATACATACATATATACATACATACATGCATAAATACATGCATACATACGTACTTACGTACAATGTACATGTACTTACATACATATGTGCATACGTTCGTTCATTCATAAATTCCTTCATTCATTCCTTCATTCATTCGTTCATTCATTCATTCATTCATATTTATTCATTCATTCTTTCTTTCATTCATTCCTATCTGCTCATCAACAGCTCTGACCCCCTGCGAGATACAAGAACTTCTAAAGCCTGCATTTGACCAGGCCAGAGAACTGCAGCAAATAGTATCTCAAATTGAAACAGAACCAGACTTAAACAGAGGACATAGAAAAAAAACGTTCCTTGAGCCAAACTCAAACATTCCTTTTGTTACAGTATGTCATTATGGTACAATGTTCATATGCACGAGTGTATTATTTTCAGAGGTGTTACATGTTAAGGGTATTGTATATTTATATTGCTACATGTACCTCATTTCACTTCTCAATTCGTATTATGGTCATAGTTATTCACTCTGCTCTGTTCATTGTAGGTGTTTCTTGATGAGCTAAACACTTCGTCGTGTTTGGGACTCCTAAAAGAACTCATTGTAGATAAGACGCTAGAAGGAGAGGTGAGATATAACTACAGCCATAGTCATCTTTTACATAGCCTGCATTTCAGCCCATTCCAGCTAATGTATTTATTGTTGCTGCTTGCAATCCGCATCGTGGCAATAGCCTGGCATCACATGATCAGCAGGACAAATGGCTGAGAAGTTCGTACTATGTCCGTGCATTGCACCCAACTCTTCAGCTGATTAAGTGGGACTATGGATCACTTAATAGAGTTCAAGAAGAGCACTATGTTCGTGCCAAAATTACTCGATCCATGCCTAAACTTGAGGGGGCATGCCTCACAGAACTGATTGTGGAGAGTCAGGAATTTATGAGACACTGTGCTTTTGAACAGTTGAAATCTAGTGAGATTAGCAGAGAGGAAGCTGAAGTGGCCTCACGCAGCTCTGTGAGTCAGAGGGACATCCAAAGGGTGTTTACCTTGCATGAATGGTTGATGCAAAGCTATCAGACCAAACCGTATGGCAACCGTATTGACTATCACCGCAGGGCTGTGCTTGTGTCCCTTGGTGTCGTTTACTACATGCGTCTGAATGCAAAGTTTCGTGAGGCATATATAAATATGATGGATAACAAAGGCTCAATTCAGGGTGAAGTGAAATTTTCTGATGCATTTAAGGATGAACTTACATGGTACGCCGATCACATGGAGCTACCTCAAGGTATTGCTAAGACACTGGCTCTTAAAGAAAATGTTTTTGCAACGATCATATGCACAGTAACGCAGACACCACTCATTATTGTGGGAGCTCCTGGATCTTCAAAGACACTGTCCTTCAATATCACAGTTTCTAACTTGAAAGGTCAAGAATCCAGAGTAGATTTGTTTAGGCCAACTGCTAACTCCCCCTCGCTGTATCCCGCACTTGATCCTCACTACTATCAATGCTCAAGGCGTACCACGTCAAATGAGATTCAGACTGTTTTCATACGTGCCATAAATCGACAGAAGTCATTAAAGGTTTCTTTGAATATCAACTGTGTAGTGTTTATGGATGAAGCTGGCCTACCAGAGGAGAGTCATGAGTCACTAAAGGTGCTTCACTATTACTTGGATAACCCAGAGGTCTCCTTCGTGGCCATCACAAACCATGTTCTTGATGCGGCAAAAACAAATCGTGCCATTAGTCTTTTCAGACCAGAAACGCCTGGAGATGATCTAGAAACACTTGCCATGGGGTGTCTATATTCTGAAAAAAGTACCTCTTTTCAATTAAATTTAAAACAAAATTTTGACACTTATGTTCATCTTTGCCAACCATACCTTATACTAATGGAGCAGAATTTTTTTAAACAATTCTTTGGTCTTAGAGACTTTATACATTTTGTAAAGTACTTGAAAAGAAAATCGCTTGACAACCACATTGATGCACAAGTTGTACTAGAGTCGTTGGAACGAAACTTCAATGGATCTGCTGAGTTTGAGAAAATTACAAAACAGTTTCTAGCAAAAGTGAGTTTCTAAACTGAAGGACAGCGTCTAGGAAGTGTGTTGCAATGTGGGAGCCAAATGTAGTGGCAATATTGCCAATGCACTCTTTTTATCTGCACTCTTGAAGTAAAGTTTTTCTGTATTAGTCTTCCGTGGCTTCAATTTATAGGTTTACATATTTAAACATTCAATTTTTAGGACTTAGGTACCACTTTGATTTTCTCCCCTGAAATCAATTTCTATGGCATATAAGACATCCTACACAACCTTTTCTGTTTCATCTACCGTTTCTAAAGTTATTTCCCTTCTTAACATGGATTAAGTGAGCGTAATATATTCATAGTTTTGCTACTGCATATTTACCCTATTCATGTGAAACTTTGCAAATATGTATCTTATAAAGGGAACACAGGAGAAATGTACAAGTTGATTAGGATATCTGATATCCCATTAAAACCCATATTATTTTTCAAAATCAATATTATTTAGCCTTTAAATCTCCACACAGCGGTCCTAGATCTAGGACCACCATATTACAGCTTTGAAATTAATTGAAATAAACATTGTATTTTCTAACTTAATATTTTATTTATGGTCACCAATCGTATTTGGATAAATATTAGGCATTATAACAATTCCTTTATATTACTGCATCAGAATGCAAACATTGGTGAAAACAGTGATGAAAGTTAATTGGTTTCATATTTTGCTTGTAACTTCATACCCATATGTGCTCTATTTCAGGGCAACACTAGTAAAGCACTGCTCTATAACTTTACACTGATTTATGCATACATTATGCTTCAAACATTATATATGATAAGATAAACGAATTTGGTTTGAGTGACATCTATAAATGATTGCATTTACATGAAGAGCAAAATTTGCATTTAGGAGGAGAATTTTTATAATTGACCTAGCCAGATCTAATCCTGTATGGCACTGCTAGTTAGTGCTCTGTCCTCAAATTAATTAACCAATTACATGTTGTGATTTTAATATGCAAGTTTTATGAATTAATTACGTAGTTAAGTTAAACATGGACTTTAATAAACATTTTATAAAAGCAATAATCTAATGTAACATATTTGCATAGTTTGTAAACAAATTAAGATTTAACCAATTCTCACCTATGAAAATGCGAAAATAGATATCTGCCAATACCAGCACCATAAATGATTAGCATGCATTTTGTGTTTACATGTTAGTTTAATGATATCAAATAGTGTTGGAATATAATGAATACAATTAGCTGATAATCAGATGTAATATAATGTTATTCAGTGGCTAACATGTGTTGGTTGCAGCAATGTTGCTACGATCACAATAGTTTTCCACACTTGCCTTGTAAAAAGATACACCTTACAAGATGTTAGCCACTAACAACCATTGAATAACATTATGTTACATCTGCATGCATGGCGGCAGTACAGAGCACTATGCCGTTCCTCCTACAAGTGCAGCAATACCATGCCCTTCCCCCTAAGTAGTCTGGTTGTAGTGGTCATTTACCATTTCGTCCCTAACCGTAACAGGATCTTGTGAAAGTAATTCCATTCTATGTGAACCATGCCCCCCCCCGTTTATGCCAACCTGTTCCCTTTGATCGCTTCTCTTGTCGGCTCCTCATCACTGCTGAGGGCGCTGTAGCTTTCCTTGTGACTAGTAGAGGCCTTTGAGCAACCTTATTCAGCATTTTCAACTCTTCTGCTTATTGTACCACCTGATCTCTCCAACTAAGCCGTTTTTATGAATGCCCTCAACTTTTCCTCTGTGGTCGTGTCGTTTGACCGCGTAAAGTTAATCTGACACTTATGGACATGCTCCAACGACATGCTCAACACTTTTAGAACGAATCGGATTCCTTTTAATATTCCCTACAACAGCCTCATCAACGGCAAAGTTCTTTCCCAATTTCACAGTATTGCCAGCAAATTGATGGATGTGCAACATTTGGATGCTTTTATCTCATGACATGAGATAAACCATAATGGATAAAAACCATTTCTAAGTAGCATGGACATATCTAGATAAGGCAGAGCTATTTCAGAATTTTCAAAACATTAGTTAGTCGTCCTAGATCTAGGATGGTTGGAGATTAAAGGTTAAATATATTTAAACTTGCAAAATTGAAGCACTTGACATAGCTAAAATCATGGTAAAACTTCACTTCAGTCTCATTGATAAAAAGGCTCTGTATTAATGTGTGCTGCGTAGTCAGGCTGCTACATTGCAATATACTTTCTAGGTGCTCTCTTCCTATATATGTGTGTACATTTTCTACAAAATATGTACTCACCAGTTTGATGTTCTCAACGAATCAAGTCAAGTTAAGAAAAGACATATTCTTGATATTTTGCGTGACAGCCTGGCTGATCGACCAATGAAGAATAGACGTGCAGAGAATGAAGTTCGATACAAACTGATCATTGACCCATCAGAGGATGACTCACTTGTTCGACTTTTATTCACATTTGGTGTCCTGGATCGACAAAAGACCCGTGTATTTGTATGTAGTGACTTTCCTGGTGACACCCATCTGCAGAAGGTACATGTACATTTGAACATGTGTATTGTAGTAACCAGATATTGCAATTAATTCCCCTTAGATCGACACTATATCTGCCATCCTTCATTGTGCCATAGAAGGGCACACAGTAGTAATGGCTCAGACTGACAGCATTCACGAGAGCTTCTATGACCTTTTCAACCAAAGGTTTCGCCGGATCGATGACTCTAATGGTTGTCGTTACTATGCCAATGTAGCTATTGGAGCACACTCTAAACCATGCAGAGTACATCCAGAATTCCAGTGTGTGGTGGTTGTAAAGCTTTCTGAGGTAGAGAACATGCCAGCACCATTCCTGAACCGCTTCGAAAAGTACCGCCTCACTCATGAACAACTGTATAATGCTGCATTGGACATGTTACCACCTTGTATGGCTGTTGTGATATGTACAGTAAAAGATAAGGTAAGCTCTGTTTATGTATGTTGTCCCTTCTCTATCTTAAAATCACATCAATTGCTGTTACTGTTTTCTGCTGTCACAAATATTTATTAAGGTCAGATTCATTTTGATGCATGAAATGATGATTGCCCAGGAAAATGTAATTCTTTAATTAATTAAAGTACCATGAATGTGTGGTAATATTGAATATCGGGGGGGGGGGGGGGGAGGTTGGCGGATATGCAATTGACCTTCATTTTTCAACTTTGGGGAATCTAAACACCACAGTATGGTGCGTAACAGTGGGATGTTTTCATTAATGAATATTTGGTGTGCCCAAGGATTTCACTCTTTCTGTGAAATTCTCGACTTAGATGTATCAACAAATGCTTTCATTCTGCAGTTACAGTTCATAAGGGTCCCTAACCTGGTTTTTGCTTTTGGTTTCTATGCACACTTAATCTTGCATATAAAAGATAGGTTCACGACTTTCAATACTTTCAATTATCACTGCACCTTTTGTGGATTAGAAATGAGAATAAACGACATTTCTAATAGCGCTCAGCTGGAATGTGCATCCTGTTTAATTTTGTAAACCTGCTCACAATATTAATGTGACTTCATGTAATGGTCACTTTTTTTCTGAGTTACGTGGTGCTCTATGTGATCCTGAAGCATTCAACATTGCAAAATATTGTGATTACCTGACAATCAAAGCACATGTTCAATGGCAGGAAAAGAGAATTGTGATGTCACACAACTCAATATATTTAGCCTTTAGATCCTAAAACCTAAAGACAAACCTGTATATTATTTGCATGGTAAAGCTCAACTGGTACTACGAACTCTATACTGAGTATTGTTGGGTGTCAAATAGGTTGTATTCATCACCATTCATTCACTCATAGATGATTGACTTTGTACGATCAGTTGGAGGTGTGGAAAGTTTTTATGGGTTGAAGAATGAGACTGTGGATTCCTTACTTCTTTCAATGCTACCCACAGACAAGCATACTTATCAGCCTTATGAACCTAAAGCAGATCCAAACTCAGTTGAACCTATAGATGTTGGAGTGCTTTGTTTGCAAGAACTGGTTCGTGCTTTTCGGTCTAGTGCAGGATTTTACCTACCGACT
Source organism: Spongilla lacustris (assembly GCA_949361645.1). Taxonomy (NCBI): domain Eukaryota; kingdom Metazoa; phylum Porifera; class Demospongiae; order Spongillida; family Spongillidae; genus Spongilla; species Spongilla lacustris. Next base: position 14,948,451 of record OX442415.1, read on the forward strand.
GTAAGCTTGTATTTATGTGCTTAACATGCCTTGGTTTAACTGTGGTTTAACTGTTGTTTTGCAGTTCTCATTAGATGAACTCAAACATGATGCTATTTATGTCGCACATTTTGTGCGAGCCGACCCTGAGTTCCAAGGACTGCTTAAGAACATAGCCCCTCAAGGAGTGGTACGAGCAGTGAATGAAGCTATGCAGAAACTGCATCAAGCACCAGCCCCAAATGGCAGTAATCTAAGTGTTGGTGTGTCCCCAGAGGCCTGCATGATTATAGCCATAGCCATCCAGTGGTTGGTCCTGCATTTGTGTAAGCGCCTCATGCAGCTAATGACTCCAGAAGCACTCACAATTCATAGAAGCAAGATAAACTCCTCATATGTTATCAACTACTTCAAGTTTCAGTCGCATTTCTCTCTCAAAGTTTTGCTCCATAATCACATTAATACCCTGAATTACTCCAAAGAGTAAGTTCCTTTTTGTTGTATTGCATGCATCCTAACTTTATATTCTACAAACATAGGTACTGTCCTACCAAGCTACTATGTTTCACACGATCATCGGGTTTAGTCCACAAGTTGTATTCATTTAATGAAGGCTTTGTAGATAAAAGCGTTCAAGAGTCTACTATCATAGAGCTCATAAGTGATGATTTGGAAGCTGTTATGGTATACAAGTTGTGTAATACACCCCAGAATAATGTTCAGGAGTATCTTAGAGCCTATCTGGATTCAGATACAGCGCAAATTCTTGTGTTAGTGGCCAACATGCCTGAAGTCTCCTTACCCGTGATCAACCATGTTCGTGTAATGATAGAAGAAGCGGAAAATCTTCACATAATGGTTGAGAACAAAAATGAGAACCAGAAATGCAAATTAACATCCAAACTTTTTGTACTCTTGATTCACTTTCCTCCCAGCAACTTTTTATACCCTTGCTACCCAGCACTTTACCTTCGTGGGTGGGACCACTTTTACCTGGATACAATAGGTCATGAAATGAAAAGTGGTGTCATTAAGATTGAGGATTGGTTCACTCATTGTTGCTTGCCTAAAGAAAAGGAGTGTGTAGACTCAGGAGATGACTCACTGTTACAGACTGCAAAAGGCTTTATAAAGGAAGCCATTCATGTCATATCATCACATGTTCCTTTCGGATCATATAAAGGACATCCTTTCAATGGAGAGTTCACAATCTCCAAAAGAAATGAGTTACTTAATGAATTTCTAATTGCAAAGAAAGTGGGGGTGGTCCTCTGCAAGCTATTTAGATCATACTGGAGGCCCAGTGTGATGTCTGGATATTTGGAGGAGGCTGCAAGGCTTGCACACCAACAGCAGTCCACTTTGAACATTACGGATACTATACAGGCTGGTTTCAAGGCTATATTCATGGATTTCATGGTTGTAATGGTGTCTAGAATGAACGAGAACTGCAATATTGATTGTTTGTTCTCAGATAGTGGGTCCTCAATAATAGATGAGCTCTTCAGGGACCTATTAACTCAATTTACATTGCCTCCTTTGGAACACCTGAAGGCACTTCGCAATACCTTGCAGTTACCTCGCAACTATGGATACATCCCCATGTTTCCATTTTTTGATATGGTCATGCACCATGTTGACCATATGGTTGAGCAGTGTCGAAAAAACATACATGAATCTACAGATATTTTTTCTAGCAATTCTGTGGAGCTTCACAGCCAACCTCATGATTTTGATATGCAGTCAGAATTTTTGAAAACTTGTCAGCTGCTGTTGTCCATAATTGAAGATAGCACAAAGGTTAGTGTGTAAATATTTAAGTCCAGCTTAATATATGTGTGCATTGTGTACAGGCATCTTCAAAAGGGTGCGTGGCTATCAGTGTGCAGGCAGTTGCCATTGAACCGGAGTTGTGGGAACACTACTTTAACAATTTTATAGTATCTAAGTTTCACTTGGAAAGTTCAGAGTCCTCAATTGAAACCAAAATAATTATTTCAGACCTTTTTGGTAACTTTGCTAAGACAGGAATTGCTGGTAGAATTGTGTACCTTCACACATTCATGGCAATACACCCACTGCACCTCTCTAGAATGGCTGCTACCTTTCGATCCCTTTCCAAAATAAAATCAATTTCTGCTGTCTCTCAGTATGAGAAAGATAGTGTTCAACATTTGAGCAGTTACGTTATCCGTATTCTGTTTGATGCACTCTTCAAATGCTTGCATGGAGGTTATTCACAGCCAGTAGCTATAGAAGAACACTTGATGTCGTGGTATAGAGCTTATCTTGACATCATAACACTTCCCTCCTTTGCTAAAAACCTTGGAGCAGACTTGGCAATACCTGGTGGAGCTGGTGACATGCATATAACAGAACTAGTGAAGGCCAAGTTGAATGTCATGAGAACCATTTTTGTATTACTCCAGATGAATCCAAATTGCAACTCTGAAGTACTTAGCATTTGTGAAAAACTCTTTGTCACCTTGTTTAACGAATACTTCACGAAATATGGTCAAGTATGTGCTTAAAGTGTACATGTGTGGTATATTATCTGATGTATTAAATTAAATTACCCTTTGTATATTTAATGCTTGTCATATCTAATATTTAATTTCAGCTCAAAATCAAGTGCCCTCAACTTTCAGAAGTGTGTCAGATAGCAGAGCATTGTCTTATGACATCACCGGCACCCCCAGAAGGCAGTGACCTGATCTTGCATAAGTTCATTCCAAGGATGGTCGACCATATCTTCACTAACAGTACCAATTACAGCGTAGATGACTGTCGATGGCTTTTTGTGTATGCCAACAGTCAGAATCACTGGCTACCTGTATCAACAGTGCCTTATGCCGAACACCAAAAATTGAGCAGTAATAATGATAAAATGAACATATACACTTTCAAGCTATACTTATCACGTATCCTTGGTACAAAATGTGAAACCAATGGTTCCAATGATATATTAGCTCTGCATAACACAAATGTTAGTGGTTTGAAACACAAATATTTTATGCAATTATGTGCATCTACATATCCATATTGCAGTTTCGTATGCTTGTGGGTGAAGTCCTGATGGCAGCACCTGAGCTTGGTCCTCCTACCTACTACATTCCACTTTTCTATCAACATCCTTTTGTTCTCCTCGAACAACATAGCTTTGTATGTTAGCCACATCTATAATGGCATTTAAATTGTCAGTATCATGATGTACACATAATACATTAAGTATTCCAGATACTGTATGTAGAATTCATTCTAAAATCACTTTATTGATGTATTTTCTACTTTGCAATCATTATGTAATGCACAAATCACACACTTGTCACTGGGTATTTAATTTGTATGCATGATCATCATTAAATTTTTCTTCTTACTGATAGTCTTTGCGGATGCAGCAACCTTTGGCTCACCTTTACTTTTTAATTGTGATGGAAGATCTGCTGAGTAAGTTGTGCAATTTGGCAGTTCTTCTTTGTGCCTATTCCAACATCTTAGAGGTATGCAATCACATACTCTGTACAGTTGCATATGTTATATCTGAATACATACATCTCACTGTGGGTGCATGAATATGCACATCTACATGTGTAGCTGTGCAAGCTGTCAACTGTGAGTGATCAAGACAAGGTGCTTTTGTTCATCGAGCTACAGGCTGTGGCACAAGTTATATTGCAGACAGTGGCTATTGCTCTTGATCCATCTGATCATAGCAGAATTCAGCAGCTGATGGGTGTTGTAGAAGAAGTCAATGGCATTATTGAGGATACTAGAATGGGTGGAGGTGCCTGCAAGGGACACAGCCATGTTCTTGCTCTACATATTCTGAAGCATGTGAAAAGTTACAGGAGACTTACTGACTTTAATATAGTTGTCAGTGGCATTACCTGTCTGGAACAAATTTGTGAAGCTTTGAAGGTAGTGATACCGGATTTGTGCAGGGGTGCATTTATAAAAAAAAAGTGTTAATCTTCATCACCAATCTACATGATTTTTAATTTGAAATTAATAGCACTAAACAACCTTGTTTGTAATCATTTTGTAATTACCTGTGCTTCGTATGTACCATACAAATTGTGATAAGATACATGTATGGTGAGATGAGAAAACCATTACACATGCAGAAATATTGATTCATTTATAAATAACTGTATGATGATTTGGTGTGGAGTTCATGCATCTGCATGTACTTGCAGGTATTTGTGTTGCATTGTGTAGTTTTAAGATTGGGAGGAGGAGGGGGACTTTATTGATTAGGTGCTTGTTGAACATGGAAATATAAATGCACAGCCTCTTTGTACATAAAATTATGTACATGTATCTATATCACATGCTTTTATTTACATAACATGCTCTGATTTTGCTGCACAGAACCATACCGAACCAAAGACACACCTGTTTCCATTTGTGGGTGATCCATCTTCACCACTGGGTGCCCTATGTCAGCGAGTAAGAAAGTCCATGGACAACATTCATGAGGGCACAGGAAACATCCAAGATTTAATCAACATAGCTCAGGAAAGGTACAAATTAGGAACCATTGTATCATTGATGTTAAAAGTACTTTTTAATGCTGTAAAAATGCTCAGCTACATGTATATGTGTAGAGCAGTCCACTACTTTGGTTACCAAATGAGGTGAAAGTCTGAATCTAAAATGCTTTCAAACTGATTTTATATTCCAATTAATCACTAGTACAATCACTTGCAGGGCTCAGAGACTTGGGTCTAAAACAGCTAGCATATTGCAAAATGATAGTAAAAATCTAATAGGGTAAATTCTATAACCCAAAATGATGAATGCTATTAACTGCAATTCCTAATCTTCAATTTTTACCTTATTAGAGCGGTCCTTCACTATCTACATGTATGTGGCCCTTTCTTTTGATGCTGGGTTATAAGGATGCTTAATACCATCTACCTTCATGATTTTTGTGTACTTATATGTGTATAGTGCATTGTATAATAATTTTTGTATAGTGGTGACATTCAATGCAACATGCCACTCCATAAGAGCATAAGCTGGAGATTTAATGGCTAATAACCATCAACACAGTTCTTTGAATCCACGCAAAAATAAAAGAAGGCTTTCTTTCTATAAAATGGCTGGGAAAACATGCATTTATATGATTTGGTTGTGAGATTTTCCACCCACAACTTTATCTAACCATAGAATGACATGGCACCTTAATTGGGTCTAGGCTATATGTAGTTACTGGAGGCTGTTTCAAGGCTGCCTTGATTTTTCGAAATCAAGGCACTGAGAATGTTTACCTGTTTAACACGGAGGCAAGATATGGTTTTACTGAGTCTGTTTGAAAGTAACATTTTTACATGCAAACAATCGTTATCCACAAATCAGTCAGTCTTTACCAATTTATAACTGAACAATTCTTTCTCAATATATGCTTGCGTGATACTACAATTTTGTAAAAGGCATATTATTTTTCTTGTTCACTGATGCCACATCAATTTTTGGCAGCTTTCTGTAGACAATAAATTTTAACCAATATGTTTTATTATGATCCTTTTTAGTTTCACATCACAATCGGTAAATACAAGAGGTGCATTCAGGATAGCAGTATGGCTAACAGTTTACCACGACTTCTATGACAGAAATGTAAGGCCTTATTTTTGATGTGATCAATTTATATGTTTGATTCAAATGTGCAGCGCAAGTCAGAGGTGTTGTGCAATGCAATAGGAGGAGACAAGATGTCTCGCTATTTTGAAGAGGGTCACATAGATATTATTCAGCGGTTCCTTAATCCAGACATAATGCTGTCCCATCCTGAAGTGCCTAGGTCCCGTGAGGAGGTACAAACACACAAGTGCAAGACCGGGGACCCTCTATTAGATCTGTTCAAACCACCAAAGTCTCAGACTGAAGGCTAGTTCATTTATCTCTTTGGTCTATTTTTTATCATTTCCACACACATAGATCAATCAGATGTTGACCTTCGTCATGCACTTGCCAATATGGTTGCAGCTGTTATTGGATGTCCTCAAACCAGTAACCACCTCTGGTATCACATTTTTGCTCCCAATGAACTCGTGGATAGCTTCATGACTGGTTTCATGGTAAGGAACAATTGGAATCATTTTGAGCCGTGACATGAGGGTACTAAACGAACTACATAAATAACGTAACCTTCTATACATATATACCAGGGGCAGATACAGGATTTCTGGTAGGGGGTAAAATTATTATTTATTGACAAATGAAGGTGTGGAAGGTGTATACCCTCTACTGCCCCAGTGAGTGGGTGTGAGTTGTGGGGCACTGTGGAGTCAGGACCTCCAGCAGAGCCCCAGAACCTTAACATTTCAGTTTGAAAGGGAATTTAAAAACAGAAAAGGTGTATTGAGTGTGCAATGGCATGTTATTATGCACTATATAATTTCACACATGCATAGGTGTATTACAATGAACATGCATTCAGATTTAGTCATAGAGTATGCATGATTGAAGCAATCTTTTTTTGTCCTTGATTTCAAATAGTTCACAAGTGTGTAACCTGTCAACATATGTTGCTACACCTTTATCTAAGTGTAGAAATACTAAACCTGTAATATGATCTGTTGTCTATAGCTGTGTAGGTACTTTTTTGTGCGTCATAAGCCTGAAAATAATATTTACGCTTCGTAACTAGAAATCGGTAGGGTGCTTCCTATAATTTAAAGGACATGGATATTGGAAAATGATCTGCACATAAGGGTGTCTGCAATGATAGATGGATTACCAGAGCTTTGATTAATTGAGGACGTATCAACTGATGGAGCTGGCAAGTCTTGCTCCCAGAACTACAGTCATCACAAACTTTTCTTTGCAATGTTTATTTTGGTACCAGCAGTGTGTGCACTGCTGGTGTCAAAATAAACAGATCACATCCTACTCTATTTCTGAATAAAATCTCCTGGATAACATAAAGAAATTGTAATATTCGTGCAATATTAATCTTCAGTACTTAATTTTTCTGTTATAGCATTTCCTTGTTGTTTTCTGCCATTTGCAATGATGTGGAATTTAAATAGTCTTCTCTGGCTAACCTGTTTGCATCAACAAATCGGAAAATTCAATATCCACCTTCTTTTTCAGTTATGCTGAATACAGTTATCTATCAAGCTATATGTGCGGATAATGCTGTAATATTTTCTTTGTAGCTTCACAGTGAGAGTTTTCCGATATTCTAACATGTTTTTGACTATGGTAGCAATTCCCACCCAGCACCAGCATGGCCTATAAGAGAAAGAATCGCGTTTAAAGCGCTATCTTCATATGTGTAATAGCAGCAATTCAGCAACAGCGGCGAGCACAGACATACAGGTATGTACCAACGTTGACTATGCAAACACTGTGCAAGGCACAAGAACTGCTTTTCCTTCCTTCAAATGAGGCCTCGCCACCAGGAAATATCATGTACATGTTCTTTATGAACATCACAATTGTTTTCCTTCGGGGTTGCAACCTGATATGCTAAATGGCAATGATTGTCTGTGCTAACTTTCTATACATGGAATAGTCATATGCCACTATTTCCATTGCTGGAGATATCTGGTTGTGTTGTCTACATGTACATCTCTGCAAAAGGCCAAGCTCGGTACAGAGAATGACAAACAATCCCTACAACCTTACAGTTATACGTACCTGGCCTTAGATTGTGTAATGCAAAGAAATTGACAATGATTGATGCAACCCATAACAGGAAGCTTATTTTCAGTGTCTACAGCAGTATCACTTCTGGGACAATATTGCTAGAAGTATTGCTGTATGCTCCACCTTCTTCTTCAATGTCCCTGACTGCTGGTTGACTAGAACTGTTGACCAATGGCCTGTCACGAAAAATTGTATCCGCCCACAAAATATTATCCTATGATAAATTTTGGCAACATTCCAGACAGCAAGAAATTATCCCACCCTGCCATTTTTTATCCCACTCCTAGAGTTCAGCCGTTTCTAAGATGGTAATCGGGGGGGGGGGGGAGGGGGGAAATGGGGATGGAGATCGCGGAAGGTCGGGCTACGCCTATAACTAGACCTTGTGGACTACCAGGGCCTTAGCCTCCAGTTTGGTTCTACGGTATTAACCTGACCACTTTCCCCGAAAATAAAAATATATATTAAGTCACATACATGTAGTTCACATTTGCTATGTTTCTTTAGATGAAACCTACATGTACCAACAGCGAATTAACATATACGCTTCGTTAGATACATAGACATTCCGCTGTATATGTTAATTATATAATATTGTCTTCTCACCTGCAGACTCTGGCAAGTGGTAGGTTGATATTTGCATGACAAGACAAAATTCCCTAAATTCCCTAAGCCCAACGCTATTTGGCAGAGCATAAATATAAGACAATGGTGTGTACTTCTTAAATCCTCCTCCCCCCCCCCCCCCCCCCCCCCCAAATGCTGTCCGTTGTATCTTAACTGGAAGTCACTGAATCATAGTATTGCGCGCGTGGCGAAGGGAAGGTGGGGTGGAGGGTTCACTCACTCACGAGAAGGTCCACTGATTTCTTCATGCACTGTTTGGAGTGACAGTTGACTTTTGCAAGTCGGCAAAACTTAACCTGAGAGGGAACATTCACTATTCCATGTTAGGATGAAATTTGACAGTCAAAATCACCTAGAACATTTTTTGGCAGAGTAGGATAATATTTGGCAGCCAAATTTTATCGTACGATAGATTTTGGCAGCCAAAATTTATCCTAGGATAGATTTTCGCAGAACTTTTTTATCCCAGGGATAAATTTTTGTAGCAAAAAATTATCCTAGGATACATTTTTGGTAGGATAATTTTTGCCATGACAGGCCACTCCATCCAATACTGGTTTTTTTTTTTGCTTGAGCTGAGAGTAGTTTCACAAATGTAGTTTGAAATGTAGCTCTGGTTTCCCAATCGTAGGTAGCATACCCATACAATTGATATGTTTATCAATACTCAAAACGCTTTTTTTTTGGGGGGGGGGGGGGGGGGGGGGGGGGGGGGGGGATGACAGACATCCCCCTGTATACATCTCTAATTGTATTGTTATTGTTATGTTGTTTCCCTGGATCCGCCACTGTATACATCTCTGTTGTAGCTATTGTTCACTGTGTATCATTTCAATTATTGTATACTTATTGTGAAGTTATTTAAAATTCCAATTGATGCAAGTCACAGTTTAATTGTTCATTTCCCAGCTTGAAACGATTGGCATGATAAAAATACAATGCATGCCCAATGTTGAAGTGACTGCATGGATTCCAGTACAATGTTTTGTTTGCCTTCTGCAGTATGATTCTAAGATCAGCCACAATGGTTGTCTATACAACTGTGGAGTAGAACTGACACCAGATGGTTACTTTGGTCATCATGACTATCTGAAGCACGCTTGTAGGGGAATATACACTCTGCATTCCCTCTACTTTCTGCTGTGGGCTAACTTTGGAGCCTTCTGCATAGCACTCCTCACCCAACCTGATGCTGATAAGAAGCTCTGTGGTACTATTATCTCTGACAGCTTACCAATCCGCCATTATTGTGTCTCACAATTAAAAACCCTTTGGTTGTCCATGAGAGACAATTTAAATATCACTAGTGAGCAAAGGTCTTCCCTTGTGACGAGATGTATGAAAAGGTTTTACGAGGTAAACATATGTGCAAATCATTATGTACTATAAATGTGAGAAATAACACATGAGTGTATGAGTAATGCTTTTACATTTTAGTTGGGCATCAATCCTGCCATTACAGCAAATATGCATAAATTTTTGATTGCAAATTTGACTTGTAATTTATCAGATGCTTTATATGCAAATTATAGCAAGTAATGAAATTTGAATAAAATGTATCTTTTAATCTAGCTATGTGCTGATCCAGCAAGCTCTCAATGCATGCAAGGCAGGTTACTTAACAGGGAACAACTGGACAGCTATGAGAGTCTGTGGCACACACAGGTCTACCTACCATCATGGTGTCGGCTCAAAGAAGAGGTACATGAGTGTGCGAAAGAACTTTTATAATGGGGTCACGCCTTTTTAAAAATATTTAAAAAAGCAATATCATTGTTGCACCATCATAGCACTAAGATGAGGTATGTATCATGCTATTTTGACCGCTCCTGTAATTGAAACTATTGGCAAATTGGCAAGGTTGTTAATCTTTATCTTAGAACTACATTGTACTTGCATGCAAGTTACTTTCGAAAATGACATCGTCATATTATTCCAAAATTAGATACTGTTCTCTGTACATGAATATAAAAAAACTTTACCAAGCAATTATCTTAAGAAATGCTGATATACTGTTTTGTTCAGTCATGATTGATTTTGTAATACACATTGAATTTCCTACTAATGATTACAATGTACACAATTTACCCACATTCATTATTTGTGCATTTTTGTTCCTGTGTTGCTGTATGTTTGTTTTCTATGCATATACAATTCCCACAGCACTTAACCTGCCAAAATCCAGTGTTCCAGATCATCAGGTAATGTGAATTGTGTAGAGTAAGCTATATTTTTTAAAATACATGTACAATACGTTTAAAGGAAAAATATTTTTAGAACTAAAATTTTTTTTTTTTTTGGTATTAGTGTTTAGGGTATTCAGGGGCATTCAGGCAGCCTATCGATGTCTCATACCCAGAACATACATACTTAAATTTTCATAAAGTATAATAAATGTTGCATTGCAATCAAACTTTGCTCAAGAATGTACATGTAATTTATACATGTACATGTATATCTCCACTTAATAGTGCTGTTCGATATTTCAGGTTTGCTTGCATGTGTATCATACGATCATGATCAGTCATTGAGGCGATAGAGGCATAGAGGATAGCAATATGTGTATTGAGCAATCATTCTACTCTGCATACAACAGTACGCTTACTTTGAGTAAGGTTTACTTT